>JAJGOT010000161.1:1365000-1532545 GCA_022457155.1 Cladopsammia gracilis
TGTTCCTATTTACTCAGGTGAAAAGGAACAAATGGTTCCTATTTGTAGCAAATAGGAACTCGTGTTCCTATTTACTCTCAGGTGAAAAGGAACAAATGGTTCCTATTTGTAGCAAATAGGAACTCGTGTTCCTATTTACTCTCAGGTGAAAAGGAACAAATGGTTCCTATTTGTAACAAACAGGAACTCGTGTTCCTATTTACTCTCAGGTGAAAAGGAACAAATGGTTCCTATTTGTAGCAAATAGGAACTCGTGTTCCTATTTACTCTCAAGTGAAAAGGAACAAATGGTTCCTATTTGTAGCAAATAGGAACTCGTGTTCCTATTTACTCTCAAGTGAAAAGGAACAAATGGTTCCTATTTGTAGCAAATAGGAACTCGTGTTCCTATTTACTCTCAAGTGAAAAGGAACAAATGGTTCCTATTTGTAGCACTTAGGAACACGAAGTTCCTATTTATTGAGGTGAAAAGGAACAGCTGGTTCCGTTATCATCTGTTTGGGAACAAAAGGTCCTTTTTGGGTTGTTCCGATTTTTCTATCTGTTCCCTTTTGAGAGAAAGGAGAACAAATGTTCCTAATTTGACTGCCCACTTAACCCAATAAGGAACACTTTGTTCCTGTTAACTAGCATATTATGCCGTTGACCTCGACAACGAGGACCAGTTGTTCCGATTAAGCCTTCTCTATTAGCGTCACAAAGGAACAAGTTTGTTCCTAATCAAACTGTTCCTATTTCAACTGAATGGGAACTATTGTTCCGTTTTTAAACCGCAATAAGCTTCGCTTTTAATCGAACAGGAACTGGCGTTCCATTTTGTTTTAACGGCTTTAAGTAATGGGAACGATGGATCCTATTTAGCGTTAGCAATCAGGAACTCGCGCTCACGATGTTAGTCTGTCACTCTGGCTTGCCTACAGCATGTTTAATCACGTTATTAGGGCATGCAGGTCCGTGCAAGTTCGGAATTGTCCTTTTGTTCCGTTTGGTTATGTGCCGGGCCTAAAACAAATTTGTTTAATTGTGTCGTGCGAACAATGGGACATGCAAGAGATAATGCGACAAGGAACAAGCTTTTTTTAGCCAAACATCGAATAATGTCTCTCGGGAGGGATAAACAAGTCGGCTAATATATGTAGTAACCGCGCGAGAGAAACTTTAAAATCTTCCAGCTACGTTTGGTGCTAGAGATGAACAAACGAGAGGACGAGATCGACTGGTCAAAGTTAGCAAACGCATCGCCCAAACCAAAGAGGCTTCACTTAGAAGAAGACGATTCTGATGGCCTTTTTCACTGTCCACTTCAAACCTGCAATCACGATGGATTTACCTCGCAAAGAGGCTGTAGAAAACACGTAAAGAACAAACACCGTTGGTATTTTCATTTCGACGAAAAGCCAAACAGCACTGAGATTGAAGCGGCGTGTTTAGGCAACGCGGAAAATGAAGCCGACGCCGATCAGAAGGCTCGACGTAAAATCAGAACAATCGCGTCTTTTGACATGTCGAGCGATATTGCTCGAGATTTTTCATCCTGGCTAACCGGCAGTGGCGGCGGCTGTAAAAGCGATCGCCAAGCGCAACAAATCGTCAGCAAGTGTTTGAAATTTCTCAAATTCTGTTGCGAAGACGAAGAGGAGCTCACTTTTGACATCGTCGACTTTAGTTTATGTTCTCCCAATCTCCTATTTAAATTTGTCGACACGATGCAAGACGACTGGAAGCTCGGGCACGCAGGACGTTTAGGCTACTTGGACGCCATTGCAGAACTGGGAGACTTTCGAAAAGTGAACGGCGCATCGGACTCCATTTTGAGAGGGCTGTCTTCGACAGAAATGTACCTGAAAAGGGTGCGCAAAACCGTTTCCAAAATGATGCGATTGCAGTGGACCAGCGAACTCGATATCGACGCCTTAGAAGCCAAGGGACATTGGGCAACGCTAGAGGAGCTATTGGAAGTCGTGGCGCGTTTCTTGCCGCGCTACGAGGGCGTGCTGAACGCGTGCAGGGAGAAACAGGGTACGGTATCCCCGTTGGACTTGTCGTTTGCCACCAAATTCCTCGCCGTGTATTTGTTTATCAAGGTCAAAGGATCGCGCCCAATGACATATCAGTATTTGACCGTCGAGATGGTGAACAAAGCTAAGACGAACGGCGGGTTTATCGATCAGAAAATGTTCAAAACGGCGGGCAAATACGGCTTCGATTCTCTATTCCTGACTGACACTAGCATGCAAGTGTTGGATGGATACATCAATCACATTCGCCCTCTGCTCAAGCCGACCTGCGATTACGTTTTAGTAACGAGAAACGGAGGACAGCAAAACAAGCTGGGAGAACTGATGAGCAAGTTAGTTTTCGACGCAACTGGCAAGTACGTTCACCCGACTCGCTATCGACAAATTGTTGAAACCGAGAGCTCCAAACATCTCAGCAGTAGCGCGCAAAGCGCGATCTCCGAGGACCAGAAACACAGCTCTGTCGTGGCAAGGGTTCACTATCAAAAACAACGATCGCGCGAGGTCGCTACAAAAGCGCACGAATTTCTGGAAAGATTGCACGGCGACAAGGGATCGGAGTTAGAAATGGACGTGCGCTCGAGGCTTTCGGACAAATCGACGTCTTCCCAAGAGCAGGACGATGACGTTAAGGGCGACATGTCTTCTGCGGACGAAGTCGAAACGAGCCCCAAAACACCACCGCGGCCCAAGCCTTTACGAAGGGTTGCAAGTCTAAAGACAGAACGCGCGTCCAAAGCCACTGAAATTGGCGCGAGAAGAAAACAAATGTTGTTCACCCCCGAGGAGGACCGATATCTAAAAACGGGACTTGAACGACACGGCTACGGGCAATGGCAAGCGATTCTAAGAGACCCCGAATTCCATTTTCAAACCGGAAGGACAGCAAACTCTCTGCTGAGCCGTGCTGCGAGGAGATTTGGATCACATTCGAAATCATGCCACAAATAAGTGGATCGACCATCGGCGCAGACATTTGATTAGTCGCGAGTTAAAAATGTTATGAATTGGACAGAATTCAAGCTCTCTAGCAAGCCAAATCAATGCGCGAAATGCAATGATATGGCGCAGACAGACTTGAACTCTTCTTCATAATATAACTAGTAAACATTGAAAGTTCTCTGCATGCCACAATAAGTGAATCGACCATCGGCGCGGACATTCGCTTAGTCGCGAGTTAAAAATGTTATGAATTGGACAGAATTCAAGCTCTCTAGCAAGCCAAATCAATGCGCGAAATGCAATGATATGGCGCAGACAGACTTGAACTCTTCTTCATAATATAACTAGTAAACATTGAAAGTTCTTTGCATGCCACAAACAAGTGGATCGACCATCGGCGCAGACATTTACTTAGTCGCGAGGGAAAAATGTTATGAATCGGACAGAACTCGAGCTCTCTAGCAAGCCAATACAATGCGCTAAACGCAATGACATGGCGCAGACTGACTTGAAACTCTTCTTGATAATATAACTGCAAACTTATCCAGTTGACATTGAAAGTTCTTTGCATGTATGGAATTGTCAAACAGAGGTTTCGATAAACGATGTGTATTCTTTATATAATATTGAAAGGAGCTATACCATGGTGATTTTGAGTTTTTTGGGGTCAAAACTGCTCCAAATTGAAACTAAGTACCTTTATCGTGCATGAAATGCTTGTAGAAAACTAAGAGGAAGATATCAAGTGAATTCTCAAAGAGAGAATAAACCATAATCAGATTTTTAGCGAGTTTTCCAAGAGAGAAGCGATAAACTTGAAAAAATTGGCCAATTTTTTTCAAGATATTGGCCAATATTTTCAAGATACAATCCATTTCCATCCTGGCCATGTGCAGCACGCAAGACAGTTTTACTCAAAAAACAAAACAAAACTGAACCCTTATTGTTGGGTTTTTACTGAACTCTTCTTGATAATATATTAAGTAGTGTACTTGTCCAGTTGACATTGAAAGTTCCTTGCATGTACTGATGTAATTGTTAAACAATAGTTACAATTAAACAATTAAATTAAACAAAAGGCGACGTGTAGTCATTTATATAATTGAACGATACACCCAGCTTAACTTTTAAGCTCGAAAAAATAACACAGAGAATAAACTACAGAATCAACAGCGCCATTTAATTTTGAAGCACTCAACTCTTCTTGATAATGTAACTAGTAAACTTAGCTAGTTGACATTGAAAGTTCTTTGCATGTATGTAATTGTTAAACAATAGTTACGATAAACGATGTGTATTCTTTAATTGAACGATCCGCCCAGCTTAAAGGAGCTATGTCATGGTGATTTTGAAGTTTTGGGGTCAAAACCGCCCCAAATTAAAACTAAGTACCTTTATCGTGCATGCAATGCTTGTAGAACACCAAGGGGAAGATATCAATTGAATTCTCAAAGAGAGGATAAACCATAAACAGTTTTAGCGAGTTTTTCAAGAGAAAAGCGATAAACTTGAAAAATTGGCCAATTTTTTCAAGATGCAATCCATTTCCATCCTGGCCATGCGAAGCGCAAGACACTTACGTTTACTCTTAGAGCACTAGTAGAATAATTTTAACAAAACTGAACCCTTGTTGTTGAGTATTTACTGAACTCTTCTTGATAATATAAGTAGTAAACTTATCCAGTTGACATTGAAAGTTCTTTGCATGCCACAAATAAGTGAATCGACCATCGGCACAGACATTTGCTTAGTCGCGAGTTAAAAAATGTTATGAATTGGACAGAACGCAAGCTCTTCAGCAAGCCAAATCAATGCGCGAAACGCAATGATATGGCGCAGACTAACTTGAACTCTTCTTGAGAATATAAGTACTAAACGTATCCAGTTGACATTGAAAGTTCTTTGCATGCCACAAACAAGTGGATCACAGACATTTGATTAGTCGCGAGGGAAAAATGTTTATGAATTGGACAGAACTCAAGCTCTCTAGCAAGCCAATACAATGCGCGAAACGCAACGATATGGCGCAGACTTACTTGAACTCTTCTTGATAATATAACTAGTAAACTTATCCAGTTGACATTGAAGTTCTTTGCATGTATGTAATTGTTAAACAATGGTTTCGATAAACTATGTGCATTCTTTATATAATTGAAAGATTCACCCAGCTTAAAGGAGCTATTGCATGGTGATTTTGAGGTTTTGGGGTCAAAACTACCCCAAATTAAAACTAAGTACCTTTCTCGTGCATGAAATGCTTGTAGAAAACTAAATACAGAAAAACAGTCATTGTGAAAGAAAGAAACTTTGATATTTTGGAATCGAGGTGCGATAACATGTTTGAAAAGATAAAATACAAGAAAAATACTAACAGAGTAGTGCCTTGTCGCAAGTATCTCTGGTTCGACAGACGTTGTTCCACGCATTTTCGAAGCCCTCGTCTTCTACTTTGCACACGCATTTTGCGCTTATCGCACTACATTTTCCCACAACAACTGGACTTAAGTAACATAAAGAGGCACTCTTTATCGAACGACTGTTTAGTTGCCTGCAAGGATAACTTGCCCTCTGCATCTCTCCAACTGGCGATAAGGCTCCAAAACGTGTTCTTCTTCATAGAGGAAACAAACTTGTGAAATATCGACAATAACCAAGGGCGTCATTAGCCAAAATAGCAGTAAACTACTATTTTACACCATATAAGCGGTTGACAGCAAAGCCAAAATGCAGATTTCTTGCCCTAATTACCTACATCGTAACGGGACGATACAAGAAGATACCTAGAGATGCAAAATCCGACTTTTCAGCCATTAAAATAACAGGAAATCGAAAAGATGTCAAGCTGTGGTCTTCAGTATCAATTCATTTGAGTAAAATAAAATGTACCAAAATCCATGCTTGCTGGTAGTTCCATGCACTGTTTCACTTCTGAAATTCATTGCAGAGAAAAGAGACCTCTGATATGGCCGACATTTCCGCCATTATTATTTATAAAATAACATAAAATAAAGTAAAAAATATATATTTCATGTCTTGATTATTCCGTCTTTCCCGTGAAATCCGTCTTCTCCGCCGTTATTAAAAAAGTCTTTCACTCAGTCAACTTCCAGTCATGCAAGGCAGTTGACTGAAAGACTTTTGTGTTGATGGCGGAAAAGACGGATTTCACGGAAAAGACGGCAAAATGAATAAATTAAATACATATAATAAAAAAATGAAATAAAATAAAAATATATTTCATTTCTTCATTTTCCCGTCTTTCCCGTGAAATCCGTCTTTTCCGCCGTTATTTAAAAAGTCTTTCACTCAGTCAACTTCCAGTCATGCAAGGCAGTTGACTGAAAGACTTTTGTGATGATGGCGGAAAAGACGGATTTCACGGAAAAGACGGCAAAATGAATAAATTAAATATTAAATAAAATAAAATAAAATAAAATAAAAAAGAAATAAAATAAAAAAATATTTTAATTTTATTTTTTTAATTTCATTAAAAAAATGAAATAAAAAAATAAAAAAAATGAAATAAAAAAATAAAATTTAAATATTTTTTTTTCATTTTTTATTTAATTTTATTTAATTTTATTTTTTATTTTTTTTTCATTTTTTATTAGATATATTTAATTTATTCATTTTGCCGTCTTTTCCGTGAAATCCGTCTTTTCCGCCATCATCACAAAAGTCTTTCAGCCAACTGCCTTGCATGACTGGAAGTTGACTGAGTGAAAGACTTATAATAATGGCGGAAAAGACGGATTTCACGGGAAAGACGGCAAAATGAATAAATTAAATATTTCTTTATTTCATTTTATTTTATTTTATTTTATTTCATTTTATTTTATTTTTTCATTTACTATTTAATTTATTCATTTTGCCGTCTTTTCCGTGAAATCCGTCTTTTCCGCCATCATCACAAAAGTCTTTCAGCCAACTGCCTTGCATGACTGGAAGTTGACTGAGTGAAAGACTTTTGTAATAATGGCGGAAAAGACGGATTTCACGGGAAAGACGGCAAAATGAAGAAATGAAATATTTATTTTATTTTGTTTTATTTTATAAATAATAATGGCGGAAATGTCGGCCATATCAGAGGTCTGTTTGCTCTGCAATGGATTTCAGTAGTGAAACACTGCATGGAACTACCAGCAAGCATGGATTTTGGTACATTTTATTTTACTCTAACCAGTGGAAGTTTGTTTTTTAGAACCAAGTGTATACCGGGTATAACGTGCATGGCGTATTTGAAATGAAATTTTGAACTCAGTGTTATTCCACAGTGACATATAAAAAAAGTGGAAGTATTTTTTAGTGCCAACTGTATACCGAGTATATCGTGCATGGCGTATTTAAAATGAAATGTTGAGATCCGTGGAAATCCACAGTGATCTTTTGGACACATGTGCAGTGTAGGGATTCGTTTTTTAGTTCCTAGGGTATAGCGGGGGCATGGCGTATTTTAAAAGAAATAACTTAGTGTAGCGGACGTGGAAAGTTGTTTATCTTTTTCGTAGTGTCGTTTGATGGTCACGTTGACGTACAATATACACCGCATTATCGTTTTTCCCTTTGGGTTTCTGCAATAAGAACCGCAACTTGAAGCCAATCGGCTTTTTAGTCAATTTTTCACGTAGACGGCAACGGCTTCGTGAAAAATTGAGTCTTCCTATTCATATATAATTGAGTCTTGCTATTCATATATAGGAACAAGTGGACCTATCAATGTCTGTTCCTATTTTAAAGGAACGCATTTAGAGTTAAGCCAATTCTCGAAATCGTATCGCGCTGCGACAACAAGAAAAATCAATTTCTAGCATCGTACCACCTTGAACTTATAAGAAATGATCAGACATGCAGAGATTATTGTTGGAGTCCAACCGATTTTAACGTTTTAAAAAAGGGAACAGAAATTTTGGGAAACGATCATCATCATTATCATTATCATCATCATCATCATTATCATCATCATCATCATCATCATTATCATCATCATCATCATCATCATCATCATCATCATCATCATCATCATCATCATCATCATCATCATTATCATCATCATCATCACCACCATCATTATCATCATCATCATCATCATCATCATCATCATCATCATTATCATCATCATCATCATCATCATCATCATTATCATCATTATGGGTGTAGCTCACATCAATGTTTACACCTAAGAGTTTCCAATTCTTGCTAAAAAGTTGTTCCTGTCAGCATATTTTTCTGGCTTAAAGTCCTAAGAGTGATCAGCATCAAATTTCTCCTCGTAATATCAATGCCTACAATTTAAAAGATGCCCTGCGTAGCGTCTTACAGCGAAGGGAAGGTAAAATGTAATTTTCAACCATGTAAAATAAATGTCAGACGTTTCCGCAATGCTCCTCTTCAAATACACTGCATCTGTTATGATTTTCCTTATTCGGGCAAGTGTTTGTTTGCTTTGCTTTGCACAGGAGGAGTTTTACACCCCATAGATGGATTTGCTTGCCGAAACTCTTCTATCATTCCAACGGTCTAAACAAAAAAAACAAATAAATAAATAAAGTAATGTAAGCTCATGGAAGAACAATAACGATACATCTACAACTTAGTAGAAGGAAAAAGTTTAAGTGCGACTTGCCAGAACTCGAAATAACGCGAGCTCAAGCGACAACATGGCGTAAAAAAAGACGTAATGTTGCTTGGTAACGCCTCTAACAAAAACCACGGGCACAGACAATAATGACGAAGAGGATTTCGACTAAATTGTTCCTTTTTCTTCGAACTGGACATATTCACAGCCCGGAGGGGGACTCCCAAATAGATTTTTTTGCTTACCCAAGAATAAAAGACCTCAGCTCCCGTGCATACAAAAGCTGCTTCTTCTCGTTGACAGTTTCCAATAAGATTGAGCGCCTGGGATGCCTGTTCTTCGTCGAAACAAGTGATGTCAAATTCTCTCACACGTCTAAACAGTCCGTGTTTGCCAATTGTTACAAGACGTTTCTGACACTCAGTCCATTTCTGCATATTCAGAAAACGTTTAAACTTGCAAATGTTTCACTTATAGGTTCCTAAACTATTGCTATGCCTCGCTTTTCCACTCCAGCCCCTATCTAATATATGGTCTAAAACTAGAACCCGTTTAGGGTGGGTTTGGGGTGATCCGCATCTTTACATTTCATTCTCCAACGGTGAGTCATCTGTTGTAGTTCTAACATGAAACTGAGCTATTGAGCAGTACTCCAGTACAAGGCGGTTACGAAATTTTGAGTCTGTGGATAAAATCTTAAATTGCAACCATTCAAATGAAAGCTATTGAGCAGTACTTTTCCGTGGTACTGTTTATTATTGGCAATCCATCGCGAAAAAGGATTTCGGTGCGTCGAAATCAGTTTTCGGATTTTGCGTTTTATTGGGAAATCCGAAATCCAGATTTCAAAATCCGAAAACGGATTTCCCAATCGAACGCACCCTTCTTAAAGTGCAACCGTTCAAATGAAAGCTATTGCACTGTTTATTATGCTGTACAAAGCGGTTACGAAATTTTGAGTCTGTGCATAAACTGTGCAACCATTCAAATGAAAGCTATTGAACAGTTACTGTACTTTCCCGTGGTGTTGTTTATTGTGCTGTAACTTGGTTTTTAACTTTTGCTTCTGTGGATAAAATCCTAAAGTGTGACCATTCAAATTAAAGCTATTGAGCAGTACTTTCCTGTGGTACTGTTTATTATGCTGTACAAGGCGGTTACGAAATTTGGAGACTGTGAATAAAATCGTAATGTGCAATCATTCAAATGAAAGCTATTGAACAGTACTTTCCTGTGGTGCTGTTCATATATTGTGCTGTAAAAGGTAGTTTTAACTTTTGACTCTGTGGATAAAATCCTAAAGTGTGACCATTCAAATCAGTGAAAGCTACTGAGCAGTACTTCCCTGTGATGCTGTTTATTATGCGGTTTTAACGTTTGGGTCACTGAACAATAGTTGAATATTGAATATGAGGATGAAATCCCAAAGTGTGGTTATTCTAATAAACGTATATTGTTATGATTTTCTTGTGGTCTTTATGTTTTTCAATAGTTGGCAAAATTTAATTTTAATTTATTTTTTATTTTTGGAGTTTTGGCAGTTTTGAATGTAGTCTTCTTATGCTTTGTTCACACTAGGGCTAAACACGTCACGCGACGCATTGAACATAAACATGTTTATTCTGAGTATGATTAAAACTGACGAGGCGGTAGTTTCGATCATAGCCAGACCGTTAACAAGTTAGCGCAGATGTGATTTTCTTGTTAAACACTGCATTTCCATTCGTTCCCGAAGAGGGCTTGACAAGTGAGGTTAATTAAACAAAATCATACAACAGCAAGTTCGAGCTTCATTTTGTCTGTTTATCTGTAATTATAAAGATTTTATGCGAGCTTATGGCTGGTTCAACTAATGTGAACAATTAAATTTTAAACATGTTAAGAGGAAAAGTGTTAATTTCGTTGAAACATGTTTACTCACCGCAGTCTTTGTTTCATCATCTCCTAACAGAAGAAGCGCAGCTTTGATCACCCGATGCACAAGTTTTGGTGGTTTGGAGTAATTCTTTAGCTCCAACATTGTTTTTTGATCTAGCTTCAAGATAGCTTCCTTTAGTGCTTCGATTCTCTCGAGACGCTTTAGCAGCCTTTTTGCAGCCTCGACTTCCTCCGACATGAAGGAGAAGATGAAGTGCGAGTTTTCCATTTTGCGGATTGCAGTACGTAATGCCTTCACGTCTCTGTTGCCCATGGCTACTTGCAGCTCTGCAACGATAGTAAAGTCGAACCAGATTACATGCATTGCAATCAATAATCTCATGCAGTCAAGCACAATGGCCAAACTTATGTCAGCAAATGGCAATAGAGCGGTTTTTAATTGAGTGTAGAAAGTAATTTCGCAATTGCTTTAGTTTTGCATTGCTAGGCTTCGTGATTGGCTAAAAAATCTCGCGCCACTTTATCAACCAATCAGAAGTAAAACCAAAACTAATTGTAACTTGCTTGCACGCGTTTTTCCGCGCTTGGCGCCAGCGACATGTATTCGCTTCGCATTATGATTGGGGTATAGGATTGTCTGCGATTGTTGTGATTGGCGTCCAGAGTTATTTGGTTTTGGTTTTGGTTTCACGACACTCAATTGAAAACCGCTGTAGTGCAATAAACCAATCAGTACTCGAAGTAAGAATATGCAACCAGTGCCAAGCGAGAATCGCGGGAAACATGCGCAACTGATGCGATGCGCGGAACACCAGGAAACCGTTGTTTAAGTCACGATTGGTATCAATGCTTAGAAGTCATCGCATGTTGCATGAAATTCATTGTCGCTGATTCCACTTACCCTGTTTTGCTTTTTCAATTTCTTTTCTCATCTTTTCCTTTTTGTCCTCTTCTTCCCTTCTAGCAGCTTCTTCTCTTTGTCGCTGTAGTTCCTTTTCTTTTTCAATTTGTTTTCTCATCTCCTCCTTTCTGTCTTCTTCTTCTCTCCTGGCAGCTTCTTCCCTTTGTCGCTGTAGTTCCTTTTCTTTTTCAATTTGTTTTCTCATCTCCTCCTTTCTGGCTTCTTCTTCCCTCCTGGCAGCTTCTTCCCTTTGTCGTCGTAATTCCTTTTCTTTTTTAAGTTCCTCACTTTCCTCGACCTTAAAAATTAAACATAAAATAACATTCAGTTGACCTTTGACAAGATTAAATCTGGCAGCGTTTAATAGAACGCGGTTTCAATTTTGACCGCATCACTTTTGACGTGGTCACGCCTTCGGTTTGAGACCAACACAACACAAACCTTTAAATCAGTTCAGTTGAACACTTTGAAACCACATCGTTGTTTCAAATTTGCTGTATGGAAACCAAGAAGGATAATTTGTACACGGTCGTGACTAGAATGAATACTCCAAAATCAGGTTGAACCACCCCGGACACTTATTGGGAATTATATAACGTCATGTCGACACTTAGAATTTTAAGTGTAAAAAAGAAAATCTAAAATGCGAACTCAGGATTAAACCTGTGACCTCAGCTAGGGTTAGGCTTACATAGCCTACCGTACCAGAGTACCACCTACAATCTCAGACAGAACACGTTGAGACAGTAGTGTTTCCGCGCGCAAGACAACCGTTAGTGTAATATCCTGTCAAAAATCACATTTATCGAAGCCCTCCTCTCCCCCCTCCGTTCAATGTTGCTTTAGAAGGGTTGCTCAGAGACCAGGGACACTTTTTGAGTATGTACAACATTGTTTGGTGGGGGTAGGGGGAGGTAGATATGATAATTCCTTTTAAATGCTAAGAAATGCTCACAATTTGCCTAAGTGTCTAAACAGTTCTGTCTGAGATTGTAGCTTCTCGGGTTGTTTAGTCCTAAATTTAACTATATAAACTGCTAACCACGACCTCAACGGCAAGCTAACCAGTTACTCCGTTATATAAGTCTCAATAAGGCGTCCGAGGTGGTCCAACCTGATTTTGGAGTATCATTCTGGTCACCACCATTTGATGGGCTGAATATAGCTTGTATTGTAAATCTTTAACAGCGGGTGTACTCAGAAGACACACTTATGCCCAGGGGTCAATTCAATAAACCTTTTACAAGCGTAATTTACAAGTGTAGCTATTGTTTGCAACCTCTGAAACAATGGCTACACTTGTAAATTACACTTGTAAAAGTTTTATTGAATTGACCACAGGTTGCACGCAAGTAGTCTGTCACAAATACTTCATATTTGACAGAGTTATTTGTCATTTTCATGTTATTTCACATGTGACAGAATTATTTGTTTTATGGAAAACTTTTATAGATGAGGACACTATGTGATGCCTGTCATGGAGTTGCGTGACGCCCCTCTGTATGCAATCATGGACATTGCTCAAGGTTGCAACTGTAGATACCATTAAATCAAATAAGCTACCTGGTATTTGAGTAGGGGAGTGTATGAATTGGAGTCTTTCTTTATCTCTGCTTTCAGTTCCAGTTCATGATCCCCCTCTCCTGTCCCTACGTCTGCTTCCCACAATCCCCAGTTGTTCCTCTTCAGGGAAGTCGTATCATTCGGGCTGCTAAATACAGAAACCTGATGGGCATCAGGAACGTCAACAACGAAGCGAATAGTAGATTCCGATGGTAAGACATTTGTAACAGGTTCCACAAGTCTGTATTGCCTTCCCCAAGAGCTGCACTTCTCAGGAAACGAAACACAAGCTTGTTTTGGTGTTGGGACCTTCACTACACATGTGTAAGCTAAAGGTAAACTTCCATCTTTGCCTTCTTCTTTAGCATGTAGGTTAAAAACATATCTTCCCGATTCAGGAAAATTGACTTTGAAGGTTATTTCATTGTTTTTATCGTCAAATTCAGTCCACACAAACCCCTCCTTAAGAATGTTCCCTTCTTCTGTTACCAGTTCCAATTTTGGAAGCGTTTCATAAAGTTGTAATGTTTTGAATTTGAGCTCTAGGCAACCACCTTCTGAACACTCAATGATTGGGGAATTGTGTGATATGAGTTTAATTCCGATGTCATTATTAGCAGAGAGACCGATACGGCCATCAGGAACTACGGCGAACCCCTGATTGTCCGGTACAGTGTTTGTACTGTTAACCACATAACTACACAGTGACTTTTCATGTCCCTCATCTTTAGAGTAAAGATTTAAAGCATAGTCACCGTCTTCAGGTAGCTGAATGTTGAACACTACTTCATCGTTTTCCATGTAATGCACGACATTGCCTTGCAAGTCCTCTTTTGTTTTGTTGTCACTATGTAGGGTATGCCGCAAGTGTACAGGCTTTGTTGACTGGAAACGAACTTCGACCACACCCTGATCAGCTTCAATAACCGCGTCCTGATGTGTAACTGGAACAAGCCCCACATCAGCTAAGTCTTTCCCAGGGCCCCACTCTTGACGTGTGTTCTCAGGAAGAGGTTTGGCATCCTCCGCTGGCTTTTCGCAATGGATTATGAATGCACACAGCATGCCAAAGGAATTGTACTCACCGATTTCAGCGCTTCTTCCAAACAGCTTATGCTTGAATTTTCCATCAACTGGAAATCGAATCTTACAAATCAAGGTGTCGTCTTTTTGTTCCATGAGGCAGTATCTTTCTATTTTTACGTTTTCGATTTCCTGTCGGTTTGACATCCACAGCTGATACCTAAACTCTCGTCTGGCGTTTGGTGGTATTCCAATTTTGATCTCAATTTCACCTTCAGGTGCATACAGAACACATTTCCTGTGTTCAAGAAGCCGCAGATCCAGCTCAAAAAAAGTCGGTTTTAGATACGCTAAATCAACAAACTCCCTGAAAGTTATTGGTCTTGCCAAAAACTGCCATGCCTCTCCGTCTCTTGGGAAGTGAGAATAGATCAATTCTTCTGGATTTGTTAGAAAATAATTTTCATCAAGGATGTAAACCACTCTCTCTTCCTCTTCCTCACTTGTACTGGCTGCAGCACCGATATCATGAGCTACAAGGGACCATCCTGCACTTCCCAGCCCAGTAACTGAAGATGAGCACCAATGAGGATCAACAACCCGCCATTCTTGATTGATTACAAGTGCAACCCATGAGTGCAAATCATTAGATGTTGGTTCTTCTCCAATTTCAAGTCTAGCATGTTTTGCATAGCCTACTATCTTTTTGGCTTGAAGTCCGGCACATCTGAAAAAGAATTCGAACTATTAAAAAAAATTGATGAAATGTCCTGTAGCAGTAAAGAGTTAAGATCACACAGTTCGAAATTCGACCACTGTGAAAAAATACCATATTCAAGAATCCCTAACTCATGTAATGTGGTACTACTGAACGTTTGTTTCTGTGGATGAAATCCGTAGCTGTGACCATTAAAATGAAAGCTGTTAAGCAGTAATTTCCCGTGGTACTATTTATTCTGCTGTGCAAGGTGGTTCTAACTTTTAAATCAGTGCCGGATAAAATCCTAAAGTGTGATCATTCAAATGAAAGCTACTCCTGTGGTATTGTTTATTATGTTGTACAAGTGGTTCCAACGTATGAATCTGTGGATGAAATCCTAAACTGATTGCGACCATTCAAATGAAAGCTACCGAGCAGTACTTTCCTGTGGTACTGTTTATTACGCTGTACAAGGTGGCTCTAACTTTTGAGTCTGTGAATGATTAATAGCTACTGAGCAGAACTTTCTTGTGGTGAGAATTTTGAATTTGACCACGTTCTTAGGAGTATAAAGGAATATGGACTGGTTACCATTTTAAAAAAATTCACAGCCTTAGTGGGTGGCTCAACCAAGTTATCTATAATTTTTGATACATTCCAAACGGAAAGACAACCCGTCCCAATTCCGGCAAAAATTATCATTTTCCCTTGTAAATTGGCATATAGCAATGTAGCCCGTACGAAGCGCGGGAAAACTCGTGTTGTTGGATCAACGTGGATAACTAAAGCGAGCGCAAATTACTTTCGGCACTTAATAGAAACCCGTTCGCAGCTTTTGCCTATGTATACCACTCCTTCATTTGCGCAATTCACATGACGCCAATCAGCCACTATAGAACTTTTCTCGGGGTAATTTTTTTGTATATTGTGTACTGCTAACAGCATTAAATAGTTGTTATTTTCAACCTTTAAACTCCAGAGGTTAAGGTGGTTCTGCATCGGTTTGGAGAATGTGTTTCCAGTTTTTTTTTCCGAGTTAGGATTTTTTTTCGCCGGTTTTGCGCAACCGGCTTAATCACCGCTACAACGTTATGTAATCGTAAATGTATAGTGCGTTTTAGAACACACTTCCCGGCCTTATGTGGCGTCTGGGTTCGGACGTGCTTACGCAGACATACATTGTAAGCCGGGTTATATTTTGACTGCGAATAAAGTGGCTGGTCTAGATGAGATTACTACTTCTACTACTACTACTGGGCATTACAAGTCATTTAATACTCACTGGCACATTTCCAGGAAGAGGTTGGTTTCGCTTTCTGTTTGAAGCTTTGCAAGTGTACTGTTTTGATCCAAACAATTCAATTGCTTAAGTTCGTCTGGCCTCTGAGCAGCAAACCATCGGATGATAACCCTTGCGGTGGCCATTTGGTCATTTTTCCAAGTTGCCGTTAGGTAATCTGTAAAGTCCTGAAAAATAGTGGTGGTGAATACAGCCGTCTCCCATTGCTCCTGCCATGGCGCGAACGCCCCTAGCCTGCCAGCAGTTGAGAGCGTTGAGTGACGGCTGTTTTAGCAGGCTATAAAGAGGGTATAAATAGGTCGGCTAAGAACAAAAAGGGGTTGTTTTATTATACTATCAGAGAGTTAATTGAAACGCAAGGTTCCCCCTACGATGTTGGAATTTTCTAACAATTTGATGATGTCTTTTATGCAGCTGGGACGAGACACATTGTACGTAATACAGGTGTGGATCCAGACTCCATGGCTCCGGTTTTTATCTCGTGAATACGCGAAGCATTGAACGAGATATATCACACGGGGAAAGATATGCAAATTTTCACTCGTTCTATCATTTTTAATCTTTATTAATTCCCCAGTGTATTATGTGTTAAAAGATAATTGCTGTATTAAACGTTTTTAATCCCCCAGTGTAATTACGTCATCAAGTTGTCTAGACAGTCTCGTTTCACACAATGCATATTTATATCACGCTAAAATGTTTCGGTCGTTTTAAATCTGTTTACTCTTCAATTCTTTGACTTCAAACTCAGTATGGAAAATTAAAACCAATCTGTGGACTCAACCTTATGTTGTTTCGTATTCACCAGATGACTCTTAGAGCCCTTTGATTGACTTCTTGACCTTAGACTATTACAGTGGCGAATCAAGGGGCTCAAAATTTGTTCAGTCTGAAACATCTTCACTCCGGACATCTTTATTCACTCCCCCTATTCTCTCCACCTCCCCCCTTCCCCCCCCCCCCCCCGCTCTCACGAGAAGGCCTGGACCCGCCACTGATCGATCTTCTACTATGTTTTATTCAATTAATAAAATTACAGGTGGAAGTTGCGCTAAAATCATAATAAATTTATTTCTCAGTGTTACCTTGAGAGACAAGTTGTATTTTGTTGGCTGAACCTGTAGGTAATAAAAGTAATGCTTTTAGTTTGTTATTATTAAAATGGTTTTTAATTGAGTGTCGATTCTAATTTATTGATTGCTCTGGTTTTGCATTGCTTCACTTTGTGATTGGCTAAAAAAAACTCTTACGCCACTTATTCAACCAATCAGAAGTAAAACCAAAACCAATCATGACTTTCCCGCACTCGTTTTCCCGCGCTTGGCGCCGGTTACTTGTGATTGCTTTGAGATGTGATTGGTTCATTACATTGTCTGCTCTGTTGTGATTGGTTCATTAGATTGTCTGCGCTGTTGTGATTGGTTCATTGGATTGTCTGCTCTGTTGTGATTAGTTCATTAGATTGTCTGCGCTGTTGTGATTGGTTCATTGGATTGTCTGTCTCTGTTGTGATTAGTTCATTGGATTGTCTGTGTCTGTTGTGATTGGCTCATTGGATTGTCTGTGTCTGTTGAGATTGGTTCATTGGATTGTCTGTGTCTGTTGTGATTGGTTCATTGCATTGTCTACCTCTGTTGTGATTGGTTCATTGGATTGTCTGTGTTTGTTGTGATTGGTTCATTGGATTGTCTGTGTCTGTTGTGATTGGTTCATTGGATTGTCTGTGTCTGTTGTGATTGGTTCATTGCATTGTCTACCTCTGTTGTGATTGGTTCATTGCATTGTCTGTGTCTGTTGTGATTGGTTCATTGGATTTTCTACTCTGTTCTGATTGGCCAGAGTGATTACTATGGTTTTGGTTTTACGACACTCAAGCGAAAAGCGCTCGAACAGAAAGACTTCCAGGTTGAACACAAAAGAACTAACTTGTGATTAAAGCCGCCCAGTCATCACTCCAAGCCGCTAGCGGCAAACACGGAAGACAGGCGACCATATTCGCAAGCTAAAGAAAATACGAGAAAGAAATTGCATAACTGCTCCACCCACCGATGTTTTAACTTCATTTAATTTATTCTGCAATCATTCTTACCTCAACCGCAAACTTGTCCACAGCATGGAATCTCTTGCTGTCGAAAACAGATGCCTTCGTTGTGGGAGTGGGGTATGGTAGGAGCTCCCCAGTGGCATCACGAGGTAAAGGACGGCGCAGTGTAGCGTATTTCTCGTTTGCATCTCGCAGTAATTTAGGAGTTGGGAATTCTGTAAAAGGCTCAAAAGTTCCTATTTCCTGAGTTGTTTCAATTACAGTCGGCTGTACCTATTTCCAACGAAATATCGAGAAAAATAGTTTTATTCAATGATGACCGTTTATAGCAAATGAGGAGGGGTGGGGAGGAGGCGGATGAAGTGAATTGGGGGGAGGGGTGGGGAGGAGGTGGAGTGAATAAAGGAGGCGGGTGCAGTGAATTGGCGGGTAGTAGTTCGAGATAGCGGAAGATCCGAGATAGCTAGTGTTCGAGATAGCACTAGTCTACTTTAAGTACTTTAAGCTAAAATTAAAGGTGTATTTAACAGGTTATACTGTTACTATGGTAACGTGTTAAATCATGACGTTGACCAGCATATTTTTCCACATTGAAGCTAAATTATCTCTAAAAAAATGCGCGGTTACCCCCAATTTTCTCTTTGGATTCCAATATCCCCTGCTAAGATCTACTTTTCCCGCATAGTCAAAACCCAAGCAAAATACCTCGGTATTAGGAGGCACCGTCCCTAACAATGGCACCTCATTATTTGACGGCGCGGCACTCCTTGACTGCAGCGACTGGACTGAAGACCCGCAACCCATGGTCAGTCAGGTGACCTCCTGGAGTGTCAATCAAATCTGAAAGCAAACGCAAACTGATTACTTTAACGATCTTGTGAACGCGATTGGCCATTTTAATGAACTCAATTCAAGTCATACAAAACAAAGCTGCCAAACTGAGCTTGGATAGAATACCGCGTTCCTCATCAAGTGCAGCTATATCTGACCTGAGCTGGCTACACCTGTCTAGCAGAAGGCAACAGCAACGTTGTATTTGTGGTTGTTCGAGGTATCGACAATAATAATACAATTCTTTATACAGATGACCTATGTCACACAATGTGGTTTTCAATAGGGCACTGTTTGCAAAAAAAAAATTGTAGTAATAAAATTAAAATTAAAAATACTAAGAACTAAATACTAAGATAAACTAACCTAAGCTAAAATCGTAAGCTAAGAAGTAAAACGTCAAAATTGGATTTCGATACAAAAGTCAATATAAGTAAATGCCTATTATTAAAAGAACTTAAATATTATTCCTAATTATATAATGCTTTTATAAAAGCACCTCTCGTGGGAAAATATCTCAATTCGGCGGGCAAGGCGTTCCAATTTCAGTAATCCCACGATTTCGTTGCCCTTTGTGTATGTCTTGTAATTGTGGATGTCTGTACCTCAAGCGTGTTCTGCGCGTTCAGATAGTGCAGAGCGAAGGAAACGCAGTGCGCAAAGAAAACTTATTTTCCACCTAGCTCGGTTTTCTTTGTTCTTTTCAGGGGAATATATCACATAACCCTGTTCATTACAGTGTGTGAAAAGCTGGGTGCGGCTTTGATTGTAACAGGGGAGAGGCGGGGCTGAAAACAATAGCTGATAACAATAGCAAAACAAAGGATTATATATTCCCCGCAACATATTCCCCTCAACATATTCCCCCCAACATATTCCCCCCAACATATTCCCCTCGACATATAGAGCGTATGCACTCACGTGGCAAGCAGCTATGCAAATTTATTGGAACAAAAGAAAGTGTTAACATAAGAAAAGCGTTCAAATCCCACAGGATTGTTTTGGTACACCAACATGGCCGCCGTTCTATTGTTTTGGTACACCAATATGGCCGCCGTGACGTCATGTGCATACGCTTTATTCCCCTCGACATAGTCCCCTCGCCTTAGTCCCCTCGACTTATTCCCCTCATAATAGAATAACACAAACAGGATGACAAAATAGGGCGTAACAAGGAAAACGCTCTAGTATCGGTCAATATTTTTTGTTTACAAAAAAAGACAACTTCATCAATCATATTCCTACGTAATTAACTTGCCGGTCGCGACCAAAAAGCGAAATGTTAATAACATTATTCGATGGTATCGTACCTCAATTCAGGTTTCGGGTCTTCAATAATGTATGACGCCTCGTTTTACGCTTGAACCTGAATATGTTTCTGCCGGTTTCCCTTGGAAAACACACCGCAACACTCCATTGATCTTCGAAAGATGAAGGCGGGCAGTTGGGCCATGGCGAGACCACAAGTACTGTTCATACATTTTCTTCTCTCTCTCTCTCTCTCCTTCTACTCATAACGAAGCAACGTGCTCAATGCAAATTTGACAAAAGCAAAACATGTTTACCGTCTCGCTTCGTAATGTGCCGTGATCCCAATGCGGCCTTGCGGAATCATGCTTTTTTGCATTTGAATTGAACGGAGTGTTACTCTCCGAAAAATTAATAGTTTCTTTGTTTTAGAAAACCTCACAAGGTGGAATATAAGCATGTTATTGACCAGTCCCTCGGGGATATGTGATATATTCCCCTCGTGGCGTTCCCTCGGGCTACGCCCTCGGGTACGCCACGAGGGGAATATATCACATATCCCCTCGCTCCTGGTCAATAACCCGCCACGAGGGGAATATATCACATATCCCCTCGCTCCTGGTCAATAACCCGCCACGAGGGGAATATATCACATATCCCCTCGCTCCTGGTCAATAACCCGCCACGAGGGGAATATATCACATATCCCCTCGCTCCTGGTCAATAACCCGCCACGAGGGGAATATATCACATATCCCCTCGCTCCTGGTCAATAACCCTTACATATTGGGAATGCTGAAGGAGGGGGATAAGCGCGAAAGAGAAAGAGAACGAGGCAAGGGAAGAACTACCACATTATTTCTATTCGTGTTTATTTTTGCTTTCATTTATTGTGATTTCCTAAGCTTTGTCATTTGTTAAAACATCGCACCGCGTTCTTTACCAATCAGAAATGAAACACAAGCAATCATGACTCGCTCGCACTCGTTTTCCCGCGCTTGACATGGCGTCGGCTGCATATATTTGGTCGGATTAGTTTACTTTATTTTGGTTTGTCTGCACTGTTGTGAGTTTAGTTTTGATTTTACAACATTCCATTGAAAGCCGCTTAGCCGGTTCAAAGCTTGTCTAATTTTGACTATCTGTGCTCCGTTTTATTATCCAATTATTCATTTTGTGTTTTTCTTCCGTTTTAAATCATTACTTAGAGATTTTATTACTCATTTCATTCCCAAACAAACAAACTCTGGGTCGTGTAATGCAATTAATGTGGTTCCTACATTTACGGTCTGTATAAGAAAAGATACGGTATGAGCATTCCGCAAAATGTCCATCAGTTTTAGATTTCATTTCTAGTGCATCCAATTTGTTTGAGAAGACGACAAAACGGTTTACCCCGTAATAAATAATCACTCTATTTTCTTTTGCACCGTCTAAACCGTACAAGGTCTAAAAATGGAGGACATTAAAGGAACACCGTCCCGCCGTTATGACGAAATTGTATTTACTTAACTTCGTGTTATATCGCCAAATGCCACCAAATATACAACTAAATTGGATAAAAAGATTCTGTAGAGCAAAACAGTAGCAGTTGTTTGGAGAAAAAGTGCAGGATTGCAAGGATGGAAGTGGATTACCGTTCATCAAATTTGATTTCGTGACAGGCGGTCAAGAAATCCAAGTTTCCATTCTGGTGGAATTTTGAGATTTTAGTCTTTATTTTGTCTTAAGTTTTTAATTCATATTTAATAATAATAAATGCTTCATTTATCCTGAAATTTAAAATAAAAACGCTGGTATAAACCGGTGATCAGTGTATATACAAGTCGAAAATAAAAATGGAATAAAAAAACTAACAAAAATATTTACAGTGATAAAAAACCTATAATCTACATAAAAATCGATGTAAGTAGGTATAATTTAGGTATATTTCTTTGCGTTTATCACTTTTGGCGAATTTTTCTTCCTATTTTAAGATGAAAAATTAAGCAAGCTCCTGGCCATAATCATATAAACACACATTATTTCAGCCGGGACAATGTCCCTTTACATTAAAAGAAAATTATTTTATTATTTAACTGAGGTGTTATACAATTTTTTTTAGTTAACAATTAAAGTGTGGGATAAAGTTATTGTAAATTACATAACATCGATTGCTATCTCAACATCTCAACAGACGGTCTAAAACTAATCATATTGTAGAAGGTTTGTATCACGTGGTATTAGAGTGATAGAGTGATATCTCTACTACTTTTGTATTATTTATTTATTTATTTATTTAATGTTCTCTTTGTTCTCTATCATATCGATGTATTTAAATATTTGTGTTAGCATTAATAAAGATCATAAAAAAACATTTCGCAAGGTAAAGGTCTCAACTGGCTAATCAGTTATGAGCAATACTTTCCTGTGGTTCTACAGTGTATTTGTCTTACAGCCTTTTACCAAAAGAAGTTTGAGAATTGTTTTTAATTTTGACGTAGTTCATCGTGATACGGCTAAAGGAATAAACATGAACAATTTGAGTGTTTGAAAGATAAAATCATCCAAGATAGCGTGACTTTCTCTTGCATTTGTCGTGACTTTATCTTCAGTGTGTCTTCCGGCCGGCACGCGATGATATTTGAAACCGCATGAAACAAAGACACAAAATTAATAATAATAATAAAAGAACATATTTATCCAGGATGACTGCGTCAGTTTAGAAAAACTGCTATCAACGCAGGTCCTGATATTTGTGTGTATTTGTGTATATGTGATATTTGAGGGAGCAATAAAAACTTTATGGCAAGAAAAGTTAGAATGGCGATTAGCATTTACCGACTTTACTTGACATATTAAAGTTCTAGTTGTCTTCGCATTTGATGTTGACACGGAAACGTTCTTTAACTCTTTTTCTCCCAAGAGTACCAAAAATCAATATAAAAAACAAAATGCCAAATTTCATTTTGGAAAATATTGAAGAATAAATGGTACCTTGCAAACGTACTGCAGAAGAGATTTCATTCACACCATAAAATTTCCTCCACAGACTCAAACGTTCGAACTACATGTATACAACATATCTCCATAATTGACTCTGGGAGTGAAAGGGTTCGCGACATTGTTGCGTTGAAAGTCAACAGCGGGACTTTCATTCACGCAAAGATCTTTCTAAGGCAACATGTTGCAATATTTTGAAAACAGTTTACACGTTTCGGCAACAAAATGTTGCGTTAAGAATCACTGAGCCGCGTTCTGTCTTAGACGTGTTTGTACAAGGGACAATTTTGACCCGACAGCAATCGTCGTTACAATTTGAGTTTGGTGTAACATCGTAGTGTTACCAAACAGTTTCTATGGAAACTTTCTTCCGAAGCTACTCCGATTCTAATTTTTGCCGGTTTCTAGCTGTTACATGCATAGACTTTTGGTTTAATTTCGAAGCGCTTATAATTTAGAAGAGTTTATAGTCTCCTCCATCGTGCACAGAGAACGAGAAAAATTATCAATATACGTCACCATTTGTATCATTCAGACGGCTCGCCTGACCTTCTCCAGTTTATCATCTGAGTGATTCGAATCGGTCAAGAGAATAAATCTCAGTTGTGTTAACCAAAACACGTTTCACTATGTCTTACAAAACTTATGCGAAATCTTCACAAACATTACTAACCATCATGTATATTTTAGAACGCATACTGACGTGGAAATTTTTAAAACACGTTGAAAAACGACATGATCAAACATTTGCTCTGCTTACCTTGATCTATTTACTCTCGCCAAGCGTCTGACTTTTTTAGTTACAGTCGATTAGAAGGTAGTTTCTCATAGGCGGGCAATTCTACTAAGCGGAGACTAGTCATGGACCCAGCGGTAGTTTCCTGTGGTGCTGTTAATTATACTGTACAAGGTGGTTCTAACTTTTGAGTCTGTGAATGAAACCCTAAAGTGTGACCATTCGAATGAAAGCTATTATATTGAGCAGTACCTTCCCGCCTGTGGTACTGTTTATTACATTATGCTGTACAAGGTGGTTCTAGCTTTTGAATCTGTGAATATAATCCTACCGTGTGACCATTCAGATGAAAACCCCTCAGTTTTTCATTGTCTTGCAAAATAGAATTTTGATTTCAGGCTCTTTACTTCCGTATATTGTATCTTTAGTTTCAGACACTCACCTTAACTGCTTATATCTGCATCAGTACATATCGTCTTGTTTGTGGAATTTTGAGTCTAGATAAGAAAAAAAAGTCAAACGTGTTTATAATATTCGCTAGTATCTCTCTGATAATACAGATGGTGATTTCAAACAACGTCCTTGTAACCTAGAAACAAGATTTTTTTCCCGGAACTCGTTTCGGAAGCGGCTGCGTGTGTTTCCGAGTACTCGCACCATACACAATTAAACGATTGATTTGAATCGTATCATTGTCAAACCCCTGCGAGTATGATTCATTTAAAATCGGATGAATTGACTGAAAACCAACCTACGTGTTAATAACAACGCAAGAAAACGGCTTTTGAATACGGTAAGTGGAGATTACTAGCGACTCAAGGAAAAGGTCATGAGTCTCAATGCACACAATGCGTGATACCTATCTCAGTAATCTCCTAATACGGTGTAACAAAATACGACTGTTCAACTCGAATTTATAAAAGGGATAACTAGCAAAACTGGTTTACATTATCAACACTTTTTTTTCTTTTTAAAGCAAAGTTAGGTGATCAAAGTTCTCCGTTGGTTTATACCGTGTGAAGACGGTTCGATCGCACACGTGGCGGAAGCTGAATTATGAACAGACTAATGGATGAGTCAATTCCAGCAGTGCCCATCACATGTGCCCATCACATCACATCACATGTGGCCACACATGTTGCTATCCCGGGGGTGGGGCATTTTTTTATCTTGGCCCGGGGGGCGGGTATTAGCACACCCGTCATTTACCCCGGGGAATTTGATAGCTACATGGCTTCGACCTCGCAGTTTGACAACTCCTCAAACATGGCATCCTTCAAGGACTTTTATTGGCAAGAACGAGGAGTTTGTCGGAGAATGGCTGGTCCAGCAAGGGCTAGAAAAGCTTGTAGACATTTTTAAGTTTATGTTTGGCCGTTTTGTTTCTTTTTAATATATCGTAAATGTTTTCATTTCAAAGGCAAAAGAATTTAAGAAGATGCATACGTCTGTAGCCGCTTCTTGAATTGATAGCCGTTCGAACTACAGTGGAACTTCGATTTCTTGAACCCTCAGTTTCTCGAACTTCCGGATAACTCGAACCAAAAGCCGTTTCCCTTCGATGTACTATATTATAAACAACATTAAAACTTGTACTTCATGATTTAATAGATGAAAACGGATGAAACCTATTTTTTTTTTCTCAACTTACAGTACTCTAGTCCGTTCACTGACTCTAGCTACAAGACAAATATTATTTAAACTTGAGCTGTATGAACCCGGGGGTGGGGCATTTACCTTTTATTTTTTGGCCCGACCGCGGGGAATTTGAACGGCCTACTTGTCCCCACTGTGGGGAATTAATCATTAAAAAAAAAAAACGCAAATGCCCGGGGGTTGGCCCGGAGGGGGGGGGGGGGATTGGCATTGCTGGAATTGACTCATCCATAATCTCTCTATAAGGCGGACATCTCTCTTAGGCGCTGTTCCAGACTGAATTTCACTTGTTTTTCTGTAACTAAACTCTCAAAAGGCGGACATCTTTCTAAGGCGCTGGTCCCGACTGATCAACTTTCACTTTTTTTCTTAAACAAATTCTCAATAACGCGGACACCTCTCTAAGGCGCTGGCCAGACTGAATTTCACTTGTTTGTCTGTAACTAAACTCTCTATAAGGCGGACACCTCTCTAAGGCGCTGGCCAGACTCAATTTCACTTGTTTGTCTGTAACTAAACTCTCTATAAGGCGGACATCTCTCTAAGGTGCTGGTCCGACTGAATTTCACTTGTTTGTCTGTAACTAAACTCTCCATAAGGCGGACACCTCTCTAAGGCACTGGTCCGACTGAATTTCACTTGTTTGTCTGTAACTAAACTCTCTATAAGGCGGACACCTCTCTAAGGCGCTGGTCCAGACTGAATTTCACTTGTTTGTCTGTAACTAAACTCTCTATAAGACGGACACCTCTCTAAGGCACTGGTCCGACTGAATTTCACTTGTTTTTCTGTAACTAAACTCTCCATAAGGCGGACACCTCTCTAAGGCGCTGATCCTGACTGAATTTCACTTGTTTGTCTGTAACTAAACTCTCCATAAGGCGGACACCTCTCAAGGTGCTGGTCCCGACTGAATTTCACTTGTTCGTCTGTAACTAAACTCTCAAAAAAAGGCGGACACCTCTCTAAGGCGCTGGTCCCGACTGAATTTCACTTGTTTGTCTGTGAGAAGGGGGGAAATCTGTTTTCTACTTCAGGGCGCCAATTCTTCGCCTTTTTTAACATATATGCTCTTCCGACGAGGCCTTCACATTACGTAGCAATGAACTTATACGTTACCTTAACAACCGTGGATACAATCTCTCTTTTCTCAACCATGAGATACAACGTGTTCACGCCATCACACGCTCTGAGACACTTAAACCCAGCGAAACCACATCTGACTCACCCAGTCGTGTTCCTCTTGTTATCACATACAATCCTGCCCATCGTTCTCTATCATCTATCGTCCACAAAAATTTCAACATTCTCTATTCTTCCCAACGTTGTGCCAACGTTTTTAAATCTACACCTCTTGTTACCTTTCGACGCACTGACAACCTTAGCGACATATTAGTCAGATCCAAATTACGCACTGCTATACAAACCAACCTTCCTAAGGGATCCTTCAGTTGCGGTAATAATAATTGTGTTTAAAGCCATGTGGTAGCTTTGGCTGCGGACCTCGGCATGCCATTGGGAGAGGTGGTCCGTATTTCAGGACCGCGTGTGCAATAAAGAAACAAAAAGCTCAGCCGCTCAATAGCTTATATTTTCAATGGTCACACTTTGGGTTAAAAAAAAAATTCAAAGCAAAAATTAAAAAAAAAAAAACAAGCATTAGTAATCTACTGCTCAATCATTTCTATTAAAAAGATAGTAGCAAAAAATTATCCAAAGCAAGCAAAACTAAGGCATTGACACTAATAAGAAGACACTAAACTCGAAACGTCTGTGACTTTTCCAAACATTTTGAACTAAAAAAAATATCCTATATTTTTATTTTCATTATACAGTACTATGCATGCACAACTCTCTCAACTATTGTGAATAACAATGACGAATTTAAGGATCCCACGTTATCTTACGATTTGGCCGCGAAACTGCGTTTCGCTTTCAAGCAAAAAAGGAAAACAAAAACCCTTTCTGAGATAAATAAGATTTGAAGAACAATTGCCACAATTCTGCATTAGGATTTGAGGAAGTTCTGCTTGTCCGAAAACTTAAGAAATTCATTTGAATTGCAAATAAAATTTTCATTAATATTCAGTTTTTATTCTTCGCGCTTTCAACGCGAGAAAAACATGGCGAACGATGCTAAATCTAAACGCCGTTCTGTAGTTGTCTCAGGAAAAGAAACCTTCATATCGCCATAGGTAGAAGTGAAAACCGTCCATTATTTCCACAATAGTGGAAGGTATTACGCGGCTCAAAGTATTTTGCCTTGGAACGCATGTTTCGAAACACGTGGACATTATAAACATCGAACCTTCATCTTGATGGAAGCATCTTTTTGACAAGAGGTAAGCCAGTTTATACATAACAAACTTTATGCTAGATTTTCGAATACAATAATGTACATTTGCACATCGAAAGAGATATTTCGCAAAATCATTTTCGGCGTCTACAAATGAAATAATTTTAAAATATGCATAGCCGAACATCTCGAACGGTATCCGAATGGTGTGACGTCACAATAGTAAAATTTGAAATTTTAAATGAGACAAGTTTTTCCGATTTTTGTGTACTACATTCATGCAAGATATCTCGATTGTAGGCTTAATATTAAAGAAGGAGAAAACTCTGAGAGTTTTCAAAATAAATTTTGGCGTGTTTATGGTTACGTGACCAGTAACCATGGCAACTTTAAGTGCATAATATTTCTCTAACCGGGCTGTATGGAATGTATCAATTTTCATTTGATGCCGTAAATATAACCAAAGTTATCATCATCATCATCATCATCATCATCATCATCATCATCATCATCATCATGTCTCATCGCGCCAGTAGGCGCATAAGGCCAAATTAGGCGCATAAGTTATAACCAAAGTTATAACCTCGAGAATTCATGCATCCTATCACGCTCCCACATAAGCTGTTGGTCGCTTTCAGAGCAAAAAATCCCGGCGTGTAATTATTAAGAAACAAGATTGTTTACCCCGCGGAAAACTCGTTCTCTATAATAATCCTCAAATTCACTGCCATAAGGAAACTCTAAATCGAAGTACGAGTACAACATTTTAAACCTAGGTTATACCCGATGGGAGTGTCAAAGTGACTAGAATACTCGTCGGATGCGCGTTAAAACAATAAACCATTATTACGTCATTCCTATCTAACTGTTGTATTGTTTTTCATAGAAATATACCAGGAACAGAAATGACCACACGATGTCGGAGTTGGAAAGTTCTTGTGATTACCTTGGACACGGACATAAAGATTATATTTCTCATCCACTGATCAGGTTAGTGTTACAACTTATGGCAGTTGTGTTGTTATAGGAATACTTTATCATTGGGAGGGAAGAATCAAGTCTTTTTCGTGTGATAAATTGTCAAAAAAAACTTTACAGCATGTTTTAACTGGTAGCTAAGTCAAGGAAAACCTTAACATTTATTCACTCTTGTTATTGAGTAAGTTTCTTTAAGGAATGTCATTAATGCATGGAGACAGTTCGTTTGGGGAGGGGTGGGAGGTCACTGATATTTGTCTTTCGTTTATGGTAGATAAAAAAAAAATAATGGAAGTGAATTTAAATTTTAAAAGAAGTGCAGCTAAAATCACTGGCTTGTTACCATCAGTATAGAAGAAGAATAAGGGAAAGAGCTAAGTTGGGGTACCTTAGATGTCTCAGTTGTGTAGATCGATCCTTTGTTTCTTTTTCCATTCAAAAAGTTGGCCTTAATTATCTCCACAAGATAGCCGGTAAAGCTTAAAAATAATTCATCAAAGCAAACTCGAAAAATTAAAGAATAAAGGTCAATTATTGCACAATATCAGGAGCCCATTACTTAGTAATGGGCTCCTGACAATTCTTTAGATGCTCTGTTGCCATGACAACGACCTCTACCAAAACATTGACAAGTAATAAATAAGTATAAATAGTTGTTTTCAATAAGCAGAAAAATGTTTTTGTACTAACAGAAACCACGTGTTAAATTGCCACAAAGTGTACCAAAACTAGTTGATGAGTGTCTCTAGTCATAGACAGACTGGGTCTTAAGGAATTGAAACTTGAAAAAAGTTAGCATAACTTTGTTCCTTTAATATTAACGCTTCGTCATTTTATATTTTGTTCGTTATATTTATTTATTTATTTTTTTTAATTTTCGTTATTTTTGGACACCGTCAAAGATCAATCTGGACACATAACAGATGATGGAATTTGCCACCTGCTTATCATAATTAAATAAACGTACGCTTAATCTCTAATTTGTTCGTGTACCTGTGCTCACATATATGGACAATTTCGGTAGAAATTGTGTTCGTGATAACATGCACGAAAATATTTACTCTTGCGTTTCTTTGCTGTAAGTCTAAAAAATTCGTATATCATTGCTCATTTACCATAGAGAAATTAATCATTTTCTATAAAAAAAAAAAGGTAAAACATAGGTTGGAATGATGCTAATCTTGCCCTCCTTCAACAAAAATGGAAAGAAATGGGAAAATTTCCAGCGCGCCTTCTCGTATGAACACATCACAAATTATACAAAGTAAACAGGAGTGAGGCGAGATCTAGATAGCCGAGCCAGCCTGATCAACCGGCTTCGTATAAAGAGGCACTAAAACTCCTAAAAGATGTTGTGCTACCGAAAGTGTTATCATGTAATTTAGTTTCATGTTGTTATTATTTTAGAAATACAAGAATGCATTTAAAAAAACTTTTTTCCTGAATAAGTCAATATGGCAAAAGGTGTCTACGACGGGCACAAATGAAAATTGCATCTTTGATGAAAATCACAGGTGATTAAAGCCTACTTTTCGTGGATAAGTTAGTAACTTTCCACGCTTCTGTTAATCGTAACATGTATACCAAAGCTATACAGTATTCATTTGACAATAGACTGCAGTTTGATAAATTTGTTCCCGCCTGAGTTAACTCTTCCATGTTTATGCGGTCCAACAAAGAGGTTACTCTTTAGCTAGTTGACTGCAGTTACTACATTGCAGTAGGCCAGTTAAACAAAATGTGTTTTTGCTTTCTCTTTCTTCTTTATTCGATAGATTACAGATTGGCCTTACAAAGAAATCACGCACTTGCATGTACAAACTTACAATTCCGGGTCATGGTTTTCTAACTACTACATAATAGAATCACAGGGAAGATTGTTTCGAATAATTCCACGTATTTCTCTCCTGACACAAAACCTGCTACATCCGGCATTCTGGCAAAGCAAGAAAATGATCCAGTTTTTAAAGCATATTTGTGAACAAAGCGTTTAGACGAAATAGCAAGACATTAATTCAAATCCAATTGGATGGAAAAGGGAAAACATGCTTGTAGTTCATGTAGTCTCTCTAGAGTTACAGTCAACAGCCCAATGTCAATTATACATGGCATGTGTTGAGATACTTAAAGCAACTGATCTACAAACCATGGATGCCTTTTGTCGCTGATGAACACCTTGTTTATACGTTTTCGTTAAGCCTGTTTCCCATATATTTGTACTAAAAAATTGTAGTAATTCAGCCGCCGATCAAGTCTTACAACCATTACAATCAACCAATCAGCATTAAGAGTTTCGTACCCAGGCAGCTTCATTTAAAAGTCTAATTTCAGTCTTGTTCACTTCCGTGTCCGTAAGTCAACAGGACAGCTCGAGTTCACCTTTTGGTATTGCAACAGTAACCTTTTTCTTAACTGTGTCCTGAGTGTTAGGGAGAAATCAGTGTCTGAATTACAACAATTACAACTGTATGAGAACCAGGCTTTAAAGAAGAAAAGACTGCTGATTCCTCGAACAATTTTTTTTCATTGTTCGTGCATCAGTTATTTTATCATTTATTCAGGTCGGTTTACTAAAGCTTATATGAATCATGTCATACTGTATAACACTTTCTGGGAGAATTGAACGATTTGTTTAGTCATAATTTTGTTGACTGCAGTCTTTTTCAACAGAGATAAGCCAAAAATTTCTAAAATACGAGACGAAAAAATAAAACACGTTTATCATTTGGCATTCTTTTCAAGTGTCGCAGCTTTAGTAGCCGACAGTTCAAATTGTATATTTATTAATAATTGAATTTACTTTTACACAGTTTCATTGACTGGGGCTCAACAAGCCTTCTTATAATGTTCGAAAAGGGTGCTTCATATAGTCTTCACAGTCAATCTCACTTCGCGTTACTCCAGCAGAGCTCATTTGAGCACGTGCAAGTTAGGCAGCAGCAAGCCGTTATGCTTAACACATCATGGCACAGACAACGACTGACGACTGAATTTGCTTTATCAACTAAGCGTGTCAGTTACGCGATAATATCAAATTAAGGCAGTTTGTTACAACTGTATTCTTGGAAGTTTTCTGTCAAACTAACATCAACTTACCTTCCTTCTGCTTCTTTCCTCGCTAAAACCCTGACGGAAACATAGTTTCTTTTGACGTGCAAGATATCTTTCAAGTACTTGAGTTCGTTACTTTCATTATTTTTTCCGACCTTCAATCAAAAACTTAGATTTTCCTCGATATGTTGCAAATTGTATGCGTATCTCGTACAACTAGTTTTTCTTAACTTCCACGCCAGCTTCTTCTGACACTCGCAAAAGCTACACAATATCCAGACAGACAGAAAGTTAAATAAACATATTCGAATTCCTACTTGAGTTTACTCTTCCTGTTTGCGGTCCAACAAACGGTTCCTCCGTTCACTTAAAATACCGCTTTGCATGACAAATCACATACTCAAGTTCAGACGATGAATACAAAATTCGAAGCAAATTAGTCTGCATGATTGAAAACAATTTGGGTTATGGTTATCTACTGACTCACAACGCAACTGAAACTTAAGCAAACATTGTGTGGAGTAATTCAACGCATTTCACTCTTTATATTATGCAGAACACCTGCCATATAAAATGATCACCATTCGATCTGAAAAATCCTTGTATACAAAGACTTTCCAAGAATCGAAATGTCAAGACATACTTGACATTTTGAGTGAAAGGAGTGCACTTTTGCCGTAAAAGGGTTAACAGACGTGTTTAAGTGCATGCAGTTTACCTAGATCCCAAAACGTTTGCTAATGCAGTCACAAAACAAAGGTTTTGACGAATGTGAATGAAGAAGACACTGAGAAGAGGTCAATGGAGCATTTAGTTGCCATTGCCAACATTTCAGCAATTTCTTTATAGTTTTTTAAGTTAAATTGAAATTAAGTTTTTTGCTTTTGTGCATGACGATCGTACTTAATTTTTAGGCTTCTTTTTTATCTTTGTTGAGCTTAAGATCTAAGCATTCGCCGTATGTGTTCAATAGATCTCTAACTGTTGTATTGTTTTTCATAAAAACAGGCAAGAAATGATGTCGTGATGTTGGAGTTGGAAACATCTTGTGATTACCTTGGACACGGACAGTAGGATATGATATACCTCATCCATCAGGTTACCCTGGACACGGACAGTAGGATATGATATGCCTCATCCATCAGGTTACCTTGGACACGGACAGTAGGATATGATATGCCTCATCCATCAGGTTACCTTGGACACGGACAGTAGGATATGATATGCCTCATCCATCAGGTTACCTTGGACACGGACAGTAGGATATGATATGCCTCATCTATCAGATTACCTTGGACACAGACAGTAGGATATGATATGCCTCATCTATCAGATTACCTTGGACACAAACACAAGGATATGACATGCCTCATCTATCAGGCTACTTTGGACACGGACAGTAGGATATGATATGCCTCATCCATAAGGTTACCTTGGACACGGACAGTAGGATTTGATATGCCTCATCTATCAGATTACCTTGGACACGGACAGTAGGACATGATATGATATGCCTCATCTATCAGATTACCTTGGACACAGACAGTAGGACATGATATGATATGCCTCATCTATCAGATTACCTTGGACACGGACAGTAGGATATGAAATGCCTCATCTATCAGGTTACCTTGGACACGGACAGTAGGATATGATATGCCTCATCTGTCAGGCTACCTTGGCCACGGACAGTAGGGTATGATATGCCTCATCTATCAGATTACCTTGGACACGGACAGTAGGATATGATATGCCTCATCTGTCAGGCTACCTTGGACACGGACAGTAGGATATGATATGCCTCATCTATCAGGTTACCTTGGACACAGACAGTAGGATGTGATATGCCTCATCTATCAGGTTACCCTGGACACGGACAGTAGGATGTGATATGCCTCATCTATCAGATTACCTTGGACACGGACAGTAGGACATGATATGATATGCCTCATCTATCAGGTTACCCTGGACATGGACAGTAGGATATGATATGCTTCATCTATCAGGTTACCTTGGACACGGACAGAAGGATGTGATATGCCTCATCCATCAGATTACCTTGGACACAGACAGTAGTATAATGATATGCCTCATCCATCAGCGGGTTACCTTGGACACGGACAGTAGGATATGATATGCCTCATCCATAAGGTTACCTTGGACACGGACAGTGGGATTTGATATGCCTCATCTATCAGGTTACCTTGGACATGGACAGTAGGATTTGATATGCCTCATCTATCAAGTTATCTTGGACACGGACAGTAGGATATGATATGCCTCATCCATCAGGATACCTTGGACATAGACAGTAGGATGTGATATGCCTCATCCATCAGGTTATCTTGGACACAGACAGTAGGATATGATATGCCTCATCCATCAGGTTAGTGTTACAGTTTATTTATAGCTGTTGTACTGTTATAGGAATTCTTTATTATCTTACAGGACGATTTTATTGGGATTAAAGGGTGAAGTCTGTCATGTGGTAAATTGTCAAACAACTTTATCAGCATTTTATTACTGACATTACTGGGGCTTCAGTCTAGCAAAACCTTTTAATGTTAAAAAAAATATCAACTCTTGTTATTGATTAATTTTCTTTGATGAATTCCGTAAATGAGGACAGTTTGTTTGGGCAGGGGGAGGGGGGTGAGGGGTGGGGAGATTTCATATTTGTCTTGTAATAGCATTGAATTTGAAATTAAAACAAAGGCTCTTATGAGCCAACTCGTGAATATGAATCAATCTTAATTTAGATGCTCTGTTGTCATGGCAACGACCTTTACCAAAACAGTGGCAACTAATAAATTAGTCTAAATAGTTGATATCCTCATGGCAAATCTCGTGAACTAAAATTGCTTTATTTTGTGACAAAACTCTAAGGAGCCACCTTAAAGTAGAAGTGTCACAGGGTTTTGGTGTCATTTCAAAAACCAAAATATGTTTTTGTATTATCAGAAACCAAAAGGATGCACACGCTTAATCAAATGGAGTTAATAAACTGAAAATCAGGAGTAAAATAAGATCACAAAAGTCACACCTCCCTTTGAATGACTCGTGGAGTTTAAAATGTGCTTTAAAATGCAGTGATATGGTAAATGCATTATTATAGGTGGTTTGCACCTTATGTCACGGCGGCCATGTTGGATGACAGTCAACAAAAGATTTCTCATTGGCTTCTATTGTTGTGTCATCCAACATGGCCACCATGTCTTTTCGTTAATTCCTTTGGAAATGGTTGCAAACCATCAATTTACAAACTGCATGTATGTAACGCAAAGGCTGATATCCATTTTAGGCTAATTTAAGGTTCAACATATTGTGAAAAAAAAATTGAACAAATTATATAATTTTGAGACTCTCCAAAAGGAATCTGTTGTTTGAACACCAATTCATACAGTGGAAATGATAAACATGCCCTTTCAATCATTTGTTGTAAGGTTGATAGAATAATTATGGTGTCTTCATATTTATGCAACTGAATTTAATACACTGTATTAATGTTTTCTAGGTAATGCTGTTCAAACTGGAAATTCTTGTAATTGTGTATGTACACTCTGCTATAGCAAAATTCTTTTGCATATGGTGCTGTTACACAAAGGACAAAATCAGCGATTTCACAGGTTAGTGATTGTGATTTTTAATTTTAATGTTTAGATATTCTTGAACAACTGTCTATGCTTGTACAATTATTTCAAGTACCAGACTGGCCAATTCAAAGGACCTTATTTTCTAGAATAAATTTAATGATTCCTAAAATTAGAAACATTTGATCAAAATATATCCAAAAAGGGAAGCTTTCAGTCAATCAGGAAAGATTACTAAATTCTATTCATCTCATTTTAGGTAAAGATCTCCATAACAATCTTCACCACCTTGATGTTCTTTGAAGGGATCACAACTGACAGAGCGAGGTAAGAATGTAAAAAAAGTTATGGAAGGTAATAACACATTTCCTATTTGTGTTAAGCTGTTTTGAAATCTAATATAAACTGCTCTGCTCTGCTATGTAATAGAAAAAAACTGGTTGATTGCCAGGACTTATAACAGTCTTCATTAAGGGATTCATTAAGGGATTAAAGCCCTAGAAGCAAAGACAGGGAAAGAATAGGCTCGACTATCAGCCGCTGTTTGAGAAACGAGCCCGCACTCCTCCCCCCGGGGAGGCTCAGAGACCGGACGCGGGAAAGCGGCGGAAATCGAGGGCGACCCCGTAGCTGCCAAACGATGTCTGTGATTGGCGAACGATGCAATTGATATATCACTTGATATATCACTTGAACAATGCCCCTATCCCTAATCTCTATCCCTAATCCCTATCCCAGCGGGACAAATCTATTGTTTTCTTACCTCGGTGCACGATCTTACAAGCATACAAGCATAGTAGCATAGTAGCATAGTAGCATAGTAGCATAGTAGCATAGTAGCATAGTAGCATAGTAGCATAGTTGCATAGTTTCGCCGATTTTTATCATTTTATTCCATTGTGTTTTCTGTGGTGTATGATACGTTGATTTATTTGTTTATTTTATTTAAAGTGCAAATATCTGGAAAATCAAAACATTATAAAATCAAACATCATAAAATCAAACATCTTCCAAGGAAATCTCTTGGAGATATGTCTAAAATCTTCGGAAATCTAGCATTGAAAAATCATTTACACTTTATGAGTGTTTATATTTAAAGAATTATACACTGGGCTACTTGGAAAAACGAAATTTCTCTTCTCGTTTACAAGTCGAAATATAACTTCTTCACTGCGGTCTCTCTTGCGATATCGATTGATCATTCGAAAAGAATCCTTTATCTTCGATCTTCGATCTTCGATCTTCGCCCTCCTATGTTTTATCATCTGTCTCAGTTTCTATTTTTGGGGGGTGTAATCGTGTGTATTTTGTTATCGGATAATTGTAAATTCATAGTGGTTGTACATCCTTATGATCTTTTTGTCTTTCCGATTTCCTTACAGGACAATTTCTGCTGTACATCGATGGTAGACGTCTTGCTTCACCGATCGAAGAACGGACGAACGGACGAACGGACGAACGGACGAACGGACGAACGGACGTAAACAAGAACTGTTTACAAAAGGTAGGAAAAAGTTTTAGAATGAAAGCCAGGAGGTCGAAATGTATATGCTATTTTCTCAGTTGACGGACAGTTAAAAACCCGTTTGAACAGGAAATTTTCAAATCAATCTTGTGGGAGCATATTCATAGCTAAGTGTATTTGTTCACGTTAAATATAGGTTTTACATTTACCATTTATAAAAACTTTAAAAACTCTAAATTGACTGACAAGGCGACATACAATTTTCTTAAGAGGTGTTGGTAATCGAAGTAAGTTACTTTAAACAAAATGCTTTTTTAAGCCATCAACACCACATTAAAGCTTTTTATAATTTATGGAAATGGGGTAAGATCTTCCGGGAGCTGCAACACCGCCCAGTCACTGATTATTTTTTTGCTTTACTGTTTTTCTAACAGGACGATGGCTGCCAGATGATGGTTAACAACTAGAGTCCCCTCTGAGAAAGAATAAAGGGATCCAAAGGACGCTCTAAAACAAGAACACGAGGTAGAGAAAACAAATGTAACTTCAAAACTTTTTTGCAATGGAAATAAGTTCGAAAATTGTCAGGAGGTCTGAATGGACTGGTCTTCACGGACAGATAGATTTAAGCAAAAAATCATTTTTTTTTTGCCGTGCAAATTGATGTTGTGGTACTGAATCTATAAACATTGACTGACAAGGCGTCATGGAGGTTTGAACAAAATCGCACGACGCTTAAATCAAAGTTTATGTTTTCACTCCAGCAAAATCGATTTGCGCGTTAAAAAAATACGGGAATTGTCGTCAAATTCTTCGCCCTGTAAGCTAGCAATTATACTCCATTCAGACCATCCGGCCTTTTTTCTGAAAACCGTTCGAAGAGTGCTAAGACTTGTTTGCAATTTTGAAGAAATTTATTTCTGGGTGGAAATTTTGTTTTAAAAATCACTGAGTTCCACAATTTTCATGTAAAAATACATTAAGGAACGGAAAATCGATCTCTTCAGCAAAATTAAATGTTTTATTAACTGTTATGTCTATTTGTTTCCACGGTAATCGCTGTTCAAAATTTTGAAATTTTCCCGCCAAAAGACTTAGAAAAATACGGGGCGCTCAAAATACGCATGCGCCGTTTTTTTAAAAAAAATTGATTTTGCAACCTTGTGTTATCTGTATATTATTTTTCTTGTCTTAGTTAACATTTGTTTGAACGGGTTAAATTTTCCCGCCAAAAGACTTAGAAAAATACCGGCGCCCAAAATACGCATGCGCCGTTTTTTTTTTAAAAAATAAATTCTTAATTTCTAAGACTTCTGTATTTTATTGCTGTTATTATAAACTCAATAAAACAAACAGTGTTCAAGTCTTCAACTGTCTTGTAATCTTTATTTCTTTAACTTAAAGCAATAATTAATATTATATTTACAATCATTTTTCTCCTTTAAAGTATTTTAATTAGTTAACTGATTTTCAATTAAATCATTAACAAGGTGTCAACAAAAATTTTTCCTCTATATACTAAGTCTTTTGGCGGGAAAATTTGGTGAAATTTGCACAGCGTTTCCCCTAACAACATTTTCCAGCAAAAATTTAACAGAGGTACCCATAAAGAAATTCCCGCCAAAAATAATTGCATACTCCACATCGTGCAAAAATGCGAATAAAATTTTGACAACGCCCGTTTTTCAAAAAGATTTGAGTCGAGTACAGTCCAATTTCTTACTTAAAGAAAAATAACCCTTTTTCTTGCACGAGTTGATGTATACATATTACTAAGGTTAAAAGCAACATAGCAAGCTATAAATCAATTGGAATGACTCTTCTTTATGTTCAATTCGAATTTCATTTTTAACACAAGAATTTGGTTTTATCGACTGAGTCGATAAGGTAAATAAGCCACCATAAAAAGATTCGAGAAAGCTGACGTTTCGAGCGTTAGCCCTTTGTCGGAGCGAATCGCTCGAAACGTCAGCTTTCTCGAATCTTTTTACGGTGGCTAATTTACCTTATCGACTCAGTCGATAAAACCAAATTCTTGTGCTTCACCCCCCACCGACGCAGCACCACAGTTTCTCTAGAAACTAACCCCATTCATTTTTCATTTTTAACAGATTTATAATTTGCTATGTTGCCTCTACAAGACTTTTTCAGCCGGTAAAATTCTTGTTTGTAGCACAGAAAAAAATGGCTGATGTTTTTTTTCAAAAACCCCTCCCATAAACAACTTTGAGCCACAAAGTAATAACATTTTGGTTGGAGCAAGTTGTAATGCAATTGAACAATTTTGATCATAAAATAACAATTGTTTGCTCCACATTCTTTCTAGTAACAATGTTCTTTCCAAATTTATCCATAATTTCTTAACTATGACTACATTTCAAAATTCAGCTTCTTTGATTGTTTTGTTCTGTGCTACATCAAGTTTAGACTGAAAAGGATCTTATCTACTTAAATTAACAATAATAACCTAGCATAAAACCCAATGTCTGATTCCAAAATACTAACAGATTTTTTGTTCCCACCGAAACAAGTACCTTTTCTTAACATGAATAAAACAAAAGTTATACAGATTCTAAATGTCAATTTTTAATAGTCGTTCTAAAAACAACTGAAATCTTTTTACGAGCTAAGAAATAGAATCATTTCTGATTTTCAAGTACATTAAGTAGTGAATGTGAAATTACCAAAGCAGCAATATTGTTAGATCGTGAATGAAGTCCGTTTCCTAACATTTACACAAACTAACTCGTTTAGGAAAAATTATTTTAGAGCCGTAAAAAACAACATTATCCTAAGCCTGTTTTTATCATAAAAGTGACTTTAATTCGAATCGTTTCTTTACAGCATTTGTTTATGTTGAGTTTATGTTGAGTATATATCGGCAAAAAATTAACCAACACAAATGTGAAATTAATGGTTACCAATTTGATTTACGTCTGATTCACACGGTTCTTATCTATTGCGTAACTCCAACAAAAACTAAAGTGATTGCTATCAAATATTTCAAGCATCGGAAAATTAATAATAAACTTTCCACCTAAAGCTATTTCGTTTTGAACAAGTAATGTGATTACATCTTATTTGGTTTTTCAAGTATCTGGTCAAAACAACACAATTTCAACCGATTTTTCTCTCCATTGTAAATAATGGCGAACACAATGCATCATTTACCGACTTGATTTATGATTGCCCTAAACTGTGTTTCTAATGAGAAAAAGCTCAACTTTATTGTGTACTGAAAATGGCCAAGATATATTCATTTGATGAAAACATTTGTCAGTGTTTTAATAACTATTAATTGATGGGTCGAGTAGGCCTTTGTGCGTTTTCAGTTTCTCTACAAAGTTTCTACATGTTGAGTATATTTCCAAAATAATATTTTTTGGCAAAACATAATTAAACCATGAATTAATCGATATTGATTTGATTTACGTCTTATTCAGTTCTCCATCAATTGTGTAATTGTGAAAAAAAACTAAAGTAATTGCTATCGAATATTTTCAAGTATCTGAAATTGAGTGATACATTTTAGACCTAAAGTTAATTCTTTAAACAACTAATTGGATTTCATCTGATTGTCACTCCATTGTATCAGTTAAAGGCCTAAACAACGCAATGCCAACGTAAACAAAAAAACTAACTCATAATTGCTATCGACTATTTTCCAAGTGTCTGATCAAAACAACACAATTTATCTGCAACGCATCTGACCAACTTGAATTATGATCGTCCTATGATACATTTTAGACCAAAAGTTAATTCTTTAAACAACTAATTGAATTTCATCTGATTGTCACTCCATTGTATCAGTTAAAGGCCTAAACAACGCAATGCCAATGTAAACAAAAAACTAACTCATAACTGCTATCGACTATTTTCCAAGTGTCTGATCAAAACAACACAATTTATCTGCAACGCATCTGACTAACTTGAATTATGATCGTCCTATGAAACTGTGATTCCGTTGAAAAAGCTAATATTTGTGTAAATTGGCCAAAATACATCAAATCAATTTATGATCGTTCTTAAAACTATGTTTGTGTTAAATGACATTCCTCACTTTAAGTACAGATCAAAAATGACAAGCGTTAGCAAGACGATTGGTGATGAGAACTTTGCTAAATATTGTACTAAGTGATCACTGATGGGCCAAGCCTGCTATCAAGTTATCACGTTTTCAAGTTTTCCCGTTTGGAACAAAATCTTACGTGTCATTTAGTTGATGCCCTGAACATAAATCATGCATGTTTTAAATGAAGGGAGCGTGACATACTGGTATTGGAATTCGCAAGCCCAATTAACCAAAAGAAATGTGAACAAATACTGATTTGATTTACATCTGACTCAGTTCTCCGTCAATTGTGTAACTCCAACAAAAACTAAAGTAATTGCTATCGAATATTTTCAAGTATCTAAAATTGAGTACCTCATTTTCGACCTAAAGCAAACTTTTTTGAACAACTTATTTCATTTCATTCAGTTCTCCACTATGAACAAATAACTAAATCATAATTAAAAATCTAAAAATTTCCGTACTCAGAGCGTAATAAAATATGAAAAACAATTGAGAAATATTTCGTTCGTCTCTCCCGAACTTCATAAGTCTCAATGAATAATGTTAATCAGGGGGGTTATATCGTGCCTGTGGTTCTCGAGGGGGTTAAAATAGTGTCATATTTTGGCTAATTCATAGCCATTGTCTCCGTTCAAAGAGGGCTGTTTTAACTTTATCTCGATTGCCTCCCTTATGCGTCGCTTGAAGGTGTTATCCTCCGTGACTCATAAGGGAGGCAATCGAGATAAAGTTAAAAAAGCCCTCTTTGAACAGAGACAACGGCTATGGATTAGCCAAAATATATGACACTATTTTAACCCCCTCGAGAACCCCACAAACACGATATAACCCCCCTGATTAATATCATTCATTTGAGACTGATGAAGTTCGGGAGAGCCGAACGAAATATTTCTCGATTTTTACATATTTTATTACGCTCTGAGTAGAGAAATTTTTAGATTTTTAACATGTTTCCAGAGCAGGAAAATAATATTTTTGATTGTAAATCATAATTGCTAGCGATTATTTCAAGGGCCTGGTGAAAACAATACAATTTGCATCTTATTTTGCTCTCCGTTGTATAAAATGGCCAAAATACATCAACTCAATTTATGATCGTTCTAAAAACTACACCACAAAGTAAAAAAAAAACTTTGCTTTCTTTGACTGTTGATACTTTTTCTACTTTTTTGCTGTCAACAAAACTCACGAGCATTAGCAGGACAATTGATGACTAAAACTTTGCTAAATATTTTCGTACAGGGAATAATTTTTAATTTTGAATAAGTTTTAAGTAATGCTCCACATAAGAACTATAGTAAACTTCATTGTTCTGCGGCATTGGCTCTTTCCCACATAGAATATCTTTGATATCAAGAATAGAGGAGGATCTGTTGGTTTATAATTATATTTCATTATAAAAATAACGAAAATCCATTTGCGTCAAATAAATATTAGGAAATGTTCATGCTTAACCAATCTGAATAGCTAAAGACAAAAGCTAATAATGTTGCTTCTTTGATGAAGTTTCCCAATACAATATCTTTTAAAACTTGCATGTTGTGCGATTGGGTCTCAAATTACTTTAAACCTTAAAAAAATTCGACTTAATGCACCTTGAACCTCAACTTTTTAGCGGTTTTTGAGTCTAGGCCAATGAGATCACTAGTTGAAACAATGAAAAAGTTTACTTTCCATCGTGCATTGCCGTTCAGCACTATCCTTCTTATGCGGATCCCTGATTACTTAACGTTTTGGAAGAAAAATCTAACGGATCATTTAGTTTTCGAAAAAATGAATTATGCTAGTTTTAAAGTCGGCAGTGCGTCTTGGAAATTTGAATACAAAACTTCCTAGATTTGTTTAGTTGTTTTAGGCCTTAAACGTTTGCCGACTTAAATTATGATCGTCCAAGACTGTATCTTAGTTGTGGAAAGAGGTTAAAATACATCGACTCAGTATATGATTGTTCCAAAAACTTGGTTTTCTATGTTTTTGGTGTCAATTGACATACTTCACTTTTAGAACAGATAAAAAAATCACAGCGTTAGCAAGGCAACTGGTGATGAAAACTTTACAATATGTTTGTACAAGGAATAATAGATGGGGCCAGTATTAGTTGTTTAAAGACTGGTGCGTTCCGATCGGTGAATTGTTAGTGTTATTTTTGTCGGTCTAATGTTTGTTTGTTCTGTTGACAAATCGTGTGTAGTAGTCTCCTGTAGGTAACGCATTCAGCAGAGTCCCAGTCAATTCTGTGATTAGTGTGTAAATTGCGTTTAGCAATGTGATTGTTGACGTCGTCCGTTAAATTTCTGCCAGTCGCAGTATTTGATCTCAGTATATACTGCTCCTTGTCTTTCCGCGCCAGGTTTCTGAGTGACACGAATGTTGTAAGGTTGTAGGATCCGTGCAACAGTCCCAGAAGTGCCCTTAATGTAGGATCATTCGTCGCTGTAGTAACAGGTTTCGCGTTCGTTGTCAAGGTACCTGGTTCCGTTCGTCTCGCCAAGGTTTTATTTGTGGAAAAATACTACTTCACCTCAAGCAATCTGCACTAATTGATTCAAAATGCACGTATGCTCATGATCAGTTTACAAAGACGGCCAAATCTCAGTAATTAATTAATTAATTGCAACAAGCCAATACGAATTTGGTTCGATTATTTTGAGGAAACTTCTATTAAAAAAACGTCATACGATAAAAAAAATTTACAGCATTAAAAGATCGCTCAACATCACTAGAACTGTATCAGATCTTATGATTCAGTGCCTTTTGGAAACCAGGCTTAAAATAGTGGCTGATGAAAAAAAAAATCACTTTAAGATATGTTTCGTACGCTTTATCAGCTTTATGGGATCCTTCATTTAAACCCTTTCACTCCCAGAGTCAATTATGGAGACTTGTAGTGGAACACTAACGTTTGGGCCTGTGGATGAGAAGTACTTATTACTTTTCTGTTGCAGAAGGTGGTTCTAACTTTCGAGTCTGTGGATAAAATCTTGAAGTGTGACCATTCAAATGAAAGCTATTGAGCAGCATTTTCCTATGGTACTGTTTATTATGCTGTACAAGATGGTTCTAACTTTCGAGTCTCTGGATAAATCCCGAAGTGTGACCATTCAAATGAAAGCTATTGAGCAGTATTTTCCTGTGGTACTGTTTATTATGCTGTACAAGGTGGTTCTAACTTTTCATCTGTGGGTAAATCCTTAATTGAGACTATTCAAATGAAAGCTATTGAGCAGTACTTTCCTGTGGTGCTGTTTTTTATGCTGCACAAGGTGGTTCTAACTTTTGAGTCTGTGGATGAAATCCTAAAGTGTGACCATTCAAATGAAAGCGACTGAGCAGTACTTTCCTGTGGTGCTGTTTATTATGCTGTACAAGGTGATTCTAACTTTTGAGTCTGTGGATGAAATCCTAAAGTGTGACCATTCAAATGAAAGCTATTGAGCAGTACTTTCCTGTGGTACTGTTTTTTATGCTGCACAAGGTGGTTCTAACTTTTGAGTCTGTGGATGAAATCCTAAAGTGTGACCATTCAAATGAAAGCTATTGAGCAGTACTTTCTTGTGGTACTGTTTTTTATGCTGCACAAGGTGGTTCTAACTTTTGAGTCTGTGGATGAAATCCTAAAGTGTGACCATTCAAATGAAAGCGACTGAGCAGTACTTTCCTGTGGTACTGTTTATTATACTGTACAAGGTGGTTCTAACTTTTGAGTCTGTGGATGAAATCCTAAAGTGTGACCATTCAAATGAAAGCGACTGAGCAGTACTTTCCTGTGGTGCTGTTTATTATGCTGTACAAGGTGATTCTAACTTTCGAGTCTGTGGATGAAATCCAAAAGTTTGACCATTCAAATGAAAGCTACAGAGCAGTACTTTCCTGTGGTACTGTTTATTATGCTGTGTAAGGTGGTTCTTAACTTCTGAGTTATTTTCTGCAGCGTGATCCAAAAGGTATAAGAGACAAAACAAGTTTAAAATAAATATTCTATTTTTACAGCCAAAATCTTCAGCGGATAATTCTCGAAAACGCTTTCACAGAAATTATAGTGCACCATGAACTACGAGTATCACCGAGATTGTTTTGAAAACTAACATTTACATTTTTTACTTCATGGCACGATTTCAATAAAACTCACTTCATCTCACTTTAGATCATGTGTTTAACAGTTAGTCTCCTGGTTCAGTTTTTTACAACGGCGTGTTAAGTGTTCAAACTAAGAAAGTATCACCATTGAAAGCTATATTGAAAACTCCAATCGAGCCACCTTAAGTCAAGGTACCTGGTTCCGTTCGTCTCGCCAAGGTTTTAATAGTGGAAAAATACTACTTCACCTCAAACAATCTGCACTAATTGATTCAAAATGCACGTATGCTCATGATCAGTTTACAAAGACTGCCAAATCTCAGTAATCAATTAATTGCAATAAGCCAATAAGAATTTGGTTCGATTATTTTGAGGAAACTTCTATTAAAAAAAACAGTTATACGATAAATAATAAAATTTACAGCATTAAAAGATCGCTCAACATCACTAGAACTGTATCAGATCTTATGATTCAGTGCCTTTTGGAAACCAGCTTAAAATAGTGGCTGATGAAAAAAAAAATCACGTTAAGATATGTTTCGTACGCTTTATCAGCTTTATGGGATCCTTCATTTAAACCCTTTCACTCCCAGAGTCAATTATGGAGACTTGTAATGGAACACTAACGTTTGAGCCTGTGGATAAAATCTTGAAGTGTGACCATTCAAATGAAAGCTATTGAGCAGTATTTTCCTGTGGTACTGTTTATTATGCTGTACAAGATGGTTCTAACTTTTGAGTCTGTGGGTAAATCCTTAAGTGTGACCATTCAAATGAAAGCTACTGAGCAGTACTTTCCTGTGGTACTGTTTATTACGCTGTACAAAGTGGTTCTAACTTTTGAGTCTGTGGATGAAATCCTAAAGTGTGACCATTCAAATGAAAGCTATTGAGCAGTACTTTCCTGTGGCGCTGTTTATTATGCTGTACAAGGTGGTTCTAACTTTTGAGTCTGTGGATGAAATCCTAAAGTGTGACCATTCAAATGAAAGCTACTGAGCAGTACTTTCCTGTGGTACTGTTTATTACGCTGTACAAGGTGGTTCTAATTTTTGAGTCTGTGGATAAAACCCTAAAGTGTGATCATTCAAATGAAAGCTACTGAGCAGTACTTTCCTGTGGTGCTGTTTATTATGCTGTACAAGGTGGTTCTAACTTTTGAGTCTATGGATGAAATCCTAAAGTGTGACCATTCAAGTGAAAGCTATTGAGCAGTACTTTCCTGTGGTGCTGCCTTTTTTTTATTATGCTGTACAAGATGGTTCTAACTTTTGAGTTTGTGGGTAAATCCTTAAGTGTGACCATTCAAATGAAAGCTACTGAGCAGTACTTCCCTGTGGTACTGTTTGTTATGCTGTGTAAGGTGGTTCTAACTTTTGAGTCTGTGGATGAAATCCTAAAGTGTGACCATTCAAATGAAAGCGACTGAGCAGTACTTTCCTGTGGTGCTGTTTATTATGCTGTACAAGGTGATTCTAACTTTTGAGTCTGTGGATGAAATCCTAAAGTGTGACCATTCAAATGAAAGCTATTGAGCAGTACTTTCCTGTGGTGCTGTTTATTATGCTGCACAAGGTGGTTCTAACTTTTGAGTCTGTGGATGAAATCCTAAAGTGTGACCATTCAAATGAAAGCTATTGAGCAGTACTTTCCTGTGGTACTGTTTATTATACTGTACAAGGTGGTTCTAACTTTTGAGTCTGTGGATGAAATCCTAAAGTGTGACCATTCAAATGAAAGCGACTGAGCAGTACTTTCCTGTGGTGCTGTTTATTATGCTGTACAAGGTGATTCTAACTTTTGAGTCTGTGGATGAAATCCTAAAGTGTGACCATTCAAATAAAAGCGACTGAGCAGTACTTTCCTGTGGTGCTGTTTATTATGCTGCACAAGGTGGTTTTAACTTTTGAGTCTGTGGATGAAATCCTAAAGTGTGACCATTCAAATGAAAGCTATTGAGCAGTACTTTCCTGTGGTACTGTTTATTATACTGTACAAGGTGGTTCTAACTTTTGAGTCTGTGGATGAAATCCTAAAGTGTGACCATTCAAATGAAAGCGACTGAGCAGTACTTTCCTGTGGTGCTGTTTATTATGCTGCACAAGGTGGTTTTAACTTTTGAGTCTGTGGATGAAATCCTAAAGTGTGACCATTCAAATGAAAGCTATTGAGCAGTACTTTCCTGTGGTACTGTTTTTTATGCTGCACAAGGTGGTTCTAACTTTTGAGTCTGTGGATGAAATCCTAAAGTGTGACCATTCAAATGAAAGCTATTGAGCAGTACTTTCTTGTGGTACTGTTTTTTTATGCTGCACAAGGTGGTTCTAACGTTTGAGTCTGTGGATGAAATCCTAAAGTGTGACCATTCAAATGAAAGCGACTGAGCAGTACTTTCCTGTGGTACTGTTTATTATACTGTACAAGGTGGTTCTAACTTTTGAGTCTGTGGATGAAATCCTAAAGTGTGACCATTCAAATGAAAGCGACTGAGCAGTACTTTCCTGTGGTGCTGTTTATTATGCTGTACAAGGTGATTCTAACTTTCGAGTCTGTGGATGAAATCCAAAAGTTTGACCATTCAAATGAAAGCTATTGAGCAGTACTTTCCTGTGGTACTGTTTATTATGCTGTGTAAGGTGGTTCTTAACTTCTGAGTCATTTTCTGCAGCGTGATCCAAAAGGTATAAGAGACAAAACAAGTTTAAAATAAATATTCTATTTTTACAGCCAAAATCTTCAGCCGATAATTTCTCGAAAACGCTTTCACAGAAATTATAGTGCACCATGAACTACGAGTATCACCAAGACTGTTTTGAAAACTAACGTTTCAATAAAACTCACTTCATCTCACTTTAGATCATGTGTTTAACAGTTAGTCTCCTGGTTCAGTTTTTTACAACGGCGTGTTAAGTGTTCAAACTAAGAAAGTATCACCATTGAAAGCTATATTGAAAACTCCAATCGAGCCACCTTAAGTTTTCACGTGACTGCACAATTTAACTTAGGCAAAACAATCGACATTAGCCCGTCGTTTAGGCATCCAAACTAATTACCAACACAGAATTTTAGCATTTCTATCGCTCAAAACTAGACGATTTGTAGCATTTCTGTTTGAAAAAGATGAAACTTAAAAACTATCCTAATGCACAATTGCTAAATATTTATCACCAAAACTTGTTCTCCATTTACACCACGGCTATACGGTAAGTGAAATAAAATAAAGATCTATACGTTAAGTATGTTTTCCAGCGCTGTCTTTTAGGAAAAGCTCTCAAAAACTAACGTACTAAAAGTACTTAGATCAAACCGTTTTAGAATTTTAATAATCGAAAGTTTACACGATTTTCAAAGCGAAATCCTTGTTTATATTTTGTTTTTGCAATCTGTATAACTGGTCAATTTAATTGTAATTATCGACTTTTCCCAAATCAGACATTAGGGTTTCATAAACTAAGCTACGGGGACGACAAGAGAACGTAGACCATTCAGTTATTTTGATTGTTTTTACCACCCTTTTTGCTCCCACTGAAAAGCCGAAGTTCAAAAATAATTTTGTTTCTGTTGTTGAAAGCGAATTCACGAAGAACAATCATTTTCTTGGATTTGATAGATTACGTTGAAAATGTTGTTTGCATTGAATAAGTCCATGTTCTCTTGTTGAACAACAAATTAATCGATCGATGTAGAGATGTGAATCTGTTAAGGTGGCACTGTCAATCGTAAACATCGAGAATAATTTCTTCTTACAATTACTTTTATATCTTTGCGATCCTAGGTTGTGTTGATTAATATATCTGTGAATAAACTTAATTTGTTGTTTCCAGCGGTAATTTGCAATAGTAATATGAATTAAATTTTCAACTGTGCCACGTTAACAATATCACCTCCTTGCACCAACTGACAGTGTAACTATGGTAACCAAAGGCACTGATGGAAGGAGACCTGGAGTGATCACGAGCTTTGGATGCGATTATTTTGACTCAATAACTGAAGATAGTTCACGGTGAAGTAGTATCTTTGGGCGAGTTGCTTGCATTGAAGTACTCAGTCCAAAGTCTTTTGTCGAGTGTGATTGTTCGGGTTAGTGTAGTTTTGTAAAGACATGTCATTTAGACAACCTGAGCGGAAGTCATCTTCAGAACCATTTGAATTGTAAGCCGTCAGTTTATGATATTAATGTCTGGTTATTAGTTGTTTAAAGACTGGTGCGTTTCGATCGGTGCATTGTTTGTGTTATTTTTGTCGGTCTATTGTTTGTCTGTTCTGTTGACAAATCGTGTGTGGTAGTCTCCTGCAGGTAACGTATTCAGCAGAGTCCCAGTCAATTCTGTGATTAGTGTGTAAATGGTGTTCAGCAATGTGATTGTTGACGTCGTCCATTTAATTTCTGTCAGTCGCAGTATTTGATCTCAGTATATACTGCTCCTTGTCTTTCCGCGCCAGGTTTCTGAGTGACACGGATGTTGTAAGGTTGTAGGATCCGTGCAACAGTCACAGAAGTGCCCTTAATGTAGGATCATTTGTCGCTGCAGTAACAGGTTTCGTGTTCGTTGTCAAGGTACCTGGTTGCGTTCGTCTCGCCAAGGTTTTAATAGTGGAAAAATACCACTTCACCTCAAACAATCTGCACTAATTGATTCAAAATGCACGTATGCTCATGATCAGTTTACAAAGACTGCCAAATCTCAGTAATCAATTAATTGCAATAAGCCAATAAGACTTTGGTTCGATTATTTTGAGGAAACTTCTATTAAAAAAAAAAAACAGTTATACGATAAATGATAAAATTTACAGCATTAAAAGATCGCTCAACATCACTAGAACTGTATCAGATCTTATGATTCAGTGCCTTTTGGAAACCAGCTTAAAATAGTGGCTGATGAAAAAAAATCACGTTAAGATATGTTTCGTACGCTTTGTCAGCTTTATGGGATCCTTCATTTAAACCCTTTCACTCCCAGAGTCAGTTATGGAGACTTGTAGTGGAACACTAACGTTTGGGCCTGTGGATGAGAAGTACTTATTACTTTTCTGTTGCAGAAGATGGTTCTAACTTTTGAGTCTGTGGATAATGGATAAAATCTTGAAGTGTGACCATTCAAATGAAAGCTATTGAGCAGTACTTTCCTGTGGTACTGTTTATTATGCTGTACAAGATGGTTCTAACTTTTGAGTCTGTGGGTAAATCCTTAAGTGTGACCATTCAAATGAAAGCTATTGAGCAGTACTTTCCTGTGGTACTGTTTATTATGCTGTACAAGATGGTTCTAACTTTTGAGTCTGTGGGTAAATCCTAAAGTGTGACCATTCAAATGAAAGCTATTGAGCAGTACTTTCCTGTGGTACTGTTTATCATGCTGTACAAGATGGTTCTAACTTTTGAGTTTGTGGGTAAATCCTTAAGTGTGACCATTCAAATGAAAGCTATTGAGCAGTACTTTCCTGTGGTACTGTTTATTACGCTGTACAACGTGGTTCTAACTTTTGAGTCTGTGGATGAAATCTTAAAGTGTGACCATTCAAATGAAAGCTACTGAGCAGTACTTTCCTGTGGCGCTGTTTATTATGCTGTACAAGGTGGTTCTAACTTTTGAGTCTGTGGATGAAATCCTAAAGTTTGACCATTCAAATGAAAGCTACTGAGCAGTACTTTCCTGTGGTACTGTTTATTATGCTGTACAAGGTGGTTCTAACTTTGAGTCTACGGATGAAATCCTAAAGTGTGACCATTCAAATGAAAGCTACTGAGCAGTACTTTCCTGTGGTACTGTTTATTACGCTGTACAAGGTGGTTCTAACTTTTGAGTCTGTGGATGAAACCCTAAAGTGTGACCATTCAAATGAAAGCTATTGAGCAGTACTTTCCTGTGGTGCTGTTTATTATGCTGTACAAGATGGTTCTAACTTTTGAGTCTGTGGATGAAATCCTAAAGTTTGACCATTCAAATGAAAGCTACTGAGCAGTACTTTCCTGTGGTACTGTTTATTATGCTGTACAAGATGGTTCTAACTTTTGAGTCTGTGGATGAAATCCTAAAGTTTGACCATTCAAATGAAAGCTACTGAGCAGTACTTTTCTGTGGTGCTGTTTATTATGCTGTAAAAGGTGGTTCTAACTTGTGACTCTGTGGATAAATCTGCCACTGATATGTAACATTACCTCAGAAACTATCAGTAAACTTAGAAATTTTTGTCAGCCACCATTTTATTGCAATAACATTAAAATTTCAAAATTCTTATCTTTGTTGCGTTTCTTCCTGATTCAGTGATTCCATTGTCTTCTTCGTTGTTTTCCTCCTCCTTTCCACACCACTGTGTTAGTAATCCTGAAACAGCATAAAACAGATTCATTGGTGAGGACATGTTCATTTGCTTTCTAGTTTTTGTACAAGATAAATAATCTTTAAATTGTTTTAAACGCGTAAATTTCAATTCCTTGCATTTTTGTCACTGTGACCGCCAAAGAAGACAAAGAGACAAATTTATAAAGTTTGTAAAGAATGTTCTATGCAAGCGGCCGCTTTCGCAAAAGTTGCGTTGATAAATTCCAAGAAGCAACGAAGCCAAACCATTCTCTTAATCTTTCCTACATTTGTATCAATGCAAAACCTTTATTTTACTTCTTATTCCAGCCAAAAAGCAAGGCTGCCGAGTTATTTGCAATACGAATAAAACCAAGCAATTCAAACAACGTACTGTTTTGCAGTCGAGCTCAAATTATGGCGACGCTCAAAATACACGTGGTAATTCTTTCGAGCAACATTTTGAAAATTCTTACGGTTGTCGATACAAAATTTAAACAAAATTGTGTGAAACTAGTGCTTACCTTCAGTTGTACTCGTCTTAAAGACTTCTTCTCTTCCCTCGTTTCTTTCTTTTCCTCGTGCAACTTCTCCCTATGAAGTAAAATAAAAAGAAAATTATTTCAATTTTCGGGACAAAATTCTAACAATATTCTCTAAAACCAACGCCCTTTGTTCCACACGGAACCTAATAAATTAACTACTTTTCTCCGAAACCATTGCTCACCTTCGGTTGTACTCGTTTGAAGACTTCTTTCCTTGCTTCAGCTATTCCTTGTCCCTTGTACTTCTTCAGACAAGGACTGCAACATCCTTACATCTCGGCGTCATCTCTCAACTACGACCTTGCTTAGTTTGTGACACGTTCTGCAATTTTACATGAATATGGATTAAAACTGAGAAGCCAATCGCTGACAAGCACGCTTCAGATTTGACGCGATTCTATTGTTCACGCTTTTTCAGCAAGCGAATCCAGAAACGCGAAAAAAGAAAGGTTTCTCCCGTGCTAACTGCGTTGATACTACATCTCAGTTGCTTTTTGTTGACTGAAAAGCGAGGAAAAAAGTAAAAAAAGACTGACATGGTTAAGAACGATCGTTAAGTCATTAAATGAAAATATATTTATACTTGATAATGATGGGAAGCACTCGAATTTTTTATGTGCGAGTGATTTTGACTTTAATGCGTTTGTTTAGTTGCGTCTTTCATGCAAAAAAGAAAATCTAAGATCCCCTCTCAGGATTGAACCTGTGAACTCAGCTAGGCTTAGGCTTAGGCTTACATAGCCTACCGTACCACTGTACTACCTAGCTTCTCGGGTTGTTTAGGTTTAAATTTAACTAATAATAATAATAATGGAAAATATCTTTATTAAAAATAGCAATAATAATTTACAATAACTATATAAAAAAATAATAATAACGATTGTTTTAACAGAATAAAGCCCATCAGTGCATTATCAATGGGGTCCTGTAAATTAAACAACTAAAATAAACTATATAAACTGCTTATCCTAATCTCAACTGGTCCAGGCCGTTGTTATCTAAGATTAACACACGTTAATATCTCTAAAACTGACTTTTCCTTTTCACTTTAACATGAAGTAAAACCAATTTCACACTTTAGAGTAAAATTAAAAAAAAAAAGATCAGGATCGTGTAAGCCTCGAACCCGAGTCGTTCGCTTCATAACCAATATCCTTATCCACTTTACCAACGTGGACTAGCTGCCGGAAGCTGTAATTTTTAACATATTTATAGAGTTACCCATAACAATAAATGAAAGCTAACCGTTTTCAAATCAGTGCTTAACCCTTAACACTGTAGATCAATGCTAAACCCCAAAACGCTACTCTTTGCTTAGCCGGATCTCTGTTCTCTCAGTTCTCTGCCCAATAAAATAGGGTTCTGTTCTCGTGTACGTCAGCACTACGGTATAACGATAAAATGTACTACGTTGTGTAAAACCTCATAACGTGTCCAAAGTCAGTTTGAGAGATGTTAACGAGTGTTAACCGTTATCTGAGGTCTTCCCATCCAGGGGTTTCTACGCGCCGCCAATTTGAATGCGGAGAAAGTCTTAGGGACGAGGTACCGCCCCTGTGTATACGCACGCGCATAAGTGCGGATGGAAAACTTTCCCTGTAAACGCGCTATAAAACGTTTTGGTCCTCGCGAAGCGGGGTTTATAAATTTGTCGTGCGTGGATCGCTTTAGGGCGGCGAAATCTTGGGTTGCCTTTATATACATATCGGGTTGGTGTCCTGCAGTTGCCTAGCAACTAAAACAGGACAAAGCTCCAATTGACGTCATCCAGTGTGACGAACGACTGGGAACGAGAATGACTCAATTTCGGGGTTATTGTGGCCATGCAACCCAACCTCTCCAGAAATTCCATCTCTCCCTCCCTCGAGCTTCGCGGGGTTCTGCGAGACACGTATTTCAGTCGAGTTTACAAACGAGATGATCGATCACGCATATGTGTGGATGGGGTCTTATAACTTATTATAATTCGTGAACCTTACTCTTAAACAAGGAATGGTTTGGACAGAAAGCGGGATTCCCAAGGTATAAATTATAGCGAAGGTTGCCACCGTTGGATCTGGTCGATCTTGATGAGCAAAATAGGAAAATCTAGAACATATTATATACAAAAAATATATAAAATGGAAGCTGACGAGTTCAGACAATATTTCGGTTGGCCAGTACGGCAAACCTTCATCAGGTTTATACAGGTATATAGGTGTATTAACCTGATGAAGGTTAATACAGGTCAGCCGAAATATTGGTTGAACAAGGTCAGCTTCCATTATATATATAATATCTTCTAGAATTCCCAATGTGGTAGAAAAGGGAAGAAATAGCAAACATTTTCACGTCGCATAATATTTTGCAGGAGAAAAAGCGCAAACAGATGGAAAACGGTATTCTAAAAAGAGTACGACAAGCGGGAAGTTCAGATCTTCCCCCCTCCCCCCCCCCCCCCCCCCGACCGCAAGGAAAACAGTTGCGTGACAGAAGTTTTGTAACATGTAACCCAGTCTTAATTAACACACAGTTTTTTTATTTCTCTTTATTACTTTTTTATCATCTCCTGATGAAACACACTCTCCGTCTAAAATAATACATGACAATCCTTTTCTACAGTGAATAGTTCCTTCCACTAAGAAACACTGAATTTCATTTACACTACAATGATCGTCACCCCTAAGTTATGAAAGGCAACGTTCAAGTATGTTGTCCCTCATTTCTCTTACTGCGATTGAGCAATTTAAGCAATTGAGCGAGCGAAGCACACACGTTCGCGAAAATTTTCGGAAAATCGTCGAGAATTTTCAAAACACCTTCGATACCGAAGAAATTTAGACTGAACTTTTCTTCGGACCGTTGGACTTAATTTTTTTGGCCAGATATGGGGTGGGTGTGGCCTCGCCTAGATCCGCACTATTCACCAACACTGGCACTGTTTTAGTATCTACCAAACCAGTAGATTGCGAAATCCAGAACAATGTCTGGAGATTTATGACAAATAGATATCGATTTGAGTTGCCAATCAGAGCACGCAAAAAACATCACCTGCTGGTTTGGTATAAACTATTTAGATACGACAAAGTTTAAAGTTAAACAACTTGTGTGGTCGTGTAAAATGAAAAAAAGTAAATACTACAAGAACCTAACTGATAATTAGCTACAATAATTAGCAATGGTTTTATATTTACAGTGATAAAAATTTACAATGTAAAACATTTGTCTAATTAAACATTTACTTAATATTTACCGTTAATGGACCTGGGGCCCGTTTCTCGAAACCCCGATAACTTTTCGTACCCGGTAAGTTATTTTATGCGCGCAATGTTTACATTAAATAATCAAATTTTGTTGGCATAGAAATTTATTAATAAGAGCAATAAAATTTTAAATTGAAAAAAGAAGTCAGGCTGGTTTGCGGGCTAAAACTTACAATACCATTCTAAAGAAACTGGTTTTTAAATAAATATCCGGACCCGAGAAGTTATCGTAGTTTCGAGAAACGGGCCCCTGACACCTTACTACATGAAATTTTCGCGAGAAGAAAATTTGGCTACTTTGGAACAGGAAAAAACGCGAAAATTTGATGTCTCGAAGAATTTATATGTAATAAGGTTTTTCATATTTTCAAGTCTTACTTTTACTGATATTTTTAATAGTAAAAGAAAGATAATTGAGGCTTAGCAAAGAGAATCACTCCCGTTAAACTGGCTTGATTGATCGCTTGCAACCTCGTCTCCAGAGTCTACTCCGTTTCTAAAATGGCGGGGGGGAGGGGGGGGGGGGGTTTCGGGGGTGGCGTAGAAACCCCTGGACAATGCTGTCAAAATACTCCGATTATCGTGCGCAGTTTGCTACGCGAAACACCGTGAAACGGCGTTTTTAAACGCGGAGAAGGCACTGGGGACGAGGTTAATCGCTCGTGACTACTCAGTCACGCAACTCAGTTCTCAACAAGCATAGCGCACGTTTTAAATCCTGCAGTTGCGCAAAAAGGACATAAATAGACCTTTACAGTGTTCTGAAAGGCGGGTCTCTTGCACAGAAAACACATTTTCATATTTGGCGGCCCGAGCGGTGGTTTATGAAAATTGCAGACCATGGCGGAGTACCGATCATCTTTCCACGGCGTGAATCGTCCACAAATGAAACACGAATCTTTATTCGCAATTATCATCTCTCCAAACGCACCTCGCCTCATACTGCAAAACTGGCAGATGTGAACATCGTGGGCGAAAGGCGTTCCAACATGAAGTATTCTGTTACAGCGTAGGTCCTGAACAAAAAATGTGTGCAGTTTTTTATGTTAGTTTCTCACCGGGGAAATTTAGCGAATCGAAAACGAATATAAAGATTCCCATCCACACTAATGTATGCGTTTGTCATGAAACAAATTCTTGTTATTTTAGTGATTCGTAATTCTAGACACACTTTAAAGATTGTGCTAAATTGGCAAGTTTAGTTTACGCCATATATCACGCATATATTTAGGAACCTTTACTTGACCGTGCAGATCATGATATCAACTCTGGTCGAAAATGCTAAGTGAATTTATGCTTTTTCAAACGAAAACACGCAATTGTTTCAAAGGACAACTGGAAATAAGTAGTAAAAAAATGCACACAAATTGCAGTCAAAAGATAATTTAACTTACTTTATAGTAGCTGTTTTTCCAGAAGCCAGGTCGGTACTTGGACCGCTCATCCGTTTTCAAAAATTCCAGAAGCCTTTTCTTTTCACCAGCTTGCTTGAGTTGCTCAGGTGCCATGAATATCACTCGATCATCATCTTTGCAGTGGTTAACAAAGAACTCTGCCAGTTTAACATGAAATGTCCTTTTCTCTTCAGAATCCACAAGGATGGTTTCCAGAACAAACTGCGAAGACAAAAACAAGTCCATCATAAGGGGTGGTGGGTGGGGAGGGGTCAGTGAATAAGGATGGGAAGAAAAATGTTAACGACTGAAAAAAATTCCGTATTGTGGTTTCTTTTGCATGACAGGGGGGGGGGGGGGGGCTTTCCCCGCTCCACCACTGCAACGGTAGGCGGTTGTTTACGCACTTCGTAAGGATTTAAAGACATTTAAAAGTACACAAGAAATGATTAAGGTAAGAGTGTCCATGGCCCATACAAGTCACTGAAGTTTTTTTTTACATCACCTACAGCCAACACGTATTAATAACACATCCATCAGGACGTAACGTTCAACATTCAATGCTTACATTGTGCTACTTGTGGATGATCTAATAATAACTGAAGACGAATTATCGATGAGACAGGGCTTGTATCGGAGTGGACTCTCCTAACATAATCACCTTAGCGGATAGTCGCGCATGGCTTGTTTTTGTCTCTAAACGATGTTGCTAGTTCTTGATTGGAAAATGTCAACTTCACTTGCGATGTAAACTCGGAGCAAATGTATCGAAATAAAGGTACACGGTATCCAGAATACTTTGTCCACAACTACCACCTTAAGCCTCTGAGCAAATATGGTATTCTAGGCCGAGATACAACAATTCTGAGGGGCTCTCAAATAAAACTAACTAGTTTATGAGTTACAAATAATGCGATTGTCGCAAGCTGTAGCTATTGTGTGTCTTATCGTGATAAAACTATGAGAGAGATTTATGTCATCGTTTTCGAAACTGAGTGAAAGAAAAAGTTTTTAATGCAACCAACTTGTAAGTTTGTTCGTCAAATTTGTTCGTCCTGAATGCATCTCTAGTATAAATAAGACCAATATCTTACTTCTTGTATGGATGCGTGGAAGAATTCCAGCCTCTCCTCTTCTCCCCTGCCACCAGTGTTCCTAAGAAATGGCTTCAGCGTTCGTCTTACCTCAGCCCACATAATCATAGGTGCCGGTTCTGTTAAATCATCGCTGAGAAGGTATTGGAGTTCAGTTTCACTTAATCCACCTTTACTGCACGCCAACAAACCTAACACCTACGGAAAGGAACAAAAACGATATGACTTGCCTTGTACACAGATGATTTGGCCAGAAAAAGTACAGATCTGCGCATCTTTGAAGGTCTCCATGGCAACCGTTTCTATGTAAACATGAAAATGCATGTCATCCATTACAAATTGTTTGAGATGGTCTGAAATGTATACACAGCAAATCATAATGTTGTGTAGAATTCACTAGGAGACGAATCTTTCCCCTCCTCTCTTAAAAGTACCTTTTGGACGTTGTTGTGTTCGTCCTCGTTGGCCAGTCTTTTTATTATAAACTTCAGAAGTTCTTTTATCATGGTTGGCAAACTCTTTATGTGACGCGTAATTGTTTCAAAGACTCCAAACACGCGGAGCTCCTCACACGCAAGAGACAACCACAGCGGGTTAGAGGCTCCTGATGAACCAACCAACAAATCCATCTGTTCTGCATCGAGCTTCTGAAAAACAAATTACAAATGAACTGGTCATTAGTTCTCACAACCTGCTCCATACTTCCGGGGGATACTGTGCAAAATACGGCTGGCGATCCGAAAGCGGGGAGCCTATGATAGGGCAGGGCGTAACTTTCTCCCAGGGGGGACACACCCATATAAAGGTGACGCGGGTGATGGTCATACCTTACAGGTTAAAATTCGTGGTTTGGTACCACTAAGGGTGTTTGAATTGAAATGACCACTGTCAGAGATATTCTGATACCTTTTAGGGTATTAACCCTGGGACGTACAAGGGGGGGGGGGGGGGGGGGGGGGGGGGGGGAGTGGGGGGTTGGGGTGATCGTCATACCTTACAGGTTAAAATTCGTGGTTTGGCATCACTAAGGGTGTTTGAATCGAAAATAACCATTGTCAGAGTTATCCTGATAAAAGTGAATTACAGCGAAACAGCTGTCCACGGTTGCGATCTTACATTATCGGTTTCTGTCGTGATGGTGTCTCGCAGTTCACTGTATGTTTGTTCATTTTTTGGCTGGTTAGGTCTCTCGCAGATCCTACGTATACCGTTAGCAGCATTATCGTTTGCGGTCCTTAGCAGATTTTACTTTTATTCTGATAACTTCAAGGGTATTAAGTCAGAAAAATATACTGACAAGAACATAATTATTTTCACAAAGAATTGGTACCGGGTTTCTGATGCCTTCTAGGGATTCTTTTCAAATTTCCGTCAATGTTATATGGAAGTACCCCACCTCTAACAATACCCCTCCCTATCACCCCTGTCTCGCCTCTTCATATCCATAAATGGTACCCGAGATTAATTAACTTACTTTATTATACATACAATTTTAAAAACAGTTATCGCTGATTTCCATTGAAAATAGATTTTGAACACGAAAACGGCAATCATTTAGGTCACAGTTGACCTCATTTTTGTTTAAACGTCTGAAAAGAGAATTAGGAAGAGAATAAAAGAATAAGTGAATGACTGACTTACTGTGAACATTACCTTATTGTACTTTCCTAAAGTGCGTTTAACGATCTCTTGTCTTGCAGACACATTAAGCTCTCTTACATGAAGTGGTACTGGAGGTGGAGTGCGGTAACGATCAGACAACAGGAGAGTGGAGCGACTGTCCGTTACAGCGCTGATCACACAACGGACATTGCGCGGGAAAACACTTGGGAACCAGTCCATGTGATTTGTAGCTTCAATATCTTGTAACTTAAACATAAAAAAATTGAATAATGTACATGCAGTCAACTCCTGTTCCTTTCCAAAAGCGCGGAAAGCGCGTCAAGGGCGCGTCAAGGCGCGTTAAGGCGCGTGGAGGTGCGTGAAGGCGCGTAAGGGCACGTGAAAGCATGGGGCGCGAAAAGGAGCAAAAAAGAACATTCCTCTTCCCTGTCCCAATCCCAATTTTTTTTTTTTTTTTTGCTCCTTTCCACACCCCATGCCTCCACGCGCTTCCCGCGCTCTGAAAAGGAAACAAATGCTGCACAGGCTAACTGGAATACTACTGCTGTAGACTGCCAGCTGTCCCTTTTTAGTCAAACGAGCGGGCGAGCTGATTACGAAAACAAGCTCGGCGAGACTGGAGCGAGCGAACGAGCCGAGGGAAAACTGGGGAAGACGCAGAGCCCCCTCGGTTCGAATTACTTTCGGTCGCTCGGCGCTCGGATCGTCGATCGCGTATTTGCTCGCCCGCTCGACTATCCAGAGAGGGACTGCTAGGTAAAGTCTACCTTTTATAGCTCAGAAGGAGGTCGGGCACTTATCGACAATTATATAACGTAATGGCGACACTTAGAATTTTATTTTCAATAAATTTTTAAGTGTAAAAAAGAAAATCTAAAATCCCCACTCAGGATTGAACCTGTGACCTGATCTTGGCTTAGACTTACATAGCCTACCGTACCACAATGCCACCTAGCTTCTCGGGTTGCTTAGGCCTAAATTTAACTATCTGCTAACCCCAAACTCAACTGAAAGCTAACCAGTTACTCGGTTATATAAGTCTCAATAAGGTGTCCGACCTCCCTTTGAGCTATGGAGTCTAGACTGTTTCGGACTGCGGTGCCATGCTTTCTATCAGCCCAAACTCGCCTATTTCAACCGAAACACGACAGTCACGCTTAAAGGGGCAGTATCACGAGGGCGAAACGTGAAAACGTTGGGCCGACGTTTTCAAGTTTGATTCGGCAAATTCAAAACGGCCGTCGAGAAGTGGAGGTATTTGTTGAATCAAAAATCCGTTTTGATAGCCGGAAGAAAGAAAAAAACTCACTTTTAACAGTGATATGTCCAAAATTCCGGTGCAAGAATAGTGAACAGTGCCACGCGTGGAACCTCGTGATACTGCCCCTTCAAAGGCAAATTTAGATGACGTGAAATGAACTGAAAAACAACATCTACTCACCTGATTGATTGCGTCAATTATTATGACGAAAACTTCTTCTCTTTCCGCGATTTCTTCCAATCCTTTGTTGACCTCTTGTTTGAGCATTTCTGTGCTCATATCTTGGAAAGCTGCAAGGTCTTCTGGTTGCACTGTTACGGTCAAACGTAAATAAAAAAAGCATACAAAGAAACAGAAATGAGTAAAAGAGCGAAGAAACTTCTTAAATTTATTACTCTGCCAAAGAACCGGGGGAGGGGGGGGGGGGTTACTCCCTATAATGGGCTATACGGGGATGCTCCGCCCGAAAGGGGTACCTTTTTGAAGCTGGAGGTGCATGGAAGGGTCGGGATTTCACGAGTTGAACTATATAAAAGGGTCGGGATTTCACGAGTTGAACTATATGAAAGGGTCGGGATTTCACGAGTTGAACTATATGAAAGGGTAGGGATTTCACGAAGTATAGGAAAGGGTAAGGAAAACATGAGTTGAGGCATAAAAAAGGGTAGGGAAAACTGTCATTTAAGTATTATAAAAAGCGCCTTTCAATATGAAAGGGGTACCATTTTCAATGAAAGGTATATGAAAGGGGTACCTTTTCTGTCAAAAACGGCATATGAAAGGGTAAGGATTTGGACCTTGGGCGGAACATCCCCGTAAAAAACTTTGTTGAGTACCCCCCTCACCCCCACCCCCGGGGCCAAAGAAGAACACACAGTTACTTTTTCCTTAAACTGCTACTCTCCTATGCAACCTATAGTTGGGTCCAAATAAAAGTTGAGCCATGCAGCGCTGGTGATACAAACAAGGAATCAGAGAATTAACTCTGTGTGTAAATTATAGTGCTAAGGTCAACCCATAAATTTCCCTGTACTGAGCGTTAGCCCTAGTAAGGAAATGAGGGACCACACGAGGGAAGGAAAAAAATCTTTGACCTCGGTGGGATTCGAACCGACGACCTCCTGATTAGATCTTCCGTCGCTCAACCGCTTGAGCCACGAGGTCGTACGAGAGCAGATCATGGGTAATAAGGTGGTAATTTGTAGCAATGAGAATATGAAGGGTACAAATAAATGTTGAGCCATGTAGCAATGGGTCTATATTTGGGTCGTCACGCAACGCATCACTCAACCAAATGACGCATTTCAAGGAGACTACTAAATTGCACGAAAGTCTGTACTTATCCGTGAGTTGGCTCGGTATACAAACTCGCTTAACCTGACAATAAGCTCTTCTCGTCACCAGGACAAGGGGGACGAGAATGGAGTGCGAATTCGGAGAGTTAGTAACGTCCTGAAGAGTGCCTGAAAAAACTCGTGAGCAAGTACCGATCATCGCGGTTCTTTATATGCGAGTAAACTCGCTAGAGCTATTTACAGGCACCGCGCAGGGGGAGGGGCTGCGGGGGGGGGGTGCTTTAGCTCCCCCCCCCCCCCCCACTTTTAACACTGCTATCATACCGGACTTCCCGATCGTGCTACGACCGTCCCGACTCAAAAATATGGAAAATCGGGTGGAAAGTCGTGGCCAAGTCGGAAAGGTCGTGGTGTGATCGGGATTAGTCGTGGCCAGTTCGTGAGGATCGGGAACAGTCGGGAGGGGTGCCACGACTTTTAAGGGCGGAGCTTAATAATCGGGAAACTCTCACGTTTATCAAACTCGTGGCTAGAACGTAGCGAGGACGCTTCGAGGGTCTTGCATTTCCCGACTACACTACAACAGAGCCACGACCAGGCCAAGACTCATCCGACACAGCCACGTTAGAGCCCCGATTGCGCCAAGAATATACCACAACTGAACCCGATTGTGCCACGACTCACACGACTTTACCACGACTCACACTTTCGGGCCCCGTAAAAGACAAGATATAGCCACGACATACACGTTATAGCCACGACATCACCACGTTTTATAAACGATTTACCTACAAATGGTATAATAGTCAAGTTTTTGTATATTGTCATCATTTGCAGAGAAGACAGAAAGCAGTACACAGCTCACCACTCACCACTCATCATGTCTCTCTTCAATGAAAACAATATTGAGTTGATCATCATGCATCAGATGTTACATTTGAATTATCTAGATGAAGAGACAGAAGTCATTAGAGGAATAATTGAAAGGGGAAGGCAGAGAAGGAAGCCAAGAGTAAGGAGATGTTGGGTCCGCCCTTGGTTGGATGTTGGTAGAAGACTAGAGTTTGGGCAGTTCCACCGTCTGATGCCTGAACTGAGGCATGAAGATCCTGCATCTTTCATCAATTTCCTCCGTATCCGACCACAGATGTTTGATGAGCTGGTGCAAAGAATAAGACCAAGAGTCACCAAGAGAGACACCAATCAACTACAGGAAAGCCATAGAACCAGGGATGAAGATAGCAATTGCTTTGAGACATCTGGCCAGTGGTGACAACTACTCTAGCATGAAGTTTAACTTCAGAGTGCCACAGAACACCATATCTTTGATAGTCAGATCGAGAAGTCTGTCAAGCAATTGTAGATGAATTCCAAGACGAAGTCATTAAATGTCTCACTATTTCTGAAGAATGGAAGGCTGTAGCAGAACAGTTTGAGAAGAGATGGAACGTCTCCCATGCAGTTGGTGCCTTAGATGGGAAGCATATTGCCGTCAGAAAACCTAACAGCAGTGGCAGTCTCTACCATAACTACAAAGGCTTCTTTTCCATTGTGCTGCTGGGCATGGTTGATGCTGATTACAAATTCTTATGGGCTGACACTGGTGGTTTTGGTCATGTCAGATTCTCAAATCTTCAATGAATCAGAATTGAAAGAGTGCATCGGTGATGGTTCTATTGGTTTTCCAGCAGCTGATAAGCTTCCTAATGATGACAACGACACACCATATTTTATCATGGGAGATGACATCTTTGCACTACGTACCTATCTGATGAAGTCATATTCTCAAAGAAACATGACTGTCCAGACGAGAATCTACAACTACAGAATCTCAAGAGAGCGTAGAGTGGTAGAAAATGCTTTATGGCATTCTAGCACAACGTTGGCAGATCTTGCTGAGTACCATGATGCATGCACCGGGCCTTATTTTAGGCCTTCGAATTTCGACAAAATTTTGCTCGCGTGAAATCCTCAAAATTTTGTAAATATTTAAAAATCTGTAAAATAATCTAGTCGCAATCAATTCAAGCAAATGACCACTCAAAATGTCTGTTAAAATCCCTTTAGTAAGATAAGAAGCTTTCTGGGTTGAATGATATTTGAGTTAGATTCAAATCGGGCTCTTTTCATAGCCCGGTCTCGGGCCCCGAAAAAGCGGTCTGGCGGGGGCCGTGAAGCGCCCGAACTTGACACCCGCCGTATCGCCAAAATATTTATCCGATCAAACTAAAATTTATATTTTCATTAATAGAATATCTAGGGTAGTCTGCAGACTTTTTTCGGAATTTTTCAAAATTTTTATAATTCCCACCCCTGGTCTATATTTACAGACGTCCGCTCTTAAATGTTACACTCCTGGTTGATGCTTGTATATGTCTTCACAATTTGACGAGGATACGTTATACAGCCTTGCAAAATGCTGCTCTTGACAGAGAGGATGATAACAACAGAATTGTTCCTGGTGCCTGGAGGGAAGTGGGCTTGATGCATGAAATCGAGATGATCAAAGGGGCAAGAATATCTCAAGCATTACTTCAATTCACCCGCTGGTTCTGTGCCATGGCAGAATGACATGATATAATAATCAAACAGTCCTTCTTTGGACTACCCCCAATGGCCCTGGCCTTTTAAGGGTCACCACAACTTCCAAGGAAAATTATCTAACTAAAAACAAAAAAAACCAAAGTGAAATAACAAAAACTAAAGTCCCCCAAAAAATCATATCTATAGAAAAGCCCAAGTTTAATAAAATAAATAAAGTCATATCCAACATAAAAACAACAAGCCATCAAATGAAAATATTAATTTTTTGGACTGTTCTTTTTAATATTGAATATGAATTTAATTATTTTATTATTTTTGGGGAACTTTAGTTTTTGTTATTTCACTTTTGGTTTGTTTGTTTTTGATTAGATAATTTTCTTTGGAAGATGTGGTGGCCCTTAAAAGGGCCGTTGAGGGTAGTCCTAAAAAGGACTGTTTGTTAGACCTCAAAACGACTGTTTGTTGGGTGATGCTGGATACTAATTGAAGAAATCATTGTCATTCTGTTCACCAGGTTGCTGTGCACCAGTAGCGAACGGCAGAGATGGTGAGCTGAGGTTCACGTCTGGAGTGTTAAGTGTGCTGCTGAGCTGACCAAGTAGAGTAGTAGCAGTTAAAGTTAAAGTTGGAGATGAAGTAGTTAATGACTGGTTGAAGTGTTCTATACTGTGGCTGGACTTGTCTTGCAATCCAATCTTGCTCCTGCGAATACCAAACACTTCTTACAGGAACAACTTCAGCTGAACACTGATGAGGTGGTGGTTGCCACTGCTGGGATGGATACTGTTGTGTAGATGTAGATGGATACTGTTGCTGCTGTGGAATTGGTGCTTGCATAAGCTGTTGTGGTGGTGGCATGGCTGATCTTTTGGCCTCATCATTCAGTTGACTGTACTTGAAGATCAGTTGTGTTTGCTCCTGTTGGAACTTGCGCCACAAGCTATGGTCAAGGTCAATCATCACGCTCTTACACCAATTGGCATATGTTGTTCTCTTATTGGTGGGCTCCTTGTGGGTCTTTATCAGTGTCAGGAATTCTCTCTGCAGCTTAATACTCTAATCGCTTGCCTCATTCAGCTTGGACAATGTCTGTTCTTCATGGGCTCTCTCTTTTCTGCCACCATCCCTTCTGGCCTCACATCTAGCAACACAGGAGTAGGGGATGATGGAGTAGGTGTAGTAACAGGAGTAGTGGAAGCAGCAGCAGCACCATCACCAAGTGAAGAAACCATTGAAGTACGATCATCATCATCATCATCATCATCATCATCATCATCATCATCATCATCATCATCATCATCATCATCAGTCCCATTACCAGTCACTGTAGTTGGAGCAGGAGCAGACTTGGCCTCCAGGCTACCCAGGGTTCGTCTTGGACAAGACGCAATGAACTGGTGGAGGAAGCTGAATTTGTTGAAGATCCATTGCTGCCTCTGGGTAAGATGGAGCAAACCAGAACCAGACTGTCTTGTTGTCCTTGAGGATCTCTCCGTAACGAGACCTCACGGACTCGAACCATGTCTGAAGGAGTTTGACATCCTTCCCCAACTTGGCTGCAATCTCATCCCACAGGGCTTGCTTCGTATTCTTGTCCCAGTAATCTTGAAGCTTCTTGTTGTACAATAGCTCGTGATCCGTCAATCTCCAAGAAAAATGAATAAGCAAGGAATTCCTTCCGTCAACCACACCTTCTACGGAAAGTCTTTCAAGTCGGCTTAGCTATAACCCAGCTTAAGCACAAAACCTCTCGCATAGCTTGTAATCAGGTCAACTGATCGATACAAAGATCATCATCAACAAACGAGTGGCAATCCAGAGATTCCCGGTTTTCGGCGTCATTACAATAGGTACATGCATCCCGACAGGGTATGGTTGTTAATCCTCAGTAATTTCGAGATTGCTTTGGTTTTGCGTTGCTACGCTTTGTGATTGGCTAAATAATCTCGCGCCACTAACTCGACCAATCACAACTAAAATCAAAACCAATCGTGACTTGCTCGCAAGTGTTTTCCCGCGCTTGGCGCCGGCGACATGTAGTTGCTTTGAGTTCTGATTGGTTCATTAGATTGCCTGTGTGTGTTGTGATTGGTCAGAGTGATTACTCTATCAGCTGTAATAAGTTAAGTGAATAGAGACAAACCTGCTGCACTAAAACCTTTCAGCCACCGCACAAGCTTCTCAACAAGTTTATGAGGAATCATTGATCCAGGACCAGCTCCAATAAAATGATAGAACAGAGGTAATCCAAGCTGGCGAAAGAAAACACAACGGGAAAAAATGACTGAGTCCACTACCAGCAGTGGATCTAGGGGAGCTAAACCACCTCCCACCTCCACTAATGAATGAGCAAATGACAAGGAAGGACTGAGGAATGTTCGCAAAACAAACGAATGGACGACTGTTATAAGGCTAGACAAAGAACATAACGTAATGACACGATAAAAGTTATATGACACGAGTGTCAGGACAAAGAAAAAAATCTGAGTCCCCAACGGGGAACCTAGTAAAAATGCCTCAGTTTTCGGTGTGTTCTCATCATTGGCGCAATGGATTAAGCCTCAGTTATGGGAAGGCATGGAGGCGTTATGTACACCTCTAGTCACGAAGAGATACTAGGTGATCAAAATTCACAATTTGACATTATTTAACACAACATAACGTATTTGTACATATGAAAATCTCTTTAAAAACTGTTTTGTTAATTTAACTTTTCAAAGCACTTGAAAAACTGTTGGTTTACTAATTAAAAAACTCTCTAAGGCATGTAAAAGCTGCTATTTTGTTAATTAAACTTTTTAACACACTTGAAAAACTGTTGTTTTGCGGCTAATTTTAACACTCTTTAATAAAACTTTTTAACGCCACGGAAAAGTTGTCTTCTCTTTTGAATTTTGTAGTTGGAACTTTTCACAGCACTTGAAAAAATGTGGGTTTACTAATTTAAGAACTTCTTAACGCATGTAAAAAAACTGTTGTTTTGTTAATTAAACTTTTTAACGCACTTGAAAAACTGTTGTTTTGTGGCTAATTTTAACACACTTTAATACAGGAAAAAACCGTTGTTTTGTTAATTAAACTTTTTAACGTCGCGGAAACGTTGACTTATCTTTTGAAGTTTTTAGTTGGGAGGTTGTAACACTGAAACACTTTCTTTGACGCGGCGATTATCAAATGCTTTAATTAATAATTAATTGACCCATTTTTCTTAAAAACCTTTTTTATCTCTAATGTGCAGTGAGCCATCAGTGCGGACTTTCCAGAGCCTGAGGAGCCCAGAACCAACAGTGAAGGAAGGCCCTCTGTACTGGACCCATCAGAAATGGTCCCATGTTGGACATATTCCATGATAGTGGAAATCTCTGCATTTCGTCCCAGCACAAGCTGACTTCGCAGTTCTATGAAGTGATTATGCATTGACAGCTCTATGCAGATAATATGGAAAAATAAAGATTTATTATAAATACATGCGATTGTAGTACTTTGAACGAAGAATGAAAAACACTTAGATTGTGTGTTTGGAGAGATGTGGGGCGGAGGGGGGGGGGGGGGGGAGAGAACCTGGGAGAAAAAGAGCTGGGAAGGAGATGGGAAATGAGAGAATGGAAAGTGGATCCCCAAGGTGCAAAAAGTCAATGAAACAAATCAACATTAGATAATACTTTGCAACAGAAAAATCACCAAGATGCAGGACAGAACAAGGAAGGGGCTGAAACCGAGAGTAAAGGGTGAGGGAACAGGTACATGTAGTTCTAGCCCCTTGTCTTATGTGTCTCCCCCATGTCTTTAATTACCCCATGCCAGGCTTTATTGAAAACAAGGGATTCATATTCCCTTGATTTTCCTAATGCAGTTGAACCAGTGGCTTAGAGGATAGCTAGTCCTGCTTTATACAGACACCCTATAATTTCAGACAGTTTTCTTGGTCCTAGTCAAACCCACATACTTTCTCTTAATTTACCCACTTATTACAATGATCAACTTAATGAGCCTCAATGTTAAATCCAGTCATACTTTTAAAGTTACTACGAAACTAAACTCACCCATCTCTTCTGCTGAGAGCTGCTGTTTTACTTCAGGAACTGATCTGCTAATAGCTGATTTGAAAAATTCCAGCACAGATTCACTAAAATTTTCCAACCCTTTGAGCTTCACCTAAAATCAACACACAAACTAGTGATAACACAGTGTAAAATGAAAAAGCTAAGTGACCCGATTTAAGGATAAAAAATCAAAAATTGATATCCTTTTAAAGGTCCAAAACTGAAGAATGACACCCTATTTAAGGGAAAGATGATAACTCTAATTAAAGAAGAGTGTGTACAGGTCGTTTATTAATATGTTTTTCTTGTAAGCATCAAGCATAGTATAGTTTAGTTTAGTTAGTTTTAACTGACCATATCTTTTTTGTTAAGCTGGGCGGTTGAGGCATTTAGGGACTGCAATTTAGTTTATACAATTTAAAGGAACCCTGTCGAAGGATTACAATATCAAAAAGGATACCCTATTAAAGGACATGAGCACCTCAAAAAGCATACCCTTTGGGGCAACACCTACCTATATACAGATGTATAGCTTATTATGGGAGTATAGGAATTATAACTTTCCTCTGGTATCTTTTCAGTAGCCTGAGTGTAGACATCCAGCCTTCATGTATATCTGGGCTACTTTAATTTTCATGATCAGGGGACCTTTTTCTTTGAATGTTTGGTTTTGAAAATAAAGTGACAGACATACAAAATTATTTCAACAAAAAAAAAAAACAAGGCAGGGTGACTGCAACAGCATGAAGCTGCAATTACTGTGGGCCCAGAAGCAAATTAAAATTCCAACACAGTACAGATTGACTACTGCATAAATTAAGGTGAAACTGCTAAAGTTCAACTGTAGCTGATTTTCCAGTACAGCACTGTAGAAGGGGCAGGATATTACCTTTGGCCTTCCAGATGACTCATCAATCCCATCATATTCACATGAATAATCAAATACTTGTCCTGGGAATGTCTGTCTCAGTTTATTCTTCAGTGCCTTAAAAATTAATAAGCTTAATTAGCCTTATTAATTAACATTTATTTATCTTAACAACTCCCAGTTTACACACATCAAAGATTGCAAGAATTTGCAAACATTTAAGGTAGTTGGAAGAAATGCAACAGGTCATCATGGAATTAACCAATCATACAGCATGACTTCAGAGGCCCTGGTAAGTGTTAAAGAGGGAGGGGGGTGGGGTGGGGGATGTGCTTGTTCCTAGTCTGAATTTCAAACATTCTCATTTTGCAATTTCATGTGTCGCTGATGGAGTTTCATGCACTACTACACAGTAGTCACCACAAGTTGCAATTTCACAGAACTTCTTGTCATCTGTCATCATTACACTTATTTTATAACTGATTTCACTATCTTAATGCTGTGTCACTCATCAGTACCCTAACAGTGGTAGATTATATATTTATTATCAAATTAATATTTTTAACACCACCACCCACAGCACTTTTAAACAGCTGTGGTCTTCCTGTGTTCATATCAGCTTTTGCACTTACTTTAAATTTCTCATGCCCACCCTCAAAATGAAATTTTTCAGGGACCTGTAAAGAAGGGACTGCATAGGTACAAAACACCATTTGAACTGACAAGTAATTGGAATAAAAAAAAAAGCCGAAAATGTGATTTCATAGGCACTTTAAGCACTGCATCTCTTTTAAGCCACTTTTTAAAGGAACAAAATTAATTGCATTCCTGTCAAGCCAGCCAAACCAATTAACTCTGCAGGGGCGGATCCAGGAAATCTATAAAGAGGGGGCCGGAGCAATTTTTATAGTGACAATATGGGCATGCCAGCGCCCATCAGGAGCGCCAAAGGCGTGACAATCTGGGGGCAAAAGGCAAAAGGGGGGGCGCGGCCCCCTCGGCCCACCCCTAAATCCGCCCCTGCTCTGCATTCAGCTCCAATCTTGTGCACCTGGCAAGTCAATATGGTTTTCAAATGAACATTACTTACATTTAATTGTGCTTTGTTAAGAGGATGAACATCTACAAATGCTCCAATCATCTCTGGTGGCAGGTCTTTTATAAAGTCAGAATTTCTAATAAGGAACGCAGCATTTTGATTGTGCATTCTGTACGCTGCATGGTTAATCTCCATATGGGTTATTGAAGTGGGGAAGATCCATTGGTATTCTTCTTGGATCTCCTGTGATATTTCAGATGGGCTTGGAATCCACCCATATCTGCAAGAAAAAACACAGTCCCACCTTCCTGTGATAACACCTTATGTTAGCAGCCATCTCTTTGTCTAATATGGACAACTTGATTGAAAACTATCCACAGGTACAGGGCAGCTTTCAGCCTGTGGAAAGTGTGAGCAAAGCAAACAAAGGGGAAATTGGGGAGAAGGAAAATATCCCCCCCCACCCCTTCCCCCACTCACTATTTTTTTACCCTATTTCCCAAAAGAGAGCCTCTCACAAAAGTGTTGTTCCAGAAAATATCCTTACTCCTACAGGTTTTTGTTTTGACCACCCACCCCCCCCCCCCCCCCACCCTAGAAATTTCAGTTTTACCTTCTACTTTCCTTTAAGAAACTTTGGCTTTTGACCCCCCCCCCCCCAATGGAATTTCCAATGACCTTCCATGGGGGTGAGGGGTATGGATATTTCCTGGAACAGCACATTGTGAATAAATATGAAGAACCTGATATCAGTCATTCACCTTTCTCCCAGCATGTTCAAGAAAAATGGTTCCCCATTAGTTTCCTCTGAACAGTGATCAATTTCATCCAGACATGTTCTGATGGTGGCTTCTGTTGTGGAATCTTTAGGGACCCCCCATCGGAGATCACATTCAATCAAATGGATCGACCTTCCTTCACACCACTCGCGCAACTCAGGGACAACCTGTTAAGATCATGTTGACAAAATATCAAGGATTAAAACCAATCTTTGGCCCAGGGCCTCTCTATTGTCATTATTGGTGGCTTATGAGATGTGTGGATTGAAGAGCAGCCATATTGAAAATAGAGAGGACCTTACAGTGCAAGCACAAGTTTTGATGCAGAATTAAAGGGGCTATATATGCTGCGAGGTTTTTCCCTAATTTTAGTAACTTTAATTTACACTTTTATCTGTCAAAATTCTTTTGTTCGTTTATATGAAACAGGACTCAAAACGGAACCAGTGGTCACATACACAAGCACTATTGCTTGTTTTGATTTAAGTCCAACAATTTCAATGCTCTTTTCTTAAGCAAAACAAAATCAGAAAAATGTTAGGTTTGTCTGTGGCAGTTAAGAAGTACAAAGCGAAGACTCTGGTACCATGTTAATAATTATGCTGAAGTGTACTATATTTAGCCAACAGAGAAGAAGAATCTTCGTCCATGACATTCCATAGTCAACTGATTTCTATCGCTGCCCATACATATTGAGATATTTAGCCATACAATTTTGGAATTGGAAAAATAACTGGGCCAAAATCAAGACAAATAGATTATTTAGATATGTGAAAAATCTGAGACCATTTGGTGAACACAGCACTGCAGGATTGAATGGATTCAACGATGATCGCGGAAACTTGAAAAACAGCCGCCGGGCGTTTTTCAAGATTGTAGGTTGCGTGACACCTCGCGACATAACCCCTTTAAGTAAGGAGGGGAAAGTTAGAAATAACTTCTCTATTATAGACTCAATCACAGACTGCTAAGGCAGTCCCTGTTTGGATACTCAAACAGGTGAGCAAATTATGTGATTGGTAATGTGAGCCAAGGAGGGAACTCCTCTCTCCCAGTTCCCCTAATGGCTTGTTCATTCACTCCATTTTCGCCAAGCTTGTTTACGTGATTAGCTTGCCCACTCAACTGACTGAAAAGGTCTAGCACTCTTGATATTTCATTTTTGCCATGCTGGTTATTTATTTATATTTTCTGCAGTGGTGGAACATCTAACATTTCACTCTGTCCCCCCCCCCCCCCCCAATTCACTCCCCCTCCCTACTGTTATGATAGAGTCTGGGTCTGCCAATGATTTGCACATAATTATTAATAGCAATAATAATGATAATAATAATAATAATAATAATAATTGATTATTTAATTTGAGTCATAATAATGAAAGGGCATCCTATTAAAATATTAGTTTAAAATATTAAAATATTAGTTTAAAAAAAATTAAAAATATTAGTTTAAAAAAAATATTAGTTTAAAAAAAATTAAAAAATATTAGAAAAAAAAAATAAAAATATTAAAAAATATTAGCTTAAAAAAAAATTAAAAAAAAAATTAAAAAAAAAAAGATAATTAATCATTTGATTATACCACACCCTAGCCTAACTCGGATCAAAAAAATTTTAAAAGGCATTAACAGCTGTTTTTAATTTCCATGGAAACAACGATTCCTAATAAAATGCTGCAAATTCTTACACAGATTCACTGCAAACTTGGTCAAACTTAACATCAATAAAAGTTGGCATTTTTAACGTCATGGTAACAATTTGCTGCAGAAACAAATTTTAACAGATTTCTAGAGGAATAAAAATCCTTCATGGAGTCATAAGAAAAGACAAGAGCTCAGGACATTAAACAAGTGAATTTTGTACAAGCAACATACTAACATACTTTTTTCACTAAAACTTCTCTCTCGGCATGATAGTCTGCGAACGTGGATGAAACAAACAGTCGAACGACCCTCCATCCTTTAGTTGGGTCAGTCGTTTGCGGAGATTTGTTGTCGTGGTGACGTTTACAAGTTTGTTCAATGTCTTCCCAGCACTTGTCAACAACCGCTTGAATCTCTTCATCCGAAGCTTGATTTAGCACATCCAACAGCTGGTCTTTTTCAGATGTCTTTGCGTGTCCGGCAGTTTGTTTATCAGCCGTATTTACCATGCGTGTGGCATGACCTGCAGGTTCTTGCTTGGTAAGCTCCTCGCTACATTGCCTATCCGCACAAGTGTCGCGCGCAGTGGTGGAATTTAGTCTGGATTCTTCATCGTTTCCAGTTTTTGTTTTTCCTTCATCAAGCATATCAGAGCTGCTCACATTGACGTTTACTTCACATTGTGACTGAGAAACAGTGCCTTCATTTGCAGAGCCAGAATTTTGGCTTAATACCGTTACAAATTCGGATTTCTGCTGCATAGTTAGAATCGATTTATCCTCCCGAGCTGCTAGATTTCCGCCATTAGCTTGATTCCCTTGCAAATCATATGAGCTTTTCCCTGCCCCTGCCGTTCACAAAAGTCAATTTGTCACGCGATCTTGGGCAAAATTGGCCGCGAGGAACTAAGCTCTAAACGGTCAGCGGAGTGAATGAAGAGATCCAGGTTACTACTTCATGTAAGCTTACACTAGATCTGGAAAGATAAAAAACTTTTGGTGAATCAACTAAAATTTCTTGAAGAAAATCTCTTCAAAATGCCAATATTTACAGGTATAGTTTGTCATCGTTGTGTCCTGTTTGATCCCGGTTGGTCATCTGGTTAGTTAAGTTGACTTGCGATTGTTTTTATTGTTAAAAACAGTGTCTGTGAAGTGGGGGAAAGAAAAATTCGAGAATGTCGAGCTGAATACGGACGAATCTCCCGAACTGTTCAAAGCTCAGCTTTTTGCTTTGTCAGGAGTTTCTCCTGAGAGACAAAAGGTCATGTTCAAAGGATCTGTTCTGAAGGTACATAGAGGAATAATACACTATAACAGTCCTAAGACTGGGACACTAAAATAACATAATCACATATCGTGACAGCACTAGCTCTTGTACATTTTTTCGTCAACCACGTGACACTAGTATAAGCTTAAGACATCACAGAATATCATTTTTAAATCACACAGTAAGAAGTTGAAAATTTATGTTTTTGTTATCAAGTAACGATAGTTATGTTAAAAAAGGGATTTCAGTAAGATTTCATCGACTACAAAAAACAAATACAAACTGTATTGATTGGATCAATTATACAAATGTACATTGATCGACTGAAGTGTCATCGATTGGCCACCACCACGACCAATGTTGTACTGAAAGCCAGAAGCAGGGCATGACTAAAGAATCAGAACCAAGTCAAATTTTGTCTTAATTTGTCTTTGAATTCAGGATAATGACTGGGGAAACTTCAAGCTTAAAAATGTGAGTATTACATGAATGATGTTTGGAACCTGCCTTTTACGTTATGACTGTTATTGGTAGATATTATTAAAAAGCTATAGAGAATTAACAAGGTTGTTACAACAGTATTTTGTTAGTCAAATGATATGTCTGAAATGAATATTTTGAAGAAACACAGTACTATATCCTCAACGTCTACTACTTACCACATTGTGAAACTAAGTTATGGGAAAGAGATCCGCGGATTGTGGTGGAAAAAGGTAGACAGCAAGGATACATGTAGATCTTGGGATATGAGGAGTTGTTAACCAACACCAGGGGATGAGGGAAGGGCAAACCTTAATAAGTCATCTCGGCAGTCAGCACTGTGACTCAGTGAAAGCAAGACCGCGTGACCTATCCTATTTATGAAGGGGGCCCTCATTGCATTAATGCATCCTTTAGGATCGCAGAGTATTTTACTGGTTGTTTCACAATACACTAATTAATAATTCAGTGAGAATGGTGATATTATTATTTGTGAAACTGTTAATTTTGTCTTGCTAGGGGATTACATTGCTGATGATGGGATCAGTTGGTGAACTGCCACAAGCACCTGCTCAGAAGACAGTGTTTGTTGAAGATATGACAGATGCACAGTTAGCATCTGCTGTGAGTGCAGTTTTTATTTTACAGAAATATAAACATCCAGAAACACATCTCACCTAGCTTCCTTTCTAACCTCCTTTGCAATGCATACTTCCATTGTAAACGCCAAAGATTTTGCCAGCACAGGGAGCCCAACCCCTCTATTTCTTTTTCCAGGGACCTGTGCACACAGTTTGTATTCAGTGTCTTCTTCTGTAAAATTGATAACTTTTTAATAAATACCAACCTAAAAAAGCACCACTCTCAAATATGCGCACCGCATCAAGAAGTCAAACAATATTTATGAAGCATGTGGCACTTTTTTTTAGTAAAAACAGTCTTATTTTTAACAATTTTGCCATATTATGTTTTAGTATGACATGCCAACTGGACTCAATAACCTTGGAAACACCTGCTACATGAATGCAACTGTGCAGTGTCTGCGGAATGTACCAGAACTGAAAGATGCGTTAGCAAAGTAGGAATATAGTTATACTGTAGAATTCCAAATGACATGAAACATGGTGCAAACACAAGAGGGACTTTGGGAGAATTTGAAAGTTTATTTGAACCAGTGATGCAGAAAATGGTGTTTATGCACATTAAGTGCTTTCAATTTCCCCAAACTCTGTTATCATGTGATGCAAGCACAAAGCAGCTATTTTCTGTAAATAATCTTTTCTGAAATAAAGCCAGACAAAATGCAATAAAGTATTGAACGTCAAACCTGATTTTGCAAATACACTCAACTCTCTCAAAGCAGACATCACTGTATGATGGACATCAGTGGTTGGCGAGTGCCGGCCAAATTTTCACTTGTTTTTCTGAACTCTCTGTAGGGCGGACACCTCTCTATGACAGACATCAGTGGTTTGGCTAGTGCCAGCCAAATTTCACTTGTTTTTCTGTAACTAAACTCTCTAAAGGCAGACACCTCTATGACAGACATCAGTGGTTGGCTAGTGCCAGCTGCATTTCACTTGTTTGTCTGTAACTAAACTCTCTATAAGGTGGACACCTCTCTAAAGCACTGGTCCCGACTGAATTTCACTTGTTTGTCTGTAACTAAACTCTCTATAAGGTGGACACCTCTCTAAGGCACTGGTCCCGACTGAATTTCACTTGTTTGTCTGTAACTAAACTCTCTATAAGGCGGACGTCTTCTAAGGCAGACATCAGTGGTTGGCTTGTTCCTGTCAAATTTCACTTGATTTTCTGTAACTACACTCTATTTAGTGGACGCCTCTCTATGATGGACATCAGTGGTTGGCTTGTTCCTGTCAAATTTCACTTGTTTGTCTGTAAGTAAACTCTCTATAAGGCGGACACCTCTCCAAGGCAGACATCAGTGTTTGGCTAGTGCCGGCTGAATTTTACTTGCTTTTCTGGAACTAATCTCTTTATAAGGCAGACACCTCTCTAAGGCGCTGGTCTGACTGAATTTCACTTGTTTTTCTGCAACTAAACTCTTTATAAGGTGGACACCTTTCTAAGGCGGACATAGTGTTTGGTTAGTTCCAGCCAAATTTCACTTGTTTTTCTGTAACTAAACTCTCTATAAGGATGACACCTTATATTATTTCAGCATTTATTATAGTTAGATTTTGTTATTTTCGATTCATTTTATGGTGTCTGCAATTAGTTACTGCTATTTTAGTATAGACACTTGAATAAAGGTATTCATTCATTCATTCTCTCTAAGGTGGACATCCGTAGTTGTTAAATCCTGGCCAAATTTCACTAGTTTGTCTGTAACTAAACTCTCTATAAGGCAGACAGCTAGAGCTCATCCTGAGGGTTTCTGGCTTAGAACCCACAATAACTGACCATCTATCCATCTGGCTTGCTAGCTCAGTGGATAGACCATTGCACTAGTATCACAAGGTCATGGGTTCCAATCCTGTTCAAGCCTGAATTTTTTTTCAGGTTGCTTTTTCAACTGCACTGCACTGCGAGAATCAAAAATTTCCCTCATAAAAAACTCGGTGGTTCACATTCATGATTTTCATATATTCATATTCATTTAGAGTTTGCTGTAAAGCTGATCTAAAATAGCTAATATAATCTATCAGTGCATGTATTGTAGTAAGCAAAATTTTTAAAATCTTTTTAGTGATATTTTGTATTTTGTTTTAGATACAATGCTCCTACGAGACAAATAGATGCAGCACACTCAATAACAGCGGCACTCAGAGATCTTTACAAAATCATGGATAAAACTCCAGAGGCTTTACCTCCCATTATTTTTCTACAGGTGTGATAAATGGTTACTTCAATCTTAATCAATTATTGGAATTTGCTTTGAAGTAAACAGATAAAAATATAGGTAATAAATATAACTGTAAACTGTAAAATTCTAAACATGTTCAATCATTAAGATTATCTTCAGAGTTTCTACTGCATAGAACCTTTTCTCCCAGTCTGTATGAAAATGGTTTTAACAAATGCAAATGTTTCGAATTTTTCAGTCTTGTATTTGGCAAATGTTACCTAAAACTTAACTTACAGGGAAAAATAGAATCATGTTTTTAAACCAGCTATAAATAATATAAAATGCAATTTTTTGTTCTTCTAGATACTGCATAACGTGTTTCCACAGTTTGCAGAGAAAACAGAACAAGGGATATATGCACAGCAGGTAAATAAATCATTTGTTTTAAATCATCTGCTAAAATACCAACAGCTGATATAGCACCCTTATCAAATTCCTAGAAGATGAAAAAGTGACAGGAAGAGGGGACATTAAGTGTTGTGGTTTTGAGCAATGTTTATGCAGCATTTCATTAATTTTAATCTTGAATTATGGTATTGCCCTGTCATCCATCCTTTGATATGGTTTTTTTCCAATTTGGTAGGGTTAGGAAAATCAAGGACCTCCCCCCCCCCTCCCTCTCAAAAAACAAGAGTCTTCAATGCCTTACCATTACTTTTTATTGTTAGTAGCCTCCCCCCACCCTCCCCCACCTATTTTGGCCACCTCAGTCCTTATCTGAGACTTTTGAGATCTTCAAGAAATTGTTTACACTGTAGTTATGTATCTTAATGAAAAGTCTTACTGATGATTCACAATTCTAGGATGCAAATGAATGTTGGACGCAGGTTGTTCGAATGCTGCAGCAAAAATTACCTGGCATCAAATCTACAGAAAATGGTGACGAAGCTGAAGGTGCTGCTGCTGCTGCTGCTACTGCTGCTAAAGGATTTATTGATCAATATTTTGGTAAGTGAATGGTTAATGATATATTTGTCAATCAGTGTTACTAACAGGCTATTTGTCAACAAACTCTAAAACTGGACAATATGTAGCATTATGTACATAATACTTTCAAGGTGTTCTTGGTTCCTTAAGTCTTAACTTGGCTGTTAACCAGGTGAGTATATTCTAAGAAATTCTGGCATGCAACCATATTTGATTTGTCAAAATATGCACACACAGACACCATTATTCTGCCAGCAATTTTTCGTGATCTTAATTAATAATTTTACCTTATGATAGGAAATTAACGCTCCATGAAATTAAAGTATTGGAAATTAACGCGACTTAAATTAACGCGAATTTAATGGCAAACGACTTTGGAATAAAGAAAATTAACGCGAAAGAGGAGGTAGAATTGCACAATAAAGGAAATTAACGCGATTAAGATACAGTTGGTGGTGACAACTGGAACAAATTTATTTAAACACATGCGAGAAGTCTGGTGATTTTGAAAGAGAGGACAGAGGAAGTCTTGTATTCTGTCGAGAAAGACAGAAATCAAAGGAGAAGATATTGAAAACATCCCTCTGCTGACAGTGACAACGATTAAGATGAACGTGAAATATTGTAAACCTTCGCTTTAGCTTTTGTGAAAGATTAAAATAAAGGTGTTAAGAATGTCTAGACAGGCCGGCAAGTATTGTATTAACTTCAGTGAAATACAAACTTAAGATATCTCCCATTGTGGACAAATCATACCTCGACACGTGTGAAGTTATCAATTTTATCGTCACTGGGAAGAGTGAAGATATCAACATATTTACGTTAGCTACCATGGTTGCCCTTATTAGGCTTATTAAATGTCACACAAATTAAAAGGTGTTGGTCTACAATTGAAACATTTGTGGATCTTCCTTAAAAATCTTCCGACATCTTCGCCAATCTTTGGAAAATTTCAGAAAATGATCGGAAACATTCGTACATGTACAACCTTCGGATAGTATTTGGAGAATCTTCAGAAAATTGCTTAAAACTTCATAATTAATGTTATTTATACAAATAAACGAAATAATACATGGCTATGAGTTGAACACTCAAAGAGAAAATACATATCTCAGCACACCTATGTAAATTGTATTATCTTCCTTTTTAAAGTGCTGATTAATGCTAATACATGTTAATATGATCATGACAATTTTGATTCTTTCTTATTGTCCTTTCTCATGTAGGAATTGAGTCAGAGTCTGTGTATCCTTTGACATTAAATTAAGAGCGTCAGTCATACACACAGTAATATGCAGTCTCTGTTTGAATGTTTTCCTTAATTATTATGCTCCAGTATGAAGTGTGCAGAAGCCCCAGATGAACCAGAAACAAAGTCCAAGGAAACACTCTTTCAACTGAGTTGTTTTATTTCACAAGGTGGGCTGATGATGAGTCAAGGATTGTATTTTATGGAGAGATTCAGTAAATGTTGATCAAAGTTATGGCTGAAAGTGATAAAATAACTTTCTTTTCCTCTGTTCTTTTCAGATGTGAAATACATGCATACTGGTCTTAAAAGTGTAAGTACTCATGCATTTTTTTCCTGTGGTACACTATTTTCTGCATTAAATGCTTCAAATACCTACTATCAAACCCAATTCCATTCTTTCCCTCATGTGTATTAATTGAGTGAGTAATGTATTTCTGAGTTTTTATGTTAGTCTTGTCATTTTTTTTAGCGCCTTGAAGAAAACATTGAAAAACGCTCAGCCACACTTGGACGAGATGCAGTGTACACCAAGACTGTAAGTTTCTTATGATGGTGCAGGCATGGGTTAAAGTAGACTGCAGTTCAGCCAACCTCCCTTCCTTCTTTTCCTTGCCCCCTTTCTCCTTTTGTTTTGCACTCAGGACAGTTCAATGTATCCTGGGTTTTCAGCAAACCGTTTTGGCTACAAAACTTTCAGAGCTGGGCAGAGAGTTTAGGCCAACACTGTTCAGCTGTGTAGAGATGTCAAATTGTTCCTTGAGAAAGTCAACTGTAATTTGTGTTGTTTTGGTCCTTTTCAGTCGACACTGAGCCGCCTCCCTGCTTACCTTACAGTCCAGTTTGTCAGGTTTTATTTCAAGGAGAAGGATGCCATTAATGCAAAGATTCTCAAGGTAGACTCTTTACAGGCTTTCTGTGTCTAATGTGCATGTGAGGCATAAACACTAGGCTATCAATGATGTCACAGGAAGTTTGTTAACAGGAAGTTGTTAACGATAAAACCACTAACACCAGAATGACAGCTGTAACAATGATGCAATCCATCTATCACCAGACAACTGGCAAGAGATCACATATCAAATTTGCTAAAGGTTAATGGCATGAGACCTGAATCACGCAGACTGAAGACAACCAGACAAGACGATAATGAACGCTGCACATGACAGCTGTGTGGGTTAAGAATATCATTACTACCCACTAGTTGACCTAGTAGGGTTGGCCTTCATTGGGTAGACCCCAAAATTTCAAAAGAAGAAAGGTTGATCTAACTGTACATTCCAAAATTTACCACCATGAAGTAGACACATGCTCCCAGGAGAGAGCATTTTTATTTATAATCCAAAGCCCTGTGCCTTGCTTGGTGTAGTGGAAGACTAATGGTGATACAGTTTTAATATGATAATTGTGTAACTGTATTTATTGTTAGGATGTGAAGTTTCCATTAAGCCTGGATGTATTTGACCTGTGTTCTGATGAGTTACAAAAGAAACTGATGCCCATCAGAGCCAAGTTTAAAGAAATAGAGGACAAAAAAGTAGAAGAAGCTGCGGTAAGACAACCACTTAGGCAACACATGAAACATCTTTAACTTGGACCATGTGTCAGTATATTATGCAGTGCATCAGTCTGGAAATCAATCAGTCAGTCAGTCAGTCAACCAGCCAGTCAGTTAGTCAATCAGTCAGTCAGTCAGCAAACCAGTCATTCAGTCAATCAGTCAGACTGTCTGTTAGTTGGTCATCCAGTAGACCTGCAGTCAGTCTGTCTGTCAGTCAGCCAGCCAGGCAGTTAGTCAATCAGTCAGTCAGTCAGTCAATCAGTCAGTCAGTCTGTCTGTTAGTTGGTCATCCAGTAGACCTGCAGTCAGTCTGTTTGTCAGTTAGTCCACCAGCCAGGCAGTCAGTTAGTCAGCAAGCCAGTCAATCAGTCTGTCAGTCTGTCCGTTAGTTGGTCATCCAGTAGACCTGCAGTCAGTCTGTTTGCAGTCTGTTTGTCAGTCAGCCCAGTCAGTCTGTTAGTTGGTTTGTCATTAAATTATTCAGTTAGTGAGTGGAACAGTCAGCCAATAAATGAATCAGTCATTTAGTCTATCAGTAATTCAGTCATTCAGACAGTCAATTGAATGGTTAGTTGATGAGTTACTCAGCCAGCCTGTCTGTCAGTCAGTCAGCCAGACAGACAGCTAGTCCATCAGCCATACAGACAGCTAGTCCGTCAGTCATTCAATGAAACACTGAGTGGCAACAATCAATCTTTCAATAAATAATTCCCATACTCGTTAATACTTCATGAAGAGAAAACAAAGGAAATCACTACCATGAAGGAGGTTTTGGATGTGTGATACCAACTACTATATTTAATGTTGTGTACTTTTGTTTTGAATTTATCCAATAATTTTTGTTGAGAAGTTATATCAAACACTTGAAAGAGTGTTTCATCAGGTGTCCAAACTCCTCGAAGCAGGTTTAAAAAAGCTCACCTGCACCATCAGTGCTTTGATATCCTTATGAAACACTCTTCCTCGTGTTTGATACATTACAACAAAATCTTCAACCTGTTTTCACTGATCCAATCTTTGTCAATTTTTTATTTCGTCAGAATCGTAAAAAAGAAGGAGGTAAAGAACCAATGGATGTCGACAAGAAGACGAGACTAGAACCATTCTCTTTTCCTGACGGTACTGTAATCCAACTTTTGTCTTAGTTTACTCTGAGGATACAGAAGCACATAGTTCTATGTTTTAAAGTTCATTTTGAACGTGTTCAACTTATGCGTCGACAGCGTCGTGGACTAAATTATACCATATTTTTTGTTGGCTTGTTTTATTACAGTCAAACTGCTCTTTTCAAATGATGTTACATCTAAACTTTTTGTCGTGTGACTTCTTTGTAGATGTTGGTTCAAACAACAGTGGATACTACGAACTCACAGCTGTGCTAACTCATCAGGGGAGATCCTCATCCTCTGGACATTACCTGGCTTGGATAAGAAGGAAAGGAGGTAACAGTATGCAGTGGAATGTAGAGCAGTCCCCCTTTTCCTTCTCTTCTCATATGCGGTCGTTTTTTGGGACGTCACGCAACGCTTTTCTCTACTAAGTTGGAGGAAACGTTGTGTGACTTCACTATGTGAGGAGCATTGTGTGACGACCCCACTTAGTTGTGTGACGACTCCCGACCCCACCAAGTGGGAAGTAGAGTTGTGTGACGAGAAGCGTTGTGTGACGACCCCACTTAGTGGCAAGAAGCTTTGTGTGATGACCTCGCTAAGTGGGGAGAAGCGTTACCTGATGACCAAAATAAAAGCTGCGAGTAATTTCTCCATCACTGATTGTCTGATAAAAATTCACTCGTATATCAAGACAGAGCAAACAACATGCAATAGAATATAGAGTCGTTCCCCTTTCTTGCTAGTCTTCAATGCAGCCATTATTTGGATGGTGATTCAACGTTGCATGATCACCCAATTAGCAAGTGCATCTACTTTTCCATCACGGCTGCATGAGTTAAAAAGCGCCGCCATTCACTCCGCAATCCTTGAAGTTAACCAGGCCCTGTTGCCAATTTACAGGTTGTCAGATGGCAAGGACATACAGAGCTTAAACCTAGTAACTAATCGTCCCATTGGAGACTCATTGATGCACGGTTACGCACTTTTACGGCCCCGCTGCGTGCCTCCGCAAAAACAGTGCCTTGTAGAAGACACCTGTACATGTGGGGTACCTATTGTTTATATCGTTGGGTGGAGGGGGGGGGGGGGGGGGGGAGGTGGTTAGGGGAACAAACAAGTCGTGATTTTTTTCTGCTGTGTAAGAGGATTCATTGAGTTGATTTTCTATTGCAGATGACTGGGTGAAGTGCGATGATGACAAGATGTCGAACGTTACATCCGAAGATGTTCTTAAGCTCTCCGGTGGCGGTAAGTTTTGTTTTTATGTCATTTTTTTCTCGATCTTATTCAAGATATAAAGCAAGCTCCAGACCATACTCATGAAAACAAGATATTCATCATTCGGGACGCTTCCCCTTTAAAGCGAATGAAATTCAGGATTGTTCTTCGATTTCATTTTAGCTATATAGTCACTTTTGAAGTGAAGGACTTGGACACAGATTTGACTGGATTTTAGAGGCGCTACTGCTCTTAGGGGTTTCAGAGCTGTTTGTAGCTAAAGCCTGGTTTTCACTAGCGACATAAGCAAAGCGCAAGCATAAGCAGAAGCATAACAGCGCTTATGTCCAGTGAAAACGGGCCCAACACAAGCACAAGCAGGAGCATAACAGCGCTTATGTCCAGTGAAAACGGGCCCAACACAAGCACAAGCAGGAGCATAACAGCGCTTATGTCCAGTGAAAACAGTCCCAACACAAGCACAAGCAGGAGCATAACAGCGCTTATGTCCAGTGAAAACAGTCCCAACACAAGCACAAGCAGGAGCATAACAGCGCTTATGTCCAGTGAAAACAGTCCCAACACAAGCACAAGCAGGAGCATAACAGCGCTTATGTCCAGTGAAAACGGGCCCAACACAAGCACAAGCAGGAGCATAACAGCGCTTATGTCCAGTGAAAACAGTCCCAACACAAGCACAAGCAGGAGCATAACAGCGCTTATGTCCAGTGAAAACAGTCCCAACACAAGCACAAGCAGGAGCATAACAGCGCTTATGTCCAGTGAAAACAGTCCCAACACAAGCACAAGCAGGAGCATAACAGCGCTTATGTCCAGTGAAAACAGTCCCAACACAAGCACAAGCAGGAGCATAACAGCGCTTATGTCCAGTGAAAACAGTCCCAACACAAGCACAAGCAGGAGCATAACAGCGCTTATGTCCAGTGAAAACAGTCCCAACACAAGCACAAGCAGGAGCATAACAGCGCTTATGTCCAGTGAAAACAGTCCCAACACAAGCACAAGCAGGAGCATAACAGCGCTTATGTCCAGTGAAAACAGTCCCAACACAAGCACAAGCAGGAGCATAACAGCGCTTATGTCCAGTGAAAACAGTCCCAACACAAGCACAAGCAGGAGCATAACAGCGCTTATGTCCAGTGAAAACAGTCCCAACACAAGCACAAGCAGGAGCATAACAGCGCTTATGTCCAGTGAAAACAGTCCCAACACAAGCACAAGCAGGAGCATAACAGCGCTTATGTCCAGTGAAAACAGTCCCAACACAAGCACAAGCAGGAGCATAACAGCGCTTATGTCCAGTGAAAACAGTCCCAACACAAGCACAAGCAGGAGCATAACAGCGCTTATGTCCAGTGAAAACAGTCCCAACACAAGCACAAGCAGGAGCATAACAGCGCTTATGTCCAGTGAAAACGGGCCCGTAATAAGCATAAGCAGGGGCATAACAGCGCTTATGTCCAGTGAAAACGGGCCCGTAATAGACGTAATAAGCATAAGCAGAAGCATAACAGCGCTTATGTCCAGTGTAAACGGGCCCGTAATAAGCAAAAGGATCAAACTTATGCTTATGTCGATGTTCGTTTTCACTTGACGCAAATTCTTCCGCTTCTGCTTCTCCTTATGTGGTAGTATCATGTGAAAACCATTCTTAACCCCAGTATTTCCTTCTTCAGGTGACTGGCATTGCGCCTACGTCCTTCTTTACGGACCTCGTCGGCTGGAAGTGGAAGATGATGAATCATCATCATAAACATCAAATAATGGGCTAATTGCATTCTTCTGGTGTTCGGAGAGCGAAAAACGATAATTGCGTTCGTGATTGAAATGTTAATAGACGATCCGAGGACGCAAAACAAATGTGTGAAAAATTCTTCACTCAAAAGCATTTTGAATCTGAGTTTCAAATAAAGTAACCTTAACAACCATGAGCGTTTATGTTTGTTGTCAACATTTAGCTACATTCTCGACCCCCGGAGCCTTTGGTTTTCTTGCCTGCGCAAGACTCCCAGGCGGAAACCTGTGCCAGACTTCGCTCTGATTGGTTTTCGGGCGAAATTTTAAAATGCAACTGAGTTGGTGTATTGTGGTACGCAGAAAATCTCAAAACAGGTGGGAGTTTTCCCGTCGTAGTAAATATTCGCACGATACAAAAAGTCTTGTGTGCAAGAATGAAAAATTTGGCAAAAGAAAATAAAAAATATGAGAGAAACCCCAGAAAAGCCGTGATACAAATTTTCTTATGGTATATAGTATAGTATATATACGGACATGCGTAAAAAGAGAAGAGATCAGATTATGGCTACGCCTGAGCAGAGTTTTCCAGACCTCTTTGGAGTCGAGAATGTTTTAGTTGCAGTAATGTTCTTGTAATATGGCCAACGCAATGAAGCAAGAAGAACCGCCGCCAGAAATAATTATGATAAACGTACACACGTGATTTTCGCTCGATTGTTGTCCCCAGAGCTTTCGAGGTTTTTTGATCATCGGTTGACGGTTGACGAAATTTAAAAAAACAAACCTCGTTCCCAGGTTCTTCTCCGCCTTCAAAATGGAGGAGCGGACGATGAAACAATGGGAAGAGTCTAGATTGCATAACTCAGAAGGATGTCGGACACTTTATTGAGACTTATATAACCGAGTAACTGGTTAGCTTTCAGTTGAGGTTAGGGTTAAAAGTTTATGTAGTTAAATTTAGGACTAAAAAACCCGAGAAGCTAGGTGGTACTCTGGTGGGGTAGGCTATGTAAGCCTAACATACGATAAACTGCAGGGCTGATCTGACTACGTAAAAAGAATTGACTTTGCGAGACACCATCACGACAGAAACCGATAAAGTAGGATCGCAACCGTGGACAGCCGTTTCATTTATAACAACGAAACGGCTATCCACGGTTGCGATTCTACTTTATCGGTTTCTGTCGTGATGGTGTCTCGCAAAGTCATTTTTTTTACGTAGTCAGATCAGCCCTGCAGTTTACACTCTGCCGGTTTATGGTGCCTCAGATTCCGACCTTTCTACAGAATTTTTTAGACCGGTGTATGAAAAGAAAGTTTATGTCCAAGAATGTAAATATCAGGGATTTGCTAGAGAAGGCGAATAAGACACTCTACAAAAAAAGATCGAATGACCCCGAATACCCGTTCTTCCAGTTTTTACCTAAGGAAAAGAACAGGAGGTACAATCTTATAAATAAGTCAGTCTCTGTTCCTAGAATCTACACTGACAGGTTTAAGAACGTTTTCAGTAACAGAATAATTAATTTTTAGATATGATATGTAAATAGTTCTTTCTTTTTTTGTTTGAGTTTATATTGTAACTTACGATATGTGATTTTATCTTAAGAAATAAAGATTATTATTATTATTATTATTGTTATTATTATTATAAGCAGTAAAAACTACAGGGCGCCAAGGCGTGACCTGTGCTCCAACTAGTGAGACTAGAGGTAAAAATATTATACAATAAAAGGTAATTATAATTATTATTATTATTATTATTATTATTATTATTATTATTTATCGTACGTTTGTTCATTTTTGGCTGGTTAGGTCTCTCGCAGATCCTACGTATACCTTTAGCAGCATTATCGTTTGCGATCCTTTGCAGATTTCACTTCAATGTAAGCCTAAGCCTGGCTGAGGTCACAGGTTCAATCCTGAGTGGGGATTTTAGATTTTTTTTTTTACACTTACAAATTTATTGAAAATAAAATTCTAAATATCGACATTACGTTATATAATTCTCACTAAGTGTCCTAGGTGGTGTTGGAGGATGGAACCAAATGCTGACCGATAAAATACTCCAAGAATCGCGGAGTATTTAGTCACGTGACACACCATGAAATGGCGTTTTCGGGGGTTATTTCCAGCGATACGCAGCGGTGTTTGTTGCCATTAATTTGAATACGTTCAAACAAACTACTCCAGGATGTTTGGAGTATTGACAGCCTTGCGGTTTCTTCGCCCGCCATTCTGAACGCGGAGAGGGCTCTGGGGACAACGTTGAAAAAAAAAAAAACGGTGAAGCTTCTGACACGCTAATGGGTTTGGAGTTTAAAACTGTTTTACTCCGCAAACTCGAAACAGACTAATATGGAAAAATGGAAAAGATCTAGAGCATCTAACTGTTTGATTGCCTCTACTTTCCTATTCTTAACCTAAAAGAGTAATGCGCTACAGAATATAGGATATCTATAATCAAATAATAACGAGTTAAATCTAATTCCCATACACCCCTCGCCCTTCGCCTCCCTCCCCTCCCCTCCCCTCCCCTCCCCCCCCCCCCCCTTCCCCCCGTACAGCTGTAACGCTATAATCTAATTGAAGACCACGGGTAAGGTTTCTTTGAGAGCCTTTCTCTAAAATGGCTAAAAAAGGAAACGTTTGTAGGAAATAATTTTATCTGTGTTCTTTTAGCTTTCGATCTACATTTCAACGAGTATGATTTATTTTCGATTAATAGATTGTTTTAAAAACTCCCAAAAGATTTTTAATTAACTTCAACAAAAATTACTTAGTGTACAATAACAATGATAAATTTCACATTAAACTTTAATGTCTATATAAAAGAAAATTAATAGACATCAAACACAATTAATTCGTCTAATGAAAATCAGTCCAGAACAATTTTGAAAAATTGCAACTCCAAATTCTGTTTCACTTTGGAATCTCGACTGACAAAATTATTTTGTATGGAAAATGACTTTTGATACTCAATAACACTTTGAATTTACAAAACCAGATAAAGCAAGCATAAGTTTTTAAAGATTAAACCACAATCTCACGAGAAAAGATATTGTTTTTGCAGCTGTGGTTTTCGTTCTTGGGCTATTTGCACTTTTCGAGTTAAGAATTCCTGGAGTTCTTTTGCGTTCCATCTTTTTTTAGAGAAATTTTATTTATCACTCTTTCTATTAGTTTATCGTAAGGAACATAAAAGGCATAGTTTGTTATTAAAATCATGAAATGAAAAAGGTCAAAATTTGATCGTCGGCTGAAACACAAGAGAGTTGACTGGGCAAAGAACTGATTGAGCGAAACTTCCGTGTTTCGGGTAAGAATCAACCACTTTTTTGATTTATCGTAAAACGTAACTTCAGAGATTTTTGAGAGTTTAAAAATACCCAATCTACTTAGACGCTTATACAATAGTTTTTTCTCCTTTTGTAATCACGAAAAACACTGATTACAAAAATTGCAAACACTTTTCTTTACTGCAACGTGTCTTGTTTTCAAGGCACGGAAACAAATGAGTGAATCGCTATAACTTTTTTAAAATTTAAACTGAGGATTTTACAGCACAGATACAATAGGATAAATGTGAAAGACACTTATTTAACTAGAAAAGATAAAAATCAGAATATACGTTTGTGTTACATAAGGAAAGGAAATCAACCTATTCTGTTCTTTCCGACTCTCGCTGAAAAACAATTAGAATATAGCAATATTAGACAGATAGATTTCATATCTTTAAAACTTTTTCTGGCAGTTTATTCGACAAGCAATTTACAGCAAACATAAAATTATAATACATACTGATCTAATTCGAAATACTGAGCGACAATCACAAACGAGGACGCAAACTACAAGTTGTAAAGTTTTGAAGTGGCAAATTTCCCATTCTCCTGGTATCATTTGGCCGAGTAAACATTACTGAAAGCTGTAAAGCAGGAGTTTTTACCTTTTTATCTATTTTGCTCTATTTATATATGTCTCAAATTAGTCTCAATTTTTTTCAGTCCTTTTAGTTCGACTGGTTCGAGGCGTACCTGAAAACTAGCTTACAGTTACTGTCATATACCTTAGTATACTTGATCACGTTAAGTAAACGATCGATTGTTTAATTGCCAGTTGATCGATTAGAGACAAAATCAAATTCTCCTAAACAATTACAGCGGGGAATAAAATTGTACTATTTTTCATTTTCAGGAGAAAATGGAGCTTGGCGGAAAACTTTTCATTGCACTCTTACTTCAGTTTATTAAGCTGTCTTTGGCCAATCGGAATCTGGTACCCGTCTTTATTTCAGAAAAGGGTAAGTCGGGGACGAAATCCCGTTTCGGTGGTCGCAATATTCCGTTCCGGGAAGTTAACTGAGCCCGCGATGTTCGTAAAAGTAGTTGCTTAGCAACATGATAAATTTGATAAAAAAAACTGGTACTTTCTGATTGGTTAAAAATAATCGGAAACTGTTCGGGTATTTTAAAGGGGATTTGCCGAAACCGGCACTTTTTCTTACAAGGTCGTGTCCTATTACCGTTGCCGAGTGATATGAAATATGAAATGTAATTTTCGTGAGTACTGTGAAGGGAAAAACCCTTGCAAATCCTTCTGGACTGTAAGTTCTAAAAAGGATATGAGAATATTGGGAATACGAGAATCAAACTCGCGGATTTATGTAACAAAGATGGGAGAAAAAGAAATGTCATTGAATCTGTTACGAAATAAACCGTGAGTCATTCGTAGCCTGTGAACAGCCGCCTCCTCCCCTCAGAAAAAAATCGGGGAGAGAAGCGTCTGTGTAACGCCGTCGCTAATCTTGCTCCGGAATAATTTTGCATAAATTAAAATTTTGTAATTTCCGCTAACCAAAATTACAGACTATTAAGTGTAAAATGGGGGTGGCAGGCCTACACGGACTCTTACCACATGTTTTACTGCCATTTGCTGCTTCTATATGCTTTGAACGGGTATTCTACATTTAGTTTGTAAAAGAGGGTTTTGGTTTAGACTGAGTTTTCAAACCTTGAAGAAGCCGCGTGGAACGGACCAGAGGTCAAGTCTGTCGGTTGTGGTTTCCGGTGGCGTGTTGCGCTTGTAGATTTTGACCTCATTTTAGCCGCCGTTTTTTATGCCTGGCGGTTGTTGTCTTGTTTTCGCCATTAATATTGGCTTGTAGATTTTTATGTAGGAAAGGTTTGAATTTCCCTAACTTGTCTTTCTGAAATACCGGACATGACAGGATCTGAAAAGATCTAAATGAATGATCTGAAAAGATCTGTTGGCCGTTAATGTCAGTTCCCGCTATTAATGTTCTATTAGTTTCGTCTTTGTAGGATTTTAATTTTCAGGATCAAAGCTTTATAGCAGAGAGAGTTGTAGCTTAATAAGCTATTCAAGTTGTAGAGAGTTGAAGTTTGTCTCAGTCAAGGCTGTAATTTTAGCTTCCATTCGCTAAGATGTATAGCTGCAGCGTGGAGCTCGCTACTACTGAATTCCCCTCCGTTGTCAATGACTGCTTCGTTTATGACACTATTTTATTCAGGCAAAGTAGATGGGGTAGATGTCATTTGTGGACGTTGACTAGGAACTATGTCGAAGGCTTGATGACTTTCTCGTGATTGTTGATCCAATGCAACTCGCTATGAAGGCGGCGGATGTTGTGCTCGATGCGCCATATGCATTCAAGTCGGGTTTGGACTTCTGGCCGCAGTGACTCTCTTGCAAAGAAACGTTCACGTCTCTCAAATTAGAAATAAGGGACCTTCTTTTCCTCAACTTATTTAAGCAAGACTTGCAGATGTACGAAGACCTGTCGATGTTAACGCGAAAATCTAGTGACAATATCTCCGTTTTCGCGTTAAATTCGGCCCGTCCATCGATGAGATTTTTGTCTCCGCTCTTTATAATAGCCACGGTGCAAAGTACTCTTGTAGTCACGATCGAGCCAGCAGACATTATCGGGAATTTGCTTTACATTTTGCTTCGAATGGCCCGAATAAATTTTTTATCGACGTTTCCTGTCTGTGAATTTTCCCGCAAGTTTCTCGGAAGTCGCGCGAAATTCTCAGAAATGACCGTCTAACCAATGAAGACACGGTAAATGTCCTACGTAACAGGATTAGCATAACAACCAATCATGAAACGTCCCCAGCATTCCGGGAAAAGTCACCTGGAGCGCGGAGCAAGATTAGCGACGGCGTTACACAGACGCTTCTCTCCCCGATTTTTTTCTGAGGGGAGGAGGCGGCTGTTCACAGGCTAGTCATTCGTTTCTTGCAGGTTTTTTTCTCCGAACCAGCGTTATTCAGTACGCAACGGAAGATTCCGTGTTTAACTGTGTAAAGCGTTGCGTCCAGACGCTTAACTGTAAGTCGATCAATTACAGGAAAAAAGGCAGTGGATATAACTGCTACATAAATTCAAAAAATCGAAGAGAGGCCGGCGAAGCTGCGATGATGCATAATGACACGTTTATACATTATGACATTGACTATCACACTCAAACTAGCGAGGAGGCCGAATTTGGACCAGCTGGCATAAACATGGTGAGTTGTTTAACCTTTTAACGCGCACGAGTGCCAAAGATAAAAATTCAAATAAAATCCCAAATTTCATTTCGTAAAATATTGAAAAACAAATGGTACCATGCAAAAGGACTGCCAATAAAGGTTTTACTTGAATAGTCACACCATAGGATTTCATCCACAGACTCAAAAGTTAGAACTACGCTACATGTCTACATAACTGAAGACTTTAAATACGGCAAGACCACAGCGACAAAACGTTAAGAGGAGCCGGATCTGTTGTAGACCTGGATCAGTAAAAAACTTCAAATGACAAAATATAGACGGCAAGACTGATCCTAACAGTAAGAAGAAAAAAAAGATATATGTAATATAATTGCCCGATATTTCGGTTTGACAAACAAACCTTCATCGGGGGCAGAAAAACAAAAAATGAGTAAATACATAATTGACCCTGGGAGTGAAACGGTTCAAACCTTGTCACGTTATACGCTTGATATTTACAAGGTAAATTGATTTTAGTTATTTTAACGTATGAAAATTCCCACTTTTTTTCTTAAGGATTGTCTAGCGCGATTGACAACGAGAAATCTCTCTTTTCTCTCTCTCTCTCTCCGAAAGAGCGAAACGCGCGCGCGCAGTAATCAAAAAGAACTAGAAGACTTGCTACGCCTCTCCTCGCGGCAAGTTATTTCCACGTTTTCTGTGCATGAGAGAAAACAGAAACCACTCAGCCGTAGCCAGCACAAACAAGCGCTGTTGGGGATGTTCAAGCGCGGTTTGAGGCGCAACAGTCCACTAAGATGGACCGCTCACAACCTCATTTCGCCGAATTCTTACCTTTTATACCGTACCTTTCATATGGAAATCCCCCCCCCCCACACCCCCTTCGGCACATAACGTTGTTTCTATCCCTAACTGTTACTCTTACAGCCGACTGTTCCTCCGCTAGTGACAGCATCACCCGGACCGTGCGACTCCAACCCCTGTCTGAACGGTGGCACTTGTATTGAGATCATGGGTGGAAATCGCTTTGAATGCAACTGTACTGACACATTTACAGGAGATACATGCAAGCAAATAAAGCGTAAGTACCAGAGTATCTCTCTCACGACCCCCGGCGGAGGGATACATGACCCCCGGGGAGGGATACATGACCCCCGGGGGAGGGAAACATGACCCCCGGGGATACATTTTTGGGTGGCGGTGTGCCGCTCGGACTTCCAAACCCTTTCACTATACCAGACCACGTTCAGCTGCATTTTGCAACCCTTTTGTAGACTAGTCCCCAAAAATCCCTACCCTATCCCAGACTCGCTATATTCCAGAAACTCTATCTTCATAACACTGATCAGTGATTAGTTTCCCGGTGAATGATACCCTATTCTAGACCAAAATTCTCTGATTTCTATATCCTGTCCCAGACTAAACTTCTTGAAAACCATGCCCTTCACAGCGGCACATACCCATACTGAGCTAATATATGATAGTCCACCCCCCGAGCTCATGACCAGCTTCGTCCCCAGCCAGTTCCAAGCGAGCAGAAAGTGGAAAAAGGCCGGTGAAGGAAGATCTTATCCGCCTTTATTAACATGAGTATATAAACAGAGGTTATTCAGCGAAAAGTTGTATCATGGCTGTGTATTTTTACAACTGGGAAAATGACGAGTAAAAATGCCCAGCCGCATTAAACAACCTTTCGCTCACACTTTAGGATTTCATCCACAGATTCAAGAGTTAGAACTGACCTGGTACGTATAATATCAAACATGCAGGAATGTTTCATGAGAATATCCAAATAACGAGAAGTGGGTTAGAATCAAAGGCCTTTATGAGCCAACTCGTGACTACGAACCCCACACCCTGCGTCCAACTCCCTCCAACGCACACTTAGGATTTTTTAATTTATAAGCGGAATAAAAACCTTTTAAGAACCAGCTTGTACCGTATAATAAATAACATCACAAGAAAGTTCCACAGACTCAAAAGTTAGAACCACCTTGTACAGTATAATAAACAGAACCACAGGAAAGTACTGCTCAATAGCTTTCATTTGAATGGTCACACTTTAGGATTTAACAGTACTTTTTCCCTTTATATTCTAGCAGCCCCTGGTACACCCGCGTCCCAGGATGACTATGACTTCGAGCTTGTGTACCGCAGTAAAAGCATTGCCAACTACGTGGAATACATATTTCCAAACAATTTTTTCAATGAGTTGACCGTATGCTCATGGATTTATACACCCGATATTGACGACAACCAAAAGATGACCATATGGAGCCTGAACGAGGCGTCCAACTCAGCTCTTAGAGCGCGTATCCTCGGAGGCGGTGGATTCAGCTTCTCATGGAGCAATCAGCGGTAAGGATTGATTAACGAACCCGCGGGGAGGGGATGGTAGATAAAGGTAATGAGAGTATTACTACTCCCTCTGAATAGGTTGCTAGTCCACTGTAAGGTCATACTCATGCATTGCGTTTGTTAATACCAATTCAGCACCCCTTTTCGAAAATAAAAAATGAAGAATTGACAACAATAATCGTTACAAAAAAAATCGAGGAAGGAGCAGACTGTTTTTTAAAAAGATCTTTAACCCTTTAGCTCCCAAGAGTGCCATCGCCAAATATCAAAATTTAAGAAAAATTCTAAATTTTATTCTGTAAAAAATTGAAAAACAAATGGCACCATGCAAAAGTACCGCTGAAGAGGTTTCATTTGAACGGTCACACCATAGGATTTCATCAACAGACTCAAAAGTTAGAACAAATGGTACCATGCAAAAGTACTGCCAAAGAGGTTTCATTTGAATGGTCACACCATAGGATTTCATCAACAGACTCAAAAGTTAGAACAAATGGTACCATGAAAAAGTACTGCTGAAGAGGTTTCATTTGAATGGTCACACCATAGGATTTCATTGACAGACTCAAAGTTAGAACAAATGGTACCATGCAAAAGTACTGCTGAAGAGGTTTCATTTGAACGGTCACACCATAGGATTTCATTGACAGACTTAAAGTTAGAACAAATGGTACCATGCAAAAATACCGCTGAAGAGGTTTCATTTGAACGGTCACACCATAGGATTTCACTGACAGACTCAAAAGTTAGAACAAATGGTACCATGGAAAAGTACTGCTGAAGAGGTTTCATTTGAATGGTTACATCATAGGATTTCATTGACAGACTCAAATGTTAGAACAAATGGTACCATGCAAAAGTACTGCTGAAGAAGTTTCATTTGAATGGTTACATCATAGGATTTCATTGATAGACTCAAAAGTTAGAACAAATGGTGCCATGCAAAAGTACAGCTGAAGTGATTTCATTTGAATGGTCACACCATAGGATTTTATCAACAGACTCAAAAGTTAGAAAAAATGGTACCATGCAAAAGTACAGCTGAAGTGATTTCATTTGAATGGTCACACCATAGGATTTCATTGACAGACTCAAAAGTTAGACTACACTATATATGTCTTCCATAATTGACTCTGGGAGTGAAAGCGTTAAAAAGATCTTTCAATGTGAAAACGAGAAACATGAAGTTGGTGCTACCTTAGGTAGTTGACACTTCACTTGGAGACATTTTTCCTCTCTGAACGTGACGTGCACATGTGTTTTGAATGTCTGTGTAACTGAACAGTCTTGAGAGACGGATTTCGAAAGAGCAGGGCTCGCCCGGGTAGGGACTCCCATATAAAAATGACGTTGGTGCTCGTCGGAAATTTTTCAAAAACACCCTAAAAGGTACCAGAATCTCGTGGCTCAAAATAATTTTTTCCCCTAAGAGATACCAATTCTAAAACAACACATGTCGTATTCTGTTATATTTTTTCGGCCCAATACCCTAAAAGGTACCGCGGTAATTCTAACCATGGTCATTTTAGATGTTCGTACCCTAAGCGGTACCAATCTACAAATTTTGACCCTTAAAAGGTACGACGAGCACCCCGTCATTTTTATATCGGATTCCACCCCCCCCCCCCCCCCCAAACCGCCCCCTCCGGGAGGGCTCAACCCGTTAACACAAGACCACCACCCCTCCCCCGGAGGAAGACTCCCGTGATGGAACGCCCTTGGGACTTTTAAAACGAACCCTTTTAAGGGTTCGTTTCAAAAATGAACATAGATATAGATATAGTCCACGTAATACATTGGAACCTCGACCATCAGGACCAGGATAAGTCTCTCCTTGAGAGGTGACCCTTTAATAGAGGTGATAATTACAAAGATTATATGAGCATTTTGCCTGTGAGGTCCAGGAGAAGTGTCCCCTTAATAGAGGTGTCCTTTTACTAGAGGTGATAATTACAAAGATTACATGAGCGTTTTGCTGGCCGAGACCAGGAGAAGTGCCCCCTTAATTGAGGTGTCCTTTTAATAGAGGTGATACAGTAATTACAAAGATTATATGAGCGTTTTGCTGGCCAGGACCAGGAGAAGTGTCCCCTTAATTAAGGTGTCCTTTTAACAGAGGTGATAATTACAAAAATTATATAAGCGTTTTGCTGGCCGGGAGCAGGAGAAGTGCCCCCTTAATTGAGGTGTCCTTTTAATAGAGGTGATACAGTAACTACAAAGATTATATAAGCGTTTTGCTGGCCAGGACCAGGAGCAGTGTCTCCTTAACAGAGGTGTCCCAAAGAAGGACAAGAAGAGGTTCCAGTGTAGATAAATACTGCTTGTTTTTCTTATGATTATCGAAGGACGAAACATCCAAATCATTTTCCCGAGTGGGATGAGAGTGGATGGGTTTATCTCTGTGTCGTAATCTTCAAAAACGAGTTAAACGAGCAAACTGTGGAGGCAATCGTAAACGCAAACTACAGTTCCAAGGTGTCCAGCACCAAGATAACAACGCCATTCGAAAATGTCAAGATTACAAGACTGGTTATCGGGAAACGGTTGAATAACGATGGCTCTACTGATGTCGAAACCTTATTTGAAGGGCGCATAGCAGATCTGAATATCTGGAATTGGAGTCTGGATGAATTTCACGTGGATAAGTGGTACCGAGGTACGGCTCGAAATGAACCACCCATTCTTGCATGGAACACACTGGGTGATCCGGATAAGAGGTTTGGAAACGTCCATTTTGTCAGCATCACATCCGCCTTCAATGGAAGAGGTAAGCTATAGCATAAAATCTCGTTAGACATTGGCCAGTCGCCAGATAGGCATAGTTCTCTAGTTCATCTGAGTCTGCAGGCTACTTGGTCAGCGGATGAACAACGGTTTGAGAGTATTTTGGCAGCCTTGCCCACCCGCCATTTTGAAATCTCATAAGGCCCTGGGGACGAGTTAGAACAACATCACGTGACTTAAGGCGATTCCTCAGAAAAAACAATTAGGGACTGGAACAATTTAAGTGCTTCTGTGATTGAATCCGATTCATATGATGGCTTAAAACGAGCCGTAAGTAATTTGGTTATCTAATTTGTTGCAACAAGAGTATAGATAAGTAATTCAACTATTTATTATGGTATTATTTGTATTATTTAATATTAATCCAATTCTACTTGCTATTTACTATGTAAATGCTGTGAACTTCAGCTGACCACATCTATGTAACGGGGAAACTGTTATAGATTAAATTTGTAGATGTAGAAGTAAAAGTTGACGAACGATTTTTTTGAAACTTTCGATGATCGTCCCTACCAAGCATTGTTTCGAAAAATGCAATAAAAAATATGGTCACAATGTTTGCGAAAGTGATGTGATGGCCGAGACTCAAGTTACCTTATTTATCCATGTAGTACTGTCTATCAAACGCGTGCTTATTTGATCGGTTCACGTTACTTTACGCGCTAGCTTGAAGTATAGTTAAAATGGAATGCTCAAAAAACTGTAATATATATAATGCATCGACCATAAGGAACAATTTGATATATGATTCACGGAAAATGCACACAGCCTCAAACAACATTGACTCAAAACGCTCCTTGTGTCGTATTCTCAAGGTAACGATTTTATACAATAAACTGCAAGGGCTGATCTGATTATCGTTTGTGGTCCTTTGCAGATTTTACTTTCATAACGATTTTATGCCTATGAGTAATGGCGTGTGTACGTGCTTTTAGCGATAACTTTTTTTCCTGACGAAGAACCCTTTTTATACTCTTTTAACTCAAAGAGGATGTTTTTAACAGTAAAATTAAGCAACAACCAAAGTAGGTCACCGTGCTCGTTTAGGAGAAAACAATCTCTTATTCATTTGGTCAACTTATCCTCAAAAGAAACCCTCTTGGTTCAGACTGTGCGTGCGTTCGTGCGCTCATGCGCGCGCTAATGACGCAAGAAATTATGCGCAGTAGTGATGCGCAGTGCAATACTAAGGAATCGCCTTAAGCTTTCACTCCGTGAACGAAAGGGTTAATTACATTGGAATAAGGGAAAGTTCATTAAATATGACAAGGGGGTATGAAGATATTGTAACTCGAAGCTTGAAATTTTAGCAGTCCCCCTCGCTAGCGGTTCAATTTTTTAGGAGCCCCCCTCCCCCCCCCCCTTGGTATTCGAAAAAATTTCAACCCCCCCCCCCCTCCTAGCCCCCCTCCTAGCCCAACAATTTTTTTAGAGCCCCCCCTTCGAGTGTCTAAAATTTTCGGAGTCTCCCCCCAATATCTTCATCCCCCCCTTGTCATATTAAATGAACATTCCCTAATGAACTTTTTTCTGGGCTTCTTTCAGTTTGGCGAAACATTAAAGCATCTGAACTTGTGATAAACACGACCAGCGATGTTTTAATCGCCACAGCAGTGGACGGGCCTGATGAAGAAGATTTTGAAGTGAGCATATCCACTACAACCACTTGCAGGGATGTTAACACCGCCCCAGTCGTTGCCGCGTTCATTGCAGTACCTGGAAACTGGGCACGAATTAAGTTCCAGCAGACTTTCAAAAGAACTCAACATTGTTACGCAATCTTTGGAAACGTCCCAACATGGTGAGAGTTGAGTAAATTTCATACATTTTTCAGTTTTAATTTATTAATTTTGAGCAAAGAAACTCATAAGAGTGATGGTAGTTTAGAAACCCAATCAGCACAGATTTTGGCTATTTTATTCCTTTATTTTTTTCTGTATTTAATAATCAGTTTGAGAAGCTATATCAAACGCTTGAAAGATTGTCCTTTTTCTCCTATTTCCTTTGCGAAATGATTGTGCTTTGGCGAAGCAACTATTCCCTTCGCGGAGCACAGGTGTTCCTGACTCGTCCCCAGTCGTCTTTCTAGGCAAGATGCGGGAGACGCGCGTGGGGGATAGACGCAGAACGAGAGAAGCGCGACCAAAAGGGGTGATGGGAAGGAGGAAAAGGAGCTTGGCTCTACATACTGAATATGAAGGCAACGTAACTTCCGACTCAAAAAGGCCCGATGGTACGGCCTATTTTCCAAATTTAAAATTTCACCACCGTCCGCCATTATTTCGTCCGCTATCTTGAAAACAGGATCTCCCAGTCGTATCCCCTCTTTCCTCCTTCCCATCATACCTCGCGCTCCTCTCGTTAATTACTTTACTTTATCAACTTTATTGGTCTCATAAATTAAAATTTAATACATATATAAAAATTTAAAAACGGAGATAAATGAGAGGACCAAATAGGATTGCGCGAACGAGAAAAAAAGCGAGGCGAGAAAAAAAGCGAGGCGCAACCCGAAATCTAAAATATATATATATATATATATCCGATAAGAAAACTAAAATTTAATTTAAATAATTTAACTATACTTTAATTTAGTTGCTAATAGTGCACAGTAAGGTACAAATAGAATCAGACAGATAAAAATGAAGAACGGTGGCAAGGGCAGTTACGGGAGAGGAACCAGGTGCAGGGCATGTCAATATTATAAGTAGTGACCAGTAAAGTAAAATAAGTGGCGCGCAGAAAATTTTTAAAAATACTTGGACTCGAAAAATTGTCATGAGAGGCGAGATTACAGATAGTGTTCCAGGGTTTAACAATTCTATTAAAAAATGAGGCCTGAAAAGTTGCAGTTTTACAGTAAGCAGGTTTTAATACAAGGGTAGGGTTCTTAAAGCGAGATCGGCCATGTGTGACAAAAGTAACATACCGATCAATATTTAAGTCGGTATATCCGGAAATGCAATTATAGAGAAAGGCAAGATCTCTGAGTTCCCTATCATAAGTTAGTGGTAATAAGCGAAGAGTCAGCAGTCGTTGTTTATAGGACATCTCACCAAACCTAGTTCTTAGTATCCAACGGGCTGCGCGCCTCTGGACCCTTTCTAAGATCGTCCTCAATTTGACACTCAATTTGACATTGAATTTACTACAGGTTTGTGTGATCAAAGTAAAGACCCTCTGTGGTCTGACCTCCCGTAAGCGACCGCATTCGCTTTGCATTTTGAGTAGTCGCTTTCGGGATGTTCAACTGTAAGCGATCGCAAAAAGTAATGATCTGATGGTAATGGTCGTTTACTAAATCCAGCAACTATCGATTTTTCTAACTTGACAGGACTTGTTGTATTTACGAGCTTTTTTCCATGACAGGGTCCCTTCAAACTTTCCTGATCCAGGAATTGAAGAATTCGATCCTGAAAAAGACGAGATTTTGAAAGAAAAGTATCTTGGCGGTATTGATGGTAATTACATCTTTTCTTAATGTGAATCTTTAGTCACTTGATAAGCTTACTTCACAGTATTTCATTTTGATTAAGGTGATTCCCTAGAAATAATAGGTGACATAAGATTTTCTTTAAACTTTCCCTGATTGTTTTCCACAATATAGTGATCCGAAATCTGCAATAAAAAATATAGGTCACCAAGCTCGTTTAGGAGATATAGTTGTCTCAAGTTACCCTTTAAATCCTTGCAACTTAACTTATCAAGCGCATGTTTATTCCATCAGTTCACACTACGTTTCGCAGGCACAGGAAGCACAGCTTTAAAGTAATTCTTGACTTAACAAAATAGATGTAATGTATTGACCAAAACGAACAATTTCATGTTTGTTTTATGGCACAGGCACACGTTCTGAAAAGGTATTAACTAAAAATATTCGTCTAGTGCGTGATCTCGAGGATAGAATTTTGTGTCCACGAGCGATGGCTACGTATGCTTTTTTCGCGATAACGTTTTTTTCGGACATGATTTTTTTTAAAGTTTTACAGCACAAAGAGGATGACTAAAAGAATGAAATTATGCAAAACAAAGATAGGTCACCAAGCTGATTTAGGAGAAAATAACCGCTTATCTACTGAGGGAACTGAATCCTCAAAGGAAACCCTATTGTTTCGGAGTGCGCGCGCGCTCGTGCACGCGCAAATGACGCAAGATGTTATGCGCAGTAGTGATGCGCAATGCAATACTAGGGAAGTTTCTCTTGTGTACAATGGCTGTTATGAAAAGACACATGTTTGATAAATGATAAATTTCAAAACCTTAATACTTTAGTTGATTTACTGAACGAAAAAAAAACTTCTTTGAACGTTTGAGAAACCTGTTTACTAGAAATACGTGTCTCGCAGAACCTCACGAAGCTCGAGGGAGGATGCACTGCAAAATTTTAGCGATGTGGGAGGGAGAGATGAAATTTCTGATTTGACTGGAGAGGTTGGGTTGCATGCCGGCAATGGCCCCGAAATTTAAAGTTGCAGTGTCAACGCTGGAATACATCAGGCGACCAATGCTTAGCGCGGGAAAACATGCAACAAGTAGGAAGCGCGGGAAAAAATGCAGCCGTTGCTAAGGGCGGGAAAGGATTTAACCGGTGCTAAGCCGGGTGCTAAGCATAAGAATACGTGCAATCGGTACTAAGCGCGACTGGAAAACATGTAAACGATGCTCAGCGCAGGAAAGACGTAACCGGTGCCATGTGCAGATAAACATGCAACTGGTGCCAAGTGTAGAAAAACATGCAACCAGCGACAAGTGCAGGAGAACATGTAACCAGCCACAAGTGCAGGAGAACATGTGACTGGTGAACAGCGTTAGGCAAGACACGATTGCTTTGTTATGTTTGTTTCTCGAAGAAAAAGTACGATAAAGACAAGGCGCAAATGGACAGTATAGTCAAAGTTAAAATTGTATGGCATGTTTTCCTGTACGTGATTCCGTTTCCCAACATCAACGCAAAGATCACAGCTAGGTTTAAGTATAATTAAACACACTAACTAGTATTCTTTTTACTAATTTACTGATCTTTAATTTTGTTGAGAATTCAGACTAAAAATTTTGTTGATTTTTTTATTCTTGTTACCTGTCAGTCTGTTCATGTGCTTGTCAGTGTACGAAGAAACACAAATTGACCACTTATTGATTAGAATGTTATTTTCTTCTGTAGTTCATCAGTACAGTGGCGTAAATACCTTGTGTGGCGAGGAGCATTTTTGGGCAGTAAACGATAGGCATCCAGATGGCGACGAATCAGAGGCTGAAATCAGCCTCAGACGAAAGACCGGCGCACAAACAGCTGGAATATCCACATACGGCAAATGCGGGCAGTTTTCTTTTACAATAGAGGACATCCAAGTCTTAGAGATATGAGAAACCTTTAGATCCGAGTACCGGCCATTTCGTTCCCAGACGCCGTGTGCCGCTTGGTTCCTTTAAAAGATCCCCAATATCAAAATACAAATTCTCCTTTCTTTTCCCCATACATTTCTTATCGAACAAGTGGGGAGAATTAGTAATCGACTTTTCTTTTTCTTAAAATAGTCGTACTTGGATCTGAAGGTATCTATCATGCCGAGTAATCGAGTAACATATAGTGTACTTGATCGCACTGGGCATCAAGAATGCCGTTTTATCACGCACCATTTAGTTTTTACATTCGGTAAAGAACTACCGTTTTGGGTAAACTTTAAAACAGTCGGTTAATTTTCTTTTAAAACTTGCGAGGCCCGTGGCACCGAAAACGTGGATAGCTTCACATTCGTGCCAGACCTCTTGTTCAAAGATCGCGCGGAATGAAGAAAGGTATGTAAATGCAAAAATACGGACTGTTTTGTAGTCGTAGTTCTTTGGGCGAATCCAGTCACAAAACAGACGATAGAAACACAAAGTCGATATACACTCCCTGAGGTAAGGTACTGAGGTATAAAATGACGGTGGTGCTCGGCGGAAATTTTCGAAAAACAGGCTAAAAGATACCAGACTCTCGTCTCAAATAGAATTTTACCCCTAAGAGGTACCAATTTAAAATATTTTTTTCAGCTCAATTCCCTGAAAGGTGCTGTGGTAATCTAACGGTGGTTGTTTTAGATTTAAGCACCCTGAGCAGTAACAATCTACAAATTATGACTCCTAAATAGTACGAGGAGCACCCTATAAAAATGTCGGGGAATACAATGCGTGTTTGTATCGCCTTGTCAGCATATGCGGTAAGGAGAATGCAAGAAATAGAATGACAAACCGGAATTGAAGCCAGTTGACTGGTGGTTTAATCGTGGTTTTCACTAGCGGCACAAGCGCAAGCGCAAGCATCCGTATTTACTACGTTAAAAGCCACATCTCAGATGAACGCCTTCTCTGTCAACGTCCCCTCAAAGAAATAAACGTCGCGAGCGTTTAATACTGAGGGTGCGTTGATACATAAGCATTTGTATAAGGCGATTCTTGTGAAGTAATTTACATTAAAAAGGTGTATGTATATATACCTGGATTTTTCGAAACGTGTTCAACGAAAATTTACGCAATTTCACTGCAACTAGCCCAAACAAGGGTTTTTATGAGCCCGATCAGCCCGAAAATCACAGAGAAGAGAGAGAAGAGGAAAAGGTAGCAAGAGCGAGCGAAAAAAAAAAGACTAGCAACAGTCTATTATATTTTATATATTTTTATTAAAAACAAGGCCAAGAACGGTCACAAACGCTTACTTAGGGCGATATCGTTTTAAAAAATCCAGGTATATATAGTTGCAAACTATCTCCTAAAGCTTGTTAAATATCTGCAGAAGGTCCCGTATTCTTAATAATACAGACAATAATTAGAATTGAGTTTCTGATCAGTATAACCAAGTTTGAAGAGCAAAATTATCGAATAAAGTTCCTATGGCACAATTGACTGCACTGATTTCATTGACTACTCCCGGAATGCGAGTTTCTTTTTCCTAGGGTTTCTTACCCCCCTCCCGGGGGGAGGGGGTATTCCCCTATAAAAGCTATATAGGTATGTGCTGCCGCAAATGATATGGTTTTTAAGCCTTTTCGGTCTAAATCGGGTACACATTTTGACCATTTTGATCTGAAATTTGGTATATTTTCTCTGTGAAGGGAACCACCTGAGAACGTAGCCAGGTCCGAAAACTGGTATGGATTATAGAGGCCAGGTCTGAAGCCGGGTATGGATTTTAAAGATCAGGTTTGAAACCGGGTATGGATTTTAAAGATCAGGTTTGAAACCGGGTATAGAAAATGGCGTAGTTTGGCCTGAAACTGAGGCCTAATCAGCCTCATCAACCCTAGTTGAAATAAAGTTACCTACCTACCTACCTACCTACCTACCTAGACCATTGCAGGCATTGACTGCACTTTGCAACTGATTGCCACTACAGGTAATAAATGCATGTTGGAAAAACTTCACCACTGTGTGCTGTGAATGTATCGTTGAAAGAAGTAAATTCGTGTAGAAAACTGTCCCATGTAATGATGAGTACAGAAGTAAGCAGCTAAAGGGCCCGAGAACTTGCAACGTAACGCGCAATATTGAATGCAGCTAAATTTTACTGTGCACCCTCCAATTAAACTGTTGTGCGTATTCTTGCAAAAGCTGCATGACTGTGTTGCCGAAGCTGGTTTAACATTTTTTTTCTAACCATTAAACTGTTGTGGGTATTCTTGCACAAGCTCCATGACTATATTGCCGAAGCATACTTCACATGTTTTTCTAACCATTAAACTGTTGTGAGTATTCTTGTGGAAGCTGCGTGACATGTTTTTCTAACCATTAAACTGTTGTGCGCATTCTTGTGGAAGCTGCACTGATAATGTTGCCGAAGTAGATCTACCAACATGTTTTCTAATCATTTTATCGTTTCATCTTTTTAACGTTTACTATCGCTTTTGTCATATGTTCTAAGCATTAAGTTTTTTGCTACTGAAATATCTCTGACGAAGAGCTAGCACTCGAAACGTCAGCTTTTGAATCTCTTTACGGTGGCTAATTTACATTATCAACTTAGTTGACAAAACCAGTTATTCATGTTTCACTCTCCCACTGACGCAGTACCACTGATATGGAGTTTCTTTATTTATTACATCCATTTTGAAATCACTGGTGATCCTTACAATCTGATTGGCTCTCAGCAGTGCGATTTATTCCCAAATCGCATTATTTTTGTTCTAAATCGCATCTTTTTCCCAGCCATGCGATTTATTCCCAAATCGCACTATTTTTTGCTCTAAATCGCGTCTTCTTCTGGTTTTAACAAACCGACAAATGTATCTATAAAATATTGGTACTGACTAAATATATCTTATTGGACGGTTTAGTGTGTAGTATCGTGGGATATTTTTACGAGTCTCGCTGTATTTTGGCGAGCCTGTAGTGCGAGTCAAAATACAAGAGACGAGTAAAAATATCCCACGATACTACACACAAAACCGTCCAATAAGAGATTTATTATTCAATTTAGTCACGAACACCGTTTTAATCTTTCTTACTTTTTCAAGTTTGTCGTGCGCGCGCTATTTGAACTCGTTTGTCAGCGCGCGCGCGCTTTATTCAAAAAAATGATGACGAATTGTCAGTCGTGTAGTTGTTTGGTCGCGTGTACTTTTTGTACAGCGAAGAAAGACTTTCTGTGGTTAAACGCATATTTATTTGGATTTGTTTGGGTAAAAACGTCAATAGATCCCGTCAGTTTTTCTCAGTAGTTTTTCTCCGTTTTGTCCGTTCTAGTTTGGAAACAATCTCAGCCATTTTTTCACCGCTTACGTTAATGCTCGAAGTGACGTTTGTGAAAAACCAGTCAAACCGGTCTTCTGGAGTACAAATACCGTGAGATATTTGTACTCGTTTTGGGTGTTATTTGTACTCTACAGAGCGCAGTTGAATAATAAAATCCTGTATTTGAGCAATTAAATTGTGCGATTTCAAAATGGATGTAATAAAGTGGTAATCGAACTTCGTGTCGTGCAATTTTGGTCTGAAATCATACTTGTGATTTCAAATCAAACTCGCGCTGCGCGCTTGTTCGATTTTGAAATCACACGTATGATTTCAGACCAAATTGCACTCCACTCAGTTCAATTACCATTATAAATTAGCCCCTCTACAGCCATTTGCATTTGAGCGCAAACTGCGTGTGCAACAGCAGAACGTAAACGTCACGTTTCGCGACGTTTCTGGAGCAATAAAAATGATGAGCTGGAGTAGGCACTTTCTAATTTTTTAATCATTATTGTTATTTTATAAGAATCGCAAATCCAGAGAATTGATCGACTGTATCAGATGAAATATGCCTACAGCTTAGTACGCTAAAATATTTGTATACTTTTCGCAAATAGATTAATATATTAAAGAAAAAAAAACTAATTTATGGAAATCTCGTCATCAAGTTAAAATGTCATTTTTGCAAAACCTTATTTCTTTGTTTTGGACAGGAGCTGGTTTTGGACGAGTCAACTCAAGAAAGGTCTCCTATCGAGAGTGGGGAATCACTTGAATCGGATCTTCTACGAGATTCTTGCAATTTTTTTGGTTTTGTTTCGACTGGACTGTGGAATGCGATTTTTCTTTCTCTTGTCTGGTGAGACTTTCCGCGAGGGTAATCATCGTCGTCGTCCTTATCGTCGTCATCATCCTCATCAGACAGCAATGGCAGGCATCTGAAAGCAGCGGTATACTCTTGAAGCGCTTGCGCATGAAAGCGCATTTCTGCAAGCAGGAAGTCGGCTAAGATGTGATTCAAGTCTTTCAGTTTTTGTTCCTCAAAATGCTTCATTTCCACCTTGATATCTTCCCGGGAACGATCTGCCTGGTGTCGCGCCTGTTCAAACTTTATGTTCGCATCATTTATCCGTCGCGGATCTAACGGAACTTTGTTTTTCGCTTTTGCCAGTTCATGAAGCCGGTGATTCTTTTTCCGTATAGCGTCTTCGCAAACTTTAACACTTTTCTTCATTTCTTGACACTTGCCTTCGTAAGATAAAATGTCGCTTGAAATCTTATCCTGAACAACATTTTTCAACTCCGTCCTCTGTTGTTGCACCGCAGACAAATGCATGGCGTAGTTTGATAAATCGTTTTTTACGTCGTCGCTGCTTAGTAGCTGGGAACTGCAGGCGCCAAGGGACGAAATAAATTTTTCTCCTTTTTGCGAGAGTTTTTCCAACCCCACGGCATACTTTTGAACCCAGTGACCCATGGCTGTAAAACGACCTTCTGTTTCTTCAATACGCTTCGTGTACGGAAGCGTTTCAGGGACTTTTTCGCATCCCAGAGTCCGTCTTAACACCTCAGCGACATTTCCCGCCATTGCTTCAGAAATATTTACAAGAAGGCTTGGCTGACAATGTCATTTCTGTCGTTTGTGACATCAATACAGCGCGCGCAGAATACGCTCGAGACAGCTTTATTGACGTCATCTGTATTCGAAGGCTATCATGATCACCTTTCATGTTACGCAACTGGCGTACAGTCCAACCAACTAAGCACGAGACCTATTGTCCCGGGGGTGGGGAGGGGGGTACTCAACAAAGTTTTGTACGGGGATGCTCCGCCCCGCCCCGAGGTCCAAACCCTTACCCTTTCATATACCGTTTTTGACAGAAAAGGTACCCCTTTTATATACCTTTCATTGAAAATGGTACCCCTTTCATATAGCCTTTACGTGCGTCTGTTTGATATATTTTGAAGAGGGTCCTGAAGGGGTAAAATGGGAACTGGGATTGACCTGTTTTTGCCCTGGGAAATGGGATTTGAGTCACTGGGACTGGGATTTGCTCACTGGGAATGGGAAAAAAAAAACGTCGAAATGGGAATGGAACAGTTGTCTTTAAGCATGTCCAGTCAATGTTTAACCGGTCATAACTAGTCTAACTAATTCCCTTAGTTTGGTAAACATCAGAAAACTGTTAAAAGTGCCTATTTTACGCCAATTCTACTATAGGGATATCAGAATATTTTATTTCTCCCTTGTCTTGCGGTCAACGATATTTGTGTGCAGCGGTGCAATCAGCTAAAAACGCCGAGTATGCGTATTTACATGTTAAAAATAACATGGCAGGAGGTGTGCAAAACTCGCACCGTTGCTGTGGAAAGTAATTTCGACAGTATTATAAAAGTGACAGGCCAAACACGACTTCTACTAGTCGCAAAATGTATAAAGAAGCCTTTAGAATAGCTTTCCCAAGAAGGTCTACGAGATATTTGTTTCCTTAGATCACCAAAATAGAATTGTGACAAGTCACTATATCTATTTGTTTTGCATGCTCGATATGTATTGTATGACTCTTTGATTCTTTGGCTTTGGGATATAAATTTCTTTATTAAATGACAGGAGGTTTTCATGCTGTGCATAGCCATTTATAGAATTATTGTTTCGCTGTGCCTGTGTATGTATGTATGTATGTATGTTCGTTATGCTAGCTCTCTTGGCATTTGTTAGGTCTTCTTTAGCTAACTTTTGTTGCAAGATAAATGGTGATCGGCTGCAATTTTTGTAATTTCAATGAAAATGCTAGGATCAGTCAATCTTAGTGTCTGCGGTGTGCTAGACTTGTGAGAAAATAGATCTTTATCACGGATGCAAGCGTCTCAGATCCAAGTAAGCAGCTGCCGTGTCTCCATTGGAATCGAGACTTCTTGCAGTTTATATGTTTTAGCTCTTTGTTTTATTCTGTTTTTTTTTTTTAAGTAGTGTTTCTTGGGGCTAGAATGACCTCCTCCTTTGTTTCATCATGGCGTTATTGCATCCAACATACCTTGTACAGATATGGTTATCTGTTTTGAACCCTTTCCTATTCTTTGTGAAATCCCTACTCTTTCATATACTTCAACTCGTAAAATCCCGAACTTTCATATACCTCCAGCCTCAAAAAGGTACCTTTTTATAGCCCATTATAGGGAGTACTCCCCGGACCTATTGCAGGCTTAGCTACAAACATCCGGATTTTTAGACGCTGAAAAGATTTTTAGAAAGTCTGGAGATTTTTAGGTAAATTAAGCAAGTTCAAAGATCTTTAGAATTTTTAGAACCAAACAAATCTGTAAAATGCGTAAAAAGAATTTATCAGATAAATAATGTTAAGCGGCCGGAGCCGGTAGAGAAGTTACAGTCTCATCATATCGGTTATCGAGGTAATTACCGTTATTGAGCCCCCGTCGGAGTAGCCTGCAGGACAGGCGCTTTATGAGCCAAGCGGGGCGAGCGAAGCATTTCGCGCGAAGCGCGACACGCGCCCGTGTCGCGCTTCTCGCCCCGCTTGGCTCATAAAGCGCCTGTCATGCAGGCTACCGTCGGAGAGAGAAAGGGACGTTGTGTCAACCCTAGACCGCTTGAAGGCCCCAGATCCTGGCGATGGATCACGAAAGAGAAGGCTGTCTGTTAACATTGGTGGTAATCGCCTTGCAAAGTCAGCAAGCTCCAGTTCAACTTTAGTTATGGTTTATGAACCATAAATTTCAGCAAAGGAACGGCTGGAAGAGTTTAAAGATGAAACTTTCAAGGTATCAAAGATAGTGCACTCTTTTGCCAATCTTGTAAGGAAGAGGTAACTCATGAAAAAATCAAACTTAGGGCGCGTTTTTTTGTCACACTTCAGGAATGAGAATGGCTAGAATGGGAAATGTGCGCGTTTTTTTATTCCGCGTTCCGATTCCGGAATGGAAAAAAGTCCCATTCTGCTACCTCCGAATGAAATCCAAGATGGCGGAGTAGGTCACGAACGCCGGAAGTTAAAAAACGTCGCTGCCGCAGAAGAAACAGGCAATAACTGGGGGCATAATGAATCATTTAATACTGCTAATAACGCTCTATAAAAAGTACGCAACTTTTTTTTCTGATGTTTCATACTAGAAACTTTGTCGGCCGCTATCTTTGTTTTGCAGTGTTTACTCGAATCAGGCCCTCGCAACTTAGTTTTCTTCCCATTTCGGTACCGGGCGTTTTTTAAATCCAACGATCGGAATTATTCTAAACATTCTGTACCAACCATTGTCATTCCAGAATTGTGGCAAAAAAAACGCGCCTTTAATCAGCCACATCTCAAGCAAAAAAACACAAGTTGAACAAAGAAAAGCTAGAGAAATCTAAGAAACGAGACGTGGAGGCCCTCGGCAAGTACGATAACGAGCATCGCCCCAAAGGAGGGACTTTACTAACAACAACGAGAGTATTAAGGTTAAAAGTGGTGAAAGCATTTTTAAACAGCGACACGCCTTTGAATCGTATTAAATATTTTCGAGATATTTTAGAAGAGGCAGGTTTTGCTTTGACTTCACAGTCCAATATGCGCCAGCTTGTTCCCATTGATTCTTGAAGAGCAATTCTCACACTCAGTAATAATGCATGAGGAAAATACAAAGGAATGTTTCATGAGTGTTTGGAAATCAGTTGAAACATTCCTCGTTTTTGCATCCTTAATTTCTCCTTCTAAAATTATTTTGTTTGAGAAGTAATATCAAACATTCGACACAGTATTTCATCAGATTTCCAAACACCTTGAAGTGGGTTTAAAAAAACTCGGCTGCGCCTCGTTTTTCAACCCACTTCGCGGTGTTTGAAAAAAAAAATCGTCAGGGTTTCCCGCCATTTACGGTCTTGTTGTAGTATGAAAAAGACCGCTTTCCGCTCTGCAGTGTTCTTTTCTTTTTTTACAATCGGTTTCTGATTCCTTTTTGTCGATGTTGCTGTTTTGCCTTTTTCAAACAAACAAATATAAAAAAAAAATACGCCGGGTATGTAAAAGTCACACCAGGGAAGCAAAAAAAATAGCCGGGTAAAATCAAAATATTCACCAGGTACCAGGGAGGCTACATTTTCACTGGGTGGAGAAAAAAAAGTCCACTGGGTTGGGTTTCACCGGGTCTGTTACAGATGGGTGTTTTGGAAATCTGATGAAACACTGTGTCTCATGTTTGATATATTACTTCAAGTTGGTTGCCAAGGAGGTAATGGGAAAGGCGTTTTCCATGCATAATCTTTGACGGAACGACAAGAGATGGGGAGGCTCTGGTTGTACTTGTTCGTTTTGTTGAAGACTGGGAAGTAAAAGTCAATTAAACTGGTACGCTTTCAAATCATTAGGAGTTCATTTAGTGGTGATGAACTGGCAAGGATTATAATTGAAGTGCTCCAGCGGAAACTTGATGTTTTACAAGATCCATTGTTAGCAGCAATGAGAGACAGACCTGCAGTGAACATTAAGGCCCTGAGAACATGCTGGATGTCGAGTGTATATCTCACTTCCTTGACCGTGTAGGCGTCAAATGCAGTACTCCAGTACAAAGCTCTTTCATGTCTCCGTTAGCCTGCGAGCAGGCTCACTTGTTTGGGGTATCGCGCGAGTATCTTGGCGGCGGAGCTGTGAGCCGGCAAAGCCGGAGAGAAGAATGGGGCGAGGAAATCTACTTTTCTCGCTCGTAATTCGCAGCTTCATCGCTCGCATAGCACTCGCGCGCGAAACCCAAATAGTAGAGCCTGCTCGCAGGCTATGTCTCCGTGGAACTTGATTTTCAGCACAAGTATGAAAAGGAGAAGACTGTTTAAAGAACAAGCCGAAAGAATGATGCCACGATACAATTCAACAAGGTGGTAGAGTCTGTAGGAGTGTGCCAAGGTCGTGTATGAAGTGTGGAGACATGTTAGTGCCTTCTTGGAGAGTGGCGAAAAGTTTGCAGAATCATCCTGTAGAAAACTCTCCCAGGAAATTGCACAGAATCCTGAACAGCTAAGAGTGGATTTGGTCGCACTTATGGAGCTAGAGAGGTTTGTCAAAGCCACATACACCCTGGAAAAAGATGGTTCCTTGGTTTTCATTGCTTACGAAAAGCTTGAGCTCAGAGAGTAATCATCCGTATGCAAAACTTCCTTACCAGTTTAGTTCGATACAGTTTTCTGGAGACCATACCAACATTTTTCAATCGGCTGTTAAGCGGTCTTCTCCAAGTCAGATCAACGTGAAATTTTCACTCCTAACTGGTTTTGAATTGAAGTTTGGCAAGATATATTTTCTGGTAAAATCGATATTACCATGACGACGATAAACAAGAAACTTAGAAATCAGTAAAAGTGAAATTTAGCGCGTTTAAGATTTCGCATTGAAAATCCAACATAGGCATCTTAAAATATGGTATATGGCATATATATTTTGCAAGAATAAAAACATTCTGTATGTTTGAATTAAAATAAATCGCAATAACATTTCAAACCTTACTATTTGTGTACTGGTATTAAATTGATAGAGAGATTAACACTGGTTTTGTGAAATTACTTAATGATAATGTCAAAAAGTAGCTTGATGTTATGTTTGTAAACTTTGAAAGTTTTGTTTACTTTCTCTTTTGCGATCTTGAGAACTACCTTTTTTCCTAACATCGCTTCATGTGCAATTTTTGGGTAATTTTCGATTTTAATGGCTTTTGCAAAAATCGGAGAAACGGCTCGATGGATTTTTTTAAAACATTCACTGTGCATGCTTACCGATGTGCAAAATATTATCTGAAAGTTTCATTGACATTGATTCACCTTTAAATTTAAAGATGAAGACGACGTACGAACCGACCGAAAAAATGGCGTTACAAATTTACTTTTTTAAGTTATGCTTAATAATGATTTCAAATCAATGCGCACTGGTGTGATTTTCTCAGCTGTTTTCTAATTTTTCCTATTTCAGGAATAAGTCATTGGCGGATAAATATGCTAACTTATGAAAGCAAAGCAACTGAATTTCCCGAAACATAACACTGTACCAACAAAGATGTTTGTTATTTCAACCACACAGTTAACTATTTTAAGCGGTTTAAAGAAGGGATAAAAGAAAGAAAATGATTTTTGGAACACCAACTGACTGCGGCCGGGAGCAATTAGAGGCTTCACTCAAAAGGTCTGTTCATGCATCAAATATTTATTGGTACATTTCAATACATTTTTTTGGTAACTTTAAAAAAAATTGTAAATCTTCAAAACATTTGTATGTACAGTATTAAGGCTAGTTATTTGATCACATTGTGCCTTTTAATTAAAGCAGTCTTTGAATCTGCAAAGTTTGACTTTTAATATTTATTTTATATCTATTATTGCCATTGGTAGCATGAAAAAAATAGAAATACAATAAATATTCACAGGTAAGAGAAGAAAGGAAAAATTAAATAAGTCAAAATTAACTGCCCAGAACCTCATACAGGGCAAGTCACTGCAGGAGTAATACAAACACAAAATTACAATATGGTGTTTAGCCATTGTGCAAAAATAACATTAATATTGGCAAAGCTTAGCTCTGCACATTATGTTTCTTGGCAGTGACTGCAAAATGTCTGAACAATTATTATTGTTCACTTTAGTGTAATCCTTTGTATTACAAGGGATTTTTTTCCCAATTTTATAGCCATAAGCTAAATAGTATGGAATTTGCACAGCTGAGACAAATATTAAATGTTAAAGTGTTGCAATAACATCACTGTCCTACATTAGCCTGCACAAAGACGTATCCGATTTCCTTGCTCCCCTCGGACACATATGCACGCTGGCTATCATACATTAGTTATATTACTAAGAATTTTTAAGGAAACCCAGTGAATCAGCCATCCATGTCATATCCCACAAGAGAACAAATGTCCGATAAAATATGTAACAACTGACAGTTGACAGCTTCAATTTACAATCTTAAGTATTTATAGCAATATTTTACTTTGAAGGTGCTTGTCAGCCCATACTGTACAACCATGGTGTTAACAATTTTAACTTGCTATTTTTAACACCTTGATTTATATGATATTGATATGCATTTTTATCTTTTGAAACAATAAAGACCATTATTACTATAGATTCAGACAGATTCACACAAAAAAATGTTTATCAACAAAAAATGGCTGGCCAAATGCAGCCCATAAAATCATTACAAAACAATGTGGAGCACTTACTAATGGAAAAAAGTTAATGTTTGCTTAGACCAATGCTTCAAAGGTTCACTTGAGGCAGACATTTTCAGCACTAGTGGGTCTAAAAGAGGTAATGTCACCAATTAAGCGTCATTTTGACAATCCAAAAAACATTTGTATAAAAGGAAACCTAAAAATAATGGTCCAGTTTTGTTGACAATAATTACTATACAAGTGCAATAAAACTATAATCAAAGGGCTCTAAGAAACATCTTGAGAATACAAAACAACGCAAGGTTAAGTCCACAGATCAGTTTTAAATTGATTACAACTGATGCTATTTCTATTTTGAGGAAAAAAAAAGCAAACTATAAATCCAAAGTTCAATGTTTTTTTTTATAGCAGTTACAAAACAAAACTAAAGAAAAGGCTACTGTTTACCAATTATTCTTGGGTAGAATTTTCCATGGCAACCATTGGCCATGACAGGCGATTTCATGACAGTCTGGATCACCACATGAAACTTATCAATTAATTTATAAAATTCATTAATAATTCATAACAGTTATGACAAATCAATAGGTGGTATTTGAGTCACATGTACACCTCTGTAAACCCCAATACAAATCAACTGAGTTGATGAATTATTAAACAGAAGAAACTTTTCATACAGACACCTGCTCAGCTAATTGGTATTCATTAACTTTTCATACAGATCTCTACTCATTGTTTCATTTCACAAGTAGGATAAAATATGAGTGGGAGATCTGTATGGGAGTTTACAATGGCTCGCCGAATCTACTACATATTAATGGTATCAATAACAAAACTCTCTATTATACCAAATCAAATTTGTGGCACTATGTACATGTACAACCTTTCCTTGTCAATACAGCAAAATCTTGATAAATTGCAACTTTGGTTGCTTTACTCTAGTCTTTTACAGTCTGTAATATAAATTCAGGACAACTCATAGTTATGTTTCATTTCTCGCTCACAAGCAAGAAATGAAAGATGCTTAACACCTTTCGGATGCATAATTTGTCTCAGATGCATCATACATCACAATTAAAATATGGAAAATAAGGGTCAGATGTACCACTTGCCACAAATTATGTGTCTGTTTTATGTGTCCCATAGACCCTTATTTCTGTATTTATCTTGATGAGGGGGACATTGGGGATTTGCGGTGTTGCTCATTTTTTTATGCGGTGTTGCGATGAATAAAATCCCCAGCTTGCGGTGTTGTGGTGATCTCAAACCTTACGGTGTGCGATGTTTGCGCTTTAAAGTCTGCGGTGTTCGGTGGAACGAAATTATCTGCGGTGTTGCTGTTTCCTGTTGGACCCTAAATTTAGCCTCTATGTTATTTATTCCGTACTTATTTATGAAAAGCACGTACCATTATGTTAAATTTGTAACAAAAAGCAGTCCAATACTGTCAAGTTAATTTTCAATCTTTGCCAATCCTAAGCCTTTTTCATTTATAGGTAACTTGACAATAATATATATTGTGGTGACGGTGTTTCGTCGACTTTTCTTGCGGTGATGCGGTGTTCGGTAAATTTTTTTGCGGTGTTGCGGTGTTCAGAGCCCCCCAATGTCCCCCTCCTTGATGCATGCATAATTTGTCTGGGACAAATTATTGGTCTGAGACAAATTATGTGCCCGAGATGCATTATGCTTCTTCCAAGAAAAATATGGCCAAATTTTGGTAGCCGAACAGTTTTGAGTTTGAGTTGTCAAGATTCAAATGTAACTTCATAAATAGCTACCTTCTCACTTTGGGTAGTGCACTCAGTTTTGGGGAATATTGGTACATACAAAACTGCAATGGGAAAGTGAAAATTCCTGGTGGGTGAAAAGGCAATTCATCGTTCATAAATCGAACGATTTCAGCAGCTCTTCTGCCATTATCAGAACTTTTATATAAAGCAATGTTTTAACATAAATATACAGTCCTGCTGTATGTAAATCACGAGATACGTATTACGCAGTTGGTATTTCTAATGATGGTGATGGTCTCAGTTCCTCATTTCGCTCATGAAAATCCATGTCTTCAAAAAGCAATTTTCTCTTGTTAAACTCGTAAAGCTTTTCCAAACCAAGACTAGACCCTTCCAAAATAGACTTCACGACGTGTTCCGGAACAATTCGATTCTTTCGTAGCTTCGCTCTTTCAAGAACCGTGTCGGCAGCTACACGAGGTAAGCGCTTAACACGCACATGATAACCGACCGATTTTAAGCGGTGCATATAGTCTATAAGTTCTAGATATTTCACACAAGTTCCCTCTGCCACGAAGCTAATCTTTTGCTCCAAAATCCAGTCCGTGAGATGAATGGCGATGTTACGTGCTATAGGATAATATTCTTCCACTTTGTTTGACTCAAAACCCTTCAACATGCCCATGATTTCGTCGGTGTCCACGTACGCGTAGTTTCCAAAGACAGGATGTGTTTTGAATTCGTTGTTAATGACTGTCGTTTTGCCTGCTCCCATAGGACCAAGAACAAAAATCGCATCACAGCGATATTGAGTGTCCAAAAACTTTCGTTTCCATTTACTTTCGACTTGTTGTGTGTCTTGTTCATTGAGAAAACAGTTTGTAACTGAGCCCTCCATCGACTCTACTCCGTTCACATTCTTCGCGTAGCCTGACATAGTCCTTGTAGTCCGGGTTGCAGTGTACATTCGAACGAATAACGTAGCCCTACAAGAAGGCGAAGAATTGATGAAACAGAGTTTTGAATGCAAAGGTAACCCGGTTACAGCTCGCCAAAAACGCGACGCCATGTTTGATTACACCTTCAGTTAGATATGACGTCACGGATCTGGAGGCAGGGAGGGGGCGGGTGTTTCATTATGGCCGTAGCAGCACAGGAAACCCAAACTCGCTGCCAGTAAACTAAATCCCCCAGCCTGAGCCACAGTCTTTCCCGTCTAAATTGCTTGACTGTTAAACCGATCGTTCTTTAACTGTATACGGGCATGGCATCAATTTTTCCAGCGTGGAATGTTGACCAAGGCTTGATCAAGTGTTTTGTTGTGGCTATAAAGGATCGAATTAACGTCAAAGTTTCAAGTGACTCTAATTCTGCAATTTGCGGTTAAAGTATCGTTCTTTGTAAAATTTTAATTTTTTTTAAAAAACAGCATAAGACAAAGAGAATGTGGTACATTGAGCTCAAATTTAAAGCTAACAGTGCTGTAGCCCTTTTTGACCTTTAATTTTAAGTTAGCGTTGATTTTTTTTGATGGCTCGATTAGAGAATGCTAATGAGACAATAATTGTAAACAAACATTCGCCTAAAGCATTAACAGTAATATACATAGCAGCTTACATGAACATAGCAACAGATTATCTATGCATGAGGGAATATCCATCACGAGGCGAGGCATCCCACACTTAGACTCAGTCTCCAGCCGTGGGTGTCTCAATGCGCCCACCATTCTCCCCTATGGCCTAGAGGCTGATCAAAAGCCCGGGGGGTGGGGGACTCCCACATAAAAATGACGGGGGTGCTCGTCGTACCTTAGGGGTCAAAATTTGTAGTTTGGTACCGCTTAGGGTACGAAGAAACTAAAATGACCACTGTTAGAATTATCGCAGTACCTTTTAGGGTAAAGATTTTTATTCTTGGGCCATCGAAGTTTGATGAGAAATAGAACACAAACCGCGGAGATAAACATATTGAACTTATTCATTTTTGATAAAAACTTGACGTTTCGTATGCTACTACATACATTTTCAAAAGTGACCGTTAGTGTTAAAAAACGATACTAATATAGTAGTAAAAAGGGACTGGGACCGAGATTAAGTACAAAACTTAACAGTTGATCTATAAAAAGAAACAGCTAATTAATAAAGCATCAGCTTCTCGCTACTGACGTTTGCATTAAGAGCTGGCTTTAGTTCTTGTATAAACAATGTTTCTTTGATTTTACAGTGGAAATCAGTTTTACCCGACGCTAAGATATCAAAATAATCCCACTTGATGTTGTGTCCAGTGGAGTTAACATGGTCAGCAATGGCTGATGTGCGGTCATCCTTAGCGAGGGCCTTAAAATGCTCAGTTTTTCTATCATGAAGCCGTCGTTTAAAATAAAACTGATTTCCACTGTAAAATCAAAGAAACATTGTTTATACAAGAACTAAAGCCAGCTCTTAATGCAAACGTCAGTAGCGAGAAGCTGATGCTTTATTAATTAGCTGTTTCTTTTTATAGATCAACTGTTAAGTTTTGTACTTAATCTCGGTCCCAGTCCCTTTTTACTACTATATTAGTATCGTTTTTTAACACTAACGGTCACCTTTTAGGGTATTGAGCCAAAAAAATATGACAGAAATATGAAATGTGTTGTTTTGAATTGGTACCTCTTATATTACTATATTACCTGTTATTATTATATTACCTCTTATACCTCTTATTAGGGGTAAAACTTCTTTTGAGCCACACCCATCAAATCAGATTCTGGTACCTTCTAGGGTGTTTTTTGAAAATTTCCGACGAGCACCCCCGTCATTTTCCGCTGGGATCAAACGATGCACATAAAAATGCGCATTAATGGTTATCGTGAATGTAGACTTAATTTTTTTTCCCATTTATAGTGCTAAAATTTAGTTTCTCAGACGTTCAGCAGCCTCGAGACTATCCCGCACTCGTCCCGCCACCCTCCTTATTTGGACATTTATTCCACATCCGGGAATTTCTATTCACATTATAGCCGCCATGATGAACAGGAGCGGCATAATGCGTCTGGAAACTCGAAGCCGAGCTAAAGATGATGTCAAACGGGTTATGCTATCGGTGGAGCGCGTAAGAAAATGGTAATTGTCAAAACCACGCACACGTGAACACGGATCTTTGCGATCTGTCGCAATTTTTGAATTTTTCCCATTTTCAGTCTTCATTCATTCGTTACACAAAGGATTCGTGATCGCGCGATAAAGATCAGTCAAATATGTTTAGAAATCTGTCGTTTGCAGACTGATGTTGTCGCATTTTCCGGGATTTTTTTTACAGGGAAAAGAAATGGGTGAATGTGGGTCCTAGCAGTTGCACACTTAAAGTTTTCAAATGGGTTCCAGGTAAGGTATAAAACTTTTTAAGGGCTTACCTTACAGATTGACTGTCAACTTGTGGCGGCGTTATGACAAAATCGTTAGAAGACCTGTTAGAACCCGAGCTGTTTTTTCTCTATCATGTGTGTGTATTACGTAATTACCGTTTTCAAGCGGTTTAGTGCGTGATGCACGCATGCTGTTGGTATCAAAAATACTTTCATTATGTCATATGCAGAATAAAATAAGGCATCTGATTGGCTGGAGTGAGCAGAAATACAAGTACTACCAAATTTCACATTGTCATCATTAGTGTGTGAAACCTTTAAAGATATTATTTATAAATCACATAATTTCTCATCCTTTTGTTGTTAATTAAAAATGGCGTTAAAGCCCCTATATTGTATATGTTGTGGTTCAATCTTATCCTTGGTTCAAATTTTATTTTCCTTTGTTTAAAACTCATTATCGTACATTACCATAGCCAAAAACAAAGGAAAATAAAATTTGAACCAAGGATAAAATTGAACCACAACATATACAAGTAGTGAAAGTTGCCTGTCACCTTTGCAAAAGGGCAACCAGGCAACAACTCATTTATTCATGGCATATTTATTGTATAAATAATATAATAGAGTATGGCATGAAATTTTCTCTGGAGTTTAAGTTAATGGATTGTTGATTTTTTTGGCATTTCATGGGAACAAATTTTTGTGAATTTGGATTTTAGACTTTATTGCTGGGAACAAATTTTCTCAGATCTTGGTTTTTCAAGTACAGAAGTAACTGTATATACCTAATTCAATAAAGGTTGCTTTGGCAATTGGTCATTGGTAATTGAGCTTTGGCATTTGGGCATACGGAACACAATGCAATGCTTTGCTTGAGTGACCGCCAAACAATAGCTTCCCAATGCCCAATTACCAAAGCAACCTTTATTGAATTAGGTATATAATAACAAGGAAATTTGTTTTGTGTATTATTTGACTGTGATATCACTTTACCTTATAAGGGAAAGAGAGGCCCTGCCCGCAAGGGGGGGGGGGGGGGGGTGTCCCATGTCGCTTGTCTGAATTTTAAAATGTCTCGTGTCAGTGTTTTATCGTCTCGTGCCAGTGTTTTATGTTTTATAACGTCAGAAATTGAACGAACATTTGTCTTTTGTCGCGATTTCATTTTACATGCTGTCGCTACTTTTTGGGTCATGTCGCCTGTTGGAATTTACCCTGGCAGGGCCTCGAAAGAGAACATACAAAATATCCGAGCATATTACACAGTAGATTGCCATATTACTCCTTAGCATCCAAGATGCTAAGGATGAAACCAGGATGATCCTGGTTTCAAGACAAGCTATTATGAATACAAGCATTTCAGTCAAGTAATAAATCCCTTATTTGATGGTTTAACAGAAAGTACTCAGAAAATACTCATCACTTGCATTTTTTCTCGCCCTTGTGGGGCTCAAAAAAATACTAAAAAATACTATGCAACTCATAAAATACAGTAGGTGTATTTATTTTACTTTCAATTACTCGTGTCGTGAGTCTTCAAATTCAACGGCTATGGTAAGGTGTGATTTTGTATGCCATAATGGCTGGGTAAAACACGTAAAGGGCCAGTTCTAATAATATTGAAATTCATTGATCTGTAATTAAATGGAGTAAATTTTCATTGATTTTTTATTTCGCTGGAGTTTATTTTTGTGGGGTCTTATTTTTGCGTATCGTTGGAAAACCCATGAAAATCCCCACACTGTATGTAGAAACCTTTTTTTAAATATACTGTCATTTATTTTTGCAGCCAGTCAAGACCAGAATAAGAAGGAGGTAATAAAATAAATTATTAGTACCTTGATGAATCATTTGCATTTTTGTTTTATAGTCAGAGTTGTCTATTGTCAAAAGAAGCCAGCTGCCAGCAAAAATGACCATCTACTTTCTTGCTAGTCCTTTAGAGGAGATGGCATTAAAAAAACATATCTAGTTACTTGCCAAAGTCAGATGTCTACAATTGAAGGGGTGAGTGGAATAAAGCCCTAAGTGAATTCTGATCAACTGCTAGATTCTCCTTCCAGTCTGTCTTGTATATGCTCATGTAACAAAGGGAGAATTTGGCTATATATCAGGAGTCACTTGGCGCCTTATCCCACACTGAAATAAGGCCCTAAGTGACCCCTGATCTGAAACGAAATTCTCCCTGTTAAATGAGCATATACAAGACAAACTCGAAGGAGAATCTAACAGTTGATCAGAAGTCACTTAGGGCTTTATTCCACTCACACCTTCACTTTCTACTTCAAAAGTTTCTTACAACCCTCTGTCAAACTGTCAAATAAGATGTATGTTATTATCTCTGCATGCAGCATTACAATGTATTTTTGATATTGCACTGTCAGTAAGATATTGTTCTTGCAAGATATCCTCATTAAACAATATTACTAACTGGATCATTTTTCATTTTCTTGCCTCAATGTTTAATGTTTGAATTTTGTTATTCAGGAGAAGAACAAGGGAATCCGAAAGAAACATGTAACTACAGACAATGGAAGTGGTAAGTTGACTGTCATGTTTTTTTTTTGTACATGTACACAATGCTGTAATAGACCTCTGTATTGAAGTCACAATAATATAATAATTTTGACACTTCATACACACAATTTAAAGAATTCTAGTAGTTGTATGAAACTTGGGGAGACTGTAATAGACCTCTGTAATGAAGTCACAATAATATAATAATTTTAACACTTCATACACACAATTTAAAGAATTCTAGTAGTTGTATGAAACTTGGGGAGACTGTCCCAAGCAAGTAATATATAGATAGCAGTAAATATTAATGTGATTGTGATGAATACATGCGAAAAACAAGAGTGCCTCTCCAGGTAGAATACGTATCCAGTGCCCCATCAAACAACTTTCATTCTGAGTAATTAAGGGATGGTAGATTAGTGTTGATGAGCTGCATCACCACTTTAAATCATATTGAACTGCTTGAAAGGTAAGAGTTAGAAACTCTTCTTCTTCTTCTTCTTCTTCCATTAAACTTGCCACCTTCACTTCTGAAGATTTTCTTGATAAGTATATTGATAAAATGCTTGTGTATGTGAAACTCTCTGACAGTGAACAAATTCTGGCAATGAAAAGTTCATTTGCTTGGAAAATTCTTTCAAATATTGCTGTTTTATATAATCTACCTGGTATATGTAACTTGTGTCATACTGGTAATTTTATTTAACCTGCTTATGTATAACTTTTGTAGCAGATGATGGTGATAGAGACAACCAGTCAGTAAGCTCAAGTGTTGGCGAAACCAATGACAGTGCTGCGTCATCTCCAAGCTCATCACAGCAGCAGATCAATGAGTTATCGACAACAGGTACCAATACATCCTCCAAGTTCCCACCAGTTCATCCTCTCCAGCTGAATAACTCTGGAGCACTGTCGGGGGAGAACAGCGGCCATCCTACGAATACAAGCCCAATCAAACGGCGAGCAAGCCAGGCTGAAGAGCTCTTGAAAGCTCAAGAGGCTGGAGGTACAGCTAACATACATGTATAAATAAACACAGTAGAACCCCTTGTACATGTAAGTGACCACAATGCCAGGAAGAAAGTGATTGTACAAGAGAGGTACAGTGTAGTTGCATGTGAGAAGTCTTACATGTAGATGTTGATTTGATTGAGAACAATAAATATACTGGTACCATGGACGAGAGCTAGTGGTCACTTGAAAGAGTGAATCACTATATAATGGAAAAATTGGTTTTTAATTACCTTGCTTTATCTTTGTCAGATTCTTGCTTTTTAGATTCAAAATGATTGTATTGTGTATAATTTGTATTGCCAGCACTGGCCAAGAATAAGTACTGTAGGCCTGTTTCTAAGGAGTCCCAATAACTTTCTGGCCAGTGGAGGTATATTTGAAATCAGAAAGACACTTGTTAAATATTACAGCCTATTTGAGTCAGACAGGTTTTAATATTACTTGACAGATTAAGTAGGTTGTAGGCTGGTGCACATTAAAATTATCTGGGGTTATTCTTTCAATCTCATGTAATACCATTATTTAAGGAAGGACAAATTACATGGCTAGTGTTACATGTAGGATTTCACTGTTCTCAGCACTTCTAAAAATTACATTAAATTACAATCAAATGCTTTAATTGATAAACAAGCAAGATATTACGACTAATAAATCTGTTTTCCCCTGGCTTCTTTTTTACATTTATTCAGCTACTTTAAATACGTGAACATGTATAACTTACAATACTATATTTATATTTTTTTCAGTGAGCTATGAAGAAAGTGACAAAGGAAGCATTGGGATTGATGATAACTCCTGCAGTGCATTTGATATGAATGAAGACAGTAACTTAACAAGTATAAACGACGGTAATAATGATGACAATGAAGTTGACAATAGCTATGCAAGTAATGAAGATGATGACAATGATGATAATGAGATAGATGATGATGAAAATGATGAAGAAAATAATGATGATGATGGTGGTGATGAAGATAATCAAAATGGATTTGAAGATGAAAGCAACCTTGTTCCATCACTTGGAAGGTAACTGTGATCAAAAATTCAAACAGTAGCATGGGGCACAAACCAGTATAATATTTGTGAGTATGTACTAAAACAGTGGGTAGTGTTGTTGGTGCCCTCTGATTGGCTACTGAAACTCAAAATAGTAAGTATTATTCACCTCCAAGCATGTTGCGCATGAAAATTGCAATCATTGGCAGGAATAAATGGGGTTGGGACAATTAAACATGGGGTACTCCATGGCCTAGGCCATGGCCTACCGGTGGTTAATTTAAAAAGAAAAATTGTAAACAATAAATATACAATTCCTCTTGAATACCGGTACCATTGATAAAATCTCTGTGTTGAGTTCCAGCCTTGTACCATTTCGTACAACTTAAAGACAGGGACTTTTAAAAGGTGCATGTGTTTTTTTTTGTGGGGGGGGGGGGGGGGGGGGGGAAGAAATCTTGATTCTTGAAAACAAAATCATAAGTGAAAAGTGCAGGTAAGATTTCAGAGTGATTTCATTTCCATATACAAAATCATCACTATTCAGGATAACTTCATTTGTATACCGTTCCTTTGATCGCTAAGTTCAGTTGAAGGTACAGTGTAGATCATGCCCTGCTTGTTGATCCCGGGTAGTTAATACAATGTAAATTATTTGTAGTCCGAATTCAGTCCATTCTAGGACAATTCTCGTGAGTATTTGTTGTTGGCATGATGTTTGTGTGTTTGCAATTAGACTGAACAGAAACAAGACACAAGCAGTTTCATAATGTCAACCATTTTCAGGGTTCTCCTTATCAGGCAGTAACCGGTAAAATTTACCGCATGAAGCAGCACTTATTACCACCTGTAACCGCTTGCCCACAGAAAATTTTTAAGACGCATAGTTTTCTCTTTACCGCTTAGCAAAAATCCCTTACCTGCTGAGCTGAAATTTAGGGAGAACCCTGCATTATTTTTCCCCGGACAATGCAGTTGGCATTTCATTTTAATGTTGTTTTGATAACATCAACATAATTGAATCAAAATGAAATGCCGACTGCATTGTCCGACCTAGGCCATTGGGTACCCCACGTTTTGTCCTTACCCAAATAAATGAGTTAAAAATCATCATTTTCGTGTTATATTATCTCACTGTTTTAGTGTAACTAAGAAAATTATTCACCCCCCACCTCCACTTTGGTGAATAGTTGTTAATTATCACTAGTAATAATCATAAATTGATAAGTGCATTTGACATACACTAGCACAGAAGTAGTGCACTCTCTGCCTTCAATAAGTCTGATTAAAATCATTTGCAATAACTTTTAAGATAACGTTTCTGTAAACAGGCATATCAAGGTGGCACATGGATGGCGCAAAAGCCTTACTAAACTTTGTATTGACAGAAATACCTTTTGTACACTGACTAGTGACTACTGACACCCCTTACAGGTTGCAGTTTAAACTGAGAACACTGCAACCAGCTGTATATTAAAATGGCAGATCATTGATCCAAAGCTACATGTAGCATGTAGCATCCCAAATAGATGGTAATGTGATTACTACCAGTAGTTTACAGAGCAGCGAATCAAGTTCTCCTCTCAACTGTATATAACATTGGACTATTCTTTTATTTAACAATGAAGGTATTCTGTTTGTTGACTTGAATTTTGCAATGCATTTAGCGAGGAGAGTGCAACAATTTCATACCGACTTGGAATAGGAATGGTGCAGGATGATGAGGACTCCAGAGACTTTGATAGCTCCTTGCAACCCATAACTGATATGGCCAGTGTACATGAACCTTCCAATGACCTTCCTTCTCAAACAACCACTGATATCTCTAGTGTGCTAGAGCAGGATAGTGTTCAGGAGGTAAAATAAATTATTCTAACTACTTGGGAAAGAAAGTTTAATCCACATTGTCTCTCTCCACCCAGGCCCCAGTTGTGGAAAAGGTGGATAGTGCTATCCACTGGATAAATCACTATCCAGTGGATAAGTATTAACAAAATCCTTTGTGTTACCCACAGGATAATGATTTATCCAGTGGATAGCGCTCCACATTGTCTCTCTCCACCCAGATGTATAATGCTGGGGTAACCCTGCGATGGACTACTATAGCAATACTCCTAGTTTCATGCTACGAAAACTGGGTTTGGCCAGCCACCTGTGGCTGTGTCTTTTACCTTTGACAACCTTGAACAATGAAGTGAAATGATTTCTCTCACATTCATTGTCATAACTTGAACAATCCTACAAGTTTACAATAACACAAGTTGCCACTGACAAGACACTATGGTGTAAATGATGTCAGATGACTCTGCACAAGTTTCAAGTGGCCTGTCTTAGTTATGGAAAGCCTCAGACTTTTATGTCAGTGAGCACTGAAGCGTGTTCAAAGAGATATAGTGTACTGGTACAGATGTGCAAATTAGTCACTCCATGTCCCTCAGTCGTAAACATGTAATCTTGTTATTAAAGCCTGGTGGCTTTGCAGCAATTATACATTTTGGCCCATGAATAAAAACCCCATTTTCAGAATCTGTTTACCAACTTTAAAAAGTTAAAATACATGTACTGCTTGGGTTAATTTTTCTTGTTACTTAGAAAATGCGATCTAGGTCGTAAGTTTAGGTGATTCCATCAAAAAAGAAGTTATTAAATTTTTCTAAAACTTTGCATAGTGATTTATTACATCTAGTACAAAAAATGTAATAAAAATAGCGGGTCACCATGTCTGTTTTCACGTTATAGCACTGTAGTATATTACTAATTTGCTAGCTTGTGATGGCAACATTGAAAATCATAGCCTTGAGTGAGAGGCAACCATTATTTCCAGAAAGATATAATTGGTAATGAAATATTAGAATTATTGTTATGATAGCAGAACAATGTCATCCTGAGAACCCTAAAAGTTACTGATAAAGAGAAACTAATGAAAAACACTCCCAGTGAAATGCTAAAACCAGATTGAGGATATTTCTTTCTCATGAACAATTGTTCAAATTTGGATATATAATGGAGAGTAGTATTTTCTTCAAATACATGGAATATAAAAGATGGGTCACATGGAATAAAAGAGACAGGCCACCATGCTCGTTTAGGAGAAAACAACCACTTATTTACTTAGCGAACTGAATCCTCAAAGGAAACCCTCTTGCTTTTGAATGATAAAGATACATGTATTATGCCCAGTAGGGAATACTATTTGTTTATTGTTTTAAATTTTATTTTCAGGATACTGAATCTCCGCCTGTGAAAAGGGTTCGCATTAATTCTCCCAGTGATGGGCAAGAACAATAAAACCATGACATTATTTAGCCATTTTTTTCTATAGTAGAAATTTATTAATATGCTATTTATAAGGACCGCAATAAATTAAAATGATATGCAACAAATTTAATAGATTTCTATTTATGATGTAACCAGAGTAGACAAAGTAACTTAAATATAGTGGTCAAGTGTTATTTTCATCATGTTTTTGTTGTGTTGTGAAAAGTGTTTGTGGTTTTGTGGAACATTTTCTGTTGTTATATAGCTGGGGGTTTTCTCAACACAATGCGCGTGTTGATTGGTTGATTCATCGTCACATGACATCTAACAAACAAACGGTTTCCCGCCAATTGTGCTAAGCGGGCAACATTTGCGAAAGCGGGCAACAATTTTGACGTCAGAGAAACAAAATTCACTGTTTCCCTCGGGACCAGTCATTAAGTGTTTATTATACTCTTTTCAGTCATGGATGTAGCTTTCTTGAAGCATTTTATTTGGGTGCACACGTAGTATGGTACTTGTTTTCATCATTGTGTATTTATTTTAATTTAAGCTTATACTCTTCTAGTCTCAGTCTGAAGTGTCAGATGTTTTCTCACCCTACCCCCTGTAGGTGGTAGATGAGAAAGCTTCTGAAGTGTCAGATGTTTTCTCACCCTACCCTCTGTAGGTGGTAGATGAGAAAGCTTCCGACACTTCAGACTAATACAATTCCTTTTAGACAGTCATGTATTCAATATCGTGCTTGACAAATATGACAGGATAATTATTTTGATTGTCAGTTAGTTTATTTTTGGTATGCAGTCTGTTACCTTGTATCACCCGAGTTCAATAATTGACTCTAGCTTCCTTAGCCCCAAATGATGGTGGAATTTTTAAACTCTGTTTCTAATTTTCTGTAGGCTTGAGTTTCCACCCATTTCTCGTTATTCAGTAAAATAAATGACAAAACCATGACCCCTACAAAGTCCTGTCCAGTCGTCCAGGACAAGTAGATTTTTGAGCCAGGCAAGTATTTGCGAGAGCGATATTTTGCTCAACCTTGTCCAATAAATTTATTGATAATTACTTCCTCTGTTTGTGCGAGAAGGTTTAATGAGCTCTGTGACATGGAAGTGAATGCGAGTGTATGAAGAAAAATAACCCAGAATACTAAGATAGACACAATAGTGTTATGAGCTTCTGATGCATTTTATAACAACTTTTTTTTTGCAGAAAATAATTTATCTTATTAGCTGGCAAACTGTAATATATGTAAATAGTCTTTGACATTCATTATGTACTGACATGTTATTTTGAGACATACCAATAAATAATTTACTCTGTAAGACATTTTGGCAAGTCCTGCCATTAAATATGGCTGATGGTAATAATTCTGTCCATTACACATTATCTTACTGTGCAATTGACCTGTTTCTTGGAATTTTATACAAATCTTTGGTGAGATGATTGTTGTGATTGCTGTCTTTTGATATTTTAGCAAGTGTAGCTAGGATATGGTTTCAATAATTTAGACAATACCCGCCCAGTGCTAATTTAATAGAATTTATTCTGATTTCTTATACGTCTTGGCCAAAATTACTGTAATAATTCTGGCAGGATCTTAGAATTGTACAAACATTGTGCATTACTAAGATCTAGCTTGAATTTTACAGTTATGGCTTGTCATTTTTTTAGTTTGAGTGTGATAATGTTCATTTCTGTATACAGCTATTTCAATTTAGGTTGTCGGATGCAACGAGACCACAAGGTACTTTGGGAATTTTATGAATACGATAAATTGACGAAAGCAAATTAAAATGCCTCGTCCATACGGTGAAGGCAAACATTTATGTTGCTAACATCCACCTCAGTCATCACGCTAACAAACACAAAAACTGTGAACTTAAACTAAGACCAATTTACAACTACCCATAGTAACTTGCGGTCTTGTTGCATACACTTGAAGCTCTCATCTGACAACCTAAATTGAAATAGCTGTATTATGTTTTAATTGAAACATGTTTGTTCTGGTTACTAAATACTGTTTGCTATTGTTACATAACATACTTCGTCTGTATAGTTTCATTTATAAAGAAAATAAATGTGTTAAATGTAAATAAAATAAACTTTATTGTGATATATTGTGTTTGTTAGCTGCAATGGAAAATGCATTGAATGTTTAAAATTTTCTCAAAATATTTAAATAATTTGTGATTGATTGCACATAATTTTCATCATTTTATAAAAACAAAATTATTTATACAGTAATTTTTTAGAACCTGCTTTTAGCATTCTCCATTGTTGGTGGAAAATATATTGTCAGATTATAGTGTATGCTCGATAATAATTGTGGCAAAATCTAGAACATCATCCACTGGAATCTGAGTGATCCTACCAAGTTGCTCTACAACCTACAAACCAACATAAACATCATTAACTATTACATAAGTATTTTTATAAGCTAGTAGTAGCTGTAGTACACCAAGATTAATGGTTACAAACTGAGGCAAACGACAGATGAACATCAGTTGGAAAATTGGCATTTGTATAAACTACACATTACAAGTTTTCAGCATAATGATTCTCAGGGTTCTCAATAACTTTTTAATCAAATGTTCCACCTCTGTTAACAGCAGTAACAATGTGGCACATCGCCAAAAGGTCTTACTAAACTTTGTATCAAAACACCATAATTCACAGCTGTACGTAACACTTGCTAGTGACACCCCTCACAGGGTTCAACTGAGAACACTGTTGCATCTTAATCAGTAATTTTGTTGTGTGATACTATTTCCTAATATCACCAGAGTGAAAGTCTAATCTACATCTGATACAATAAGGTGTAATGTGTTTATTTATACTACTAAAAATATACATGAAATCACTAATTATGCAATATCTACTTGCACGTGCAACAGAAATTCTCAATTCATGATGAGAACACAAAGGAAATCACTACAGTTAGGGAAGTTTTGAAATGGTTTCTTAATTTGCATAGACTTTGGCAATTTTATTCCTTTGTTTTCTCCACATTTAACAATCAGTTTGAGAAGCTGTATCAAACACTCAAAACAGTGTTTCATCAGATTTCCAAACATCTTGAAGTGGGTTAAAAAAACCTCAGCTGCACCTCGTTTCTCCAACCCACCTCTCTCTGTTTGGAAATCTGATGAAACACTGTTCCTCGTGTTTGATATATTACCTAACAGATTGTAATAGTTGTTAAAAATCACTTATAAAAATGTTGCTGCCATTGTTACCTTGGACTGAAATGGAGTGTTGAGATCAAATCTTGTTTTCTGCTAACCCATCAGAAATATTTCTTATTATAAATGACTTTAAACAACTAACCATGTCACTTGTTGCCTGATTTACAATATAGGATGCTGCTCCAATGACTGACACTGCAAGTAGCATCAGATCATTAGCTAAAACAGACAGCTTTTGTCTGTCATTTTTAATGCAAGCCTCTCCTGTAGCAGTCATGCACAGCTTGCTGTAGATTTGCTCATACTTGAGGTAGACTATGTCGAGGAGCTTGACACTGGCATCATGAAGAAGTTTCACTTGAGAGCGAGAGTCATTATGTCCTGAATAAATAATAAGACTTGTATGAAAGATTAACTATGCCGGTAGTTATAAATGCACTTACCAGCGGTTGTCATAGAGGGTTCCTGGTGAGGGTACCTCAGCCAGGCATTTTTACTCTTTTGTAGGCAGAATGTAGTCTGGGAATAAGGAAATTGGGGATTGGACTACCTTTTGTAAGAGCTGCAATGACCATGGAGTAATTGTCGATATCATAGTGCAAAATGCCCAGGGTAACCTAGGAATGGTCAGAATGGGATAGTTGCTGATATGTACATTGCCTCAGTCATGACAAGTCATGATTGACAAGAGGGTCATGTGGTCAGTTGCATCAAAGTATTTTATGATATGAAAATGTAAGGGAACTTCTTCACTTACCCAGTATCTCTAGGATTGTTTCTAGAAATGTTAGTGGTGTTGTGATTAAGATGTGATAGTCTAAAGTTTTGAGGATTCGTAACTCTGACTTCACTATACTTCCAAGTGTGTAACAATGGCCAATGGAGGTTAGGAACCTCTGACCTTTACTTGGTGTTATTGCCTAAGAGAAAATTAAAATAAATGAACAGTTGCAACTCTTAAATTATGCTTTATGAGGCCATATTGTATTATTAATCCATATTACCCCAAGGAAGAGTTGGGGAAGGGGTGGCAAACACGCTGACTTGTCGTACCAGTCAATCCCTACTCCCCCCCCCCTCCCCCCACGAATCCTCCATTTCTCAATCTTATATATAAAACAACTGCACTTGAAGTTTGATTTTGCCACTATCCCAGTGATGGTGGTGGTGATGTTCTTGGGGGGGGGGGGGGGGAATTGGGGGAACCCTGGGCCGTTTCTATCACCTGGACCCTCCTTTAGGTTTATGAAAAATGTGGTCTTATCCTCCAATGCCGTTCCAGGCTAAAAGCTGATTTCAAAAGTGCGCAGATCCTATGGGATAACTGCCAATGTCCCAGATCCCTGGGGTAATCTTAGAGATAGCCGCTGATTTTTAAGTTAACAAGTGAAATGGGACCTGCTTGTGGTTGGAATTGCCTACCTTATAATGTGAAGTCAACTTGCTTGCCAACTGAACACAAGACATAACTCTGAGAGGTAGTTGTGTCTTCACTCGATTTTCTACCTCTTTCCAGTTTCTTTGCTGGTTTGTATCTGAATTTGAACGTATAAGTTCATACAGTCCGCACACGTGTTTTGCCATAAATCTGTGGGAAGAATTCGTTGCCCGGTTACAGAACAGTCTTTCATCATTGACGGTTAGAAATCTTTCACTCACCTATCAAAAATTTCAATTGCTAGAAAGCGGGTTTGTATTGGAAGTCCCATTTCTTCGCATAATAGGAAAACGTATTCTAAAAAACGAAACAAAGACGTTTAAAAACGAATTTACAAAGCCCGTTTTCGACGAAAACAATACAGTTTTCAGCAGTCAATTCAAATTTGTAAAACGTATTTGTTACCTGCCGTTTTTCCTCCTTTGAAAAATCCCTGTATTCCACTGGCATTGTCCATACTTTTCTCATTTTCGTCAGCCAGGACATACAATGCCTCTTCCAACAACTCTGGTGGCAAACACGCCGACTTCATGTTGAAGACAGGTTCGGGAGGAGTGCCGAAAATTCTGCTTTTATACATTTTACATAAAGTTTTAAAACTTTATGACTTACTATCGTTAGTAAAGACTACTTTTAACGGCCATTTGGTGACAAAATATCTAAGAAATATTGAAGAAATCTTGTTTGGTTCTCGTTTGCTTCGTTTGCTTTCGGTCCAGCGCGTAGCGCAGCGCAGAGCAGCCGTCTGTTTTGAAACGCGCGCTTTTGATTTTTGGCGGGAAAATCTGGGACAAGAGCGAAGGGCACAGGCACACCAATACTCTCACCGAAATTTGCATAGCTTTTGCATGTTTTGTACTGTAAAAAATATCATTAGATTGAGGAAAAAACATATTAAAAAAAAACAACTAACCATTATTATTATTTTTAATATCACAGCAAATTTTGTTGTTACTATTAAAACAATAAATGAAAATCAAAGCAGATCGCCAAAGTATATAATAAGAATGTGTTTACTAGATCCCCTCTACCCCAAAAAAGAAGAGAGAAGAGCCTTGACACTTTGATTGGTTTATTGAATTTGCTGCTTACTTTTTAAACTCAACTGCCTGATACAATCATTTAACCACAGCAATACTAAGCTCACAACACGACTTCTCGACGACCAACCAGTGAGGATTTATATGGAATTTTATCGTTAATGGACTTCACTGGCAGTTTAAAAATAATAATCTGGACACATCATGAAAATGTTGCATATCGCACTTTATTAAGTATTTCAACAAATAGTCATCGCAAAACAGATAGAGAACATTTACAGTATAATGTGGTATAAAAAGTTAAAAGGCCGTTTGTTTGTTTTATTTCTAATCAATCATCAACATTCCAAACAAATCCTAACAATTTTGCTGTCAAGTTGTCCAACTCTGAGCCTGAATACCATGTTGTTTTACTAACAAAAACTATTTTAATAAATCCTCATTACAGCACTAAAGGTGCGTTTGATTGAACGTATTCTGGAATAAGAATAGAAAGAATGGTAACAAAACATCTCGTTTTTCAGGATTTTGGTGCCAATGGAAAACTAAACAGCTCCTATTGCTGTGTTGCCAGATGCATACTGCAGGTTTGCCTAAACAAACAATTCTCAGAAACTATTCTGTTTATTCTTATTTCCGAATATGGTAAGTCAACTGTCTATAGTGCGTTTCACCGAGGCAAGATCGCAGGTAAATAAAAAAAAGTTGCCAATATGATCGCCATGAAAACCCTCTATACATCATCGCAGGACAACTGCATTACTGATTAATACAACCATCGCAGGGCCACAAAATTGTAACCGTATTAATGGAAACAAAATACTGAAAATTAAACCATAATTATCGATAATAACTATAAATCTAAAAGTTCGCTCCTCGTCATTTTCCATTTGCTTTATCGCTATTCTTATGCACATTGAGTGGTCACATTCAGACAGAACAAAGCCCGAGCTTTCATATTTTTGGCCATTGAAAAGTGGCCATATTAAATAATCCCGGGGGGGGGGGGGGACTCCCATATAAAAATGACCGGGGTGCTCGTCGGAAATTTTCGAAAGACACCCTAAAAGGTACCAGAATCTCGTTAGATGGGCGTGGCTCAAAATAACTGTTACCCCTAAGAGGTACCAATTCTAAAGCAACACATGTCATATTCTGTCATATTTTTTCGGCCCAATACCCTAAAAGGTACCGCGATAATTCTAACGGTAGTCATTTTAGATTTTAGTACCCTAAGTGGTACCAATCTCCAAATTTTGACCCCTAAAAGGTACGACAAGCACCCCTGTCATTTTTATATGGGAGTCCCCCCCCCCCCCGGGTAAATAATGAGGTGGTCATATTAACAAGGAAGTCTGGTCGTATGTTGGAAGGGGTTCTACTCTAAAAACCAGAGAGAGATCTCTTATGCAAGACATTTGTCCTTCTAAATATGCAAAGTAGTGTTACCCTAGAGGGTTTTCATGGAGGCCATCTTAGGCCATAATTTGTCGAGTGAAAATAAAGAAAAATCCAGTAAATCCAGTAAAATAATTAACGAACAACGTAAAATAGTACATTGTGCGTTGAGGCTCCCTGTGCATAACTATAAAAAAAGCATAAGTGAGAAAGTTTGCTGATCCATTGTTGCTTTATTAACGGTAGTCATTTTAGATTTTAGTACCCTAAGCGGTACCAATTTCCAAATTTTGACCCCTAAAAGGTACGACGAGCACCCCCGTCATTTTTATATGGAAGTCCTTCCCCCCCGCCCCCCGGATAAATAATGAGGTAAAAAAAAGCATAAGTGAGAAAGTTTGCTGGTCCATTGTTGTTTTATTAAAAATAACACAACTTTAAGGCATGAACTCAACAAAACGAGAAGTAAACATTATTAAAAACACAGATCAACATTGTCATATAATTAGCACAGTGTTTATATTACTGTTTATCTCCTGTGATCTTAATGGAACCCTCATGTGGTAAAATATGGACAATAATCACAGTGAGGATTGCCCTTCCCCTGCTATTTTTGTTTGTTTTTCCAATTTAACATAACACAACCCTAACAAAACAAAAACGAAAGTAAAGATGCTTAGATATTAAGAAGTGTCTTCAGATACATCTCATATGATTATCATAGTGTTCAAGAAGTAGTGCCTCACTACTCATCTCCTCTTGACAAATCCAACAGCTATGTTTCTCAACAAAGGCCAATAATTGAGTGTCTTGCAATGTGGATGTTGGTGTTGATATGCAATCATTACTACTATTTCCAGTTCCCATGTGGGCTAGTGCACTGCTGCAGCATCTTTTCTTATCTACACTTGCCCGTGATAGATAATCAGTCCTTTTAAACTGAGTGGACTTAACACAATTTTTTCGATTTCCTGCTCTTCTATGCAGACCTCTTAAATGTTTACTAGATGGGCCTTCCTTTGTGTGCAAATGTTTGTTTTCATGTCTCCTTAGATGTCCTGCTTGGTTGAAACATTTGCCACACTGTTTACATTCATAAGGCTTTTCCCCATTGTGGACCCTTTCATGTATCCTTAGATGCACTGTTTGGTTGAAACATTTGCCACACTGTTTACATTCATAAGGCTTTTCCCCATTGTGGACTCTTTCATGTTTCCTTAGATTTCCTGCTTGGTTGAAACATTTGCCACACTGTTTACATTCATAAGGCTTTTCTCCAGTGTGGACCCTTTCATGAATCCTTAGAGTTCCTGTTCGGTTAAAACATTTGCCACACTGTTTACATTCATAAGGCTTTTCTCCAGTGTGGACCCTTTCATGAATCCTTAGATTTCCTGTTCGCTTAAAACATTTGCCACACTGTTTGCATTCATAAGGCTTTTCCCCATTGTGGACGCTTCCATGTTTCCTCAGGTTTCCTTCTTCGCTAAAACACTTGCCACACTGTTTACATTCGTAAGGCCTTTCCCTAGTGTGGACCTTTTCATGTCTCCTCAGATGTCCTGTTCGGTTGAAACATTTGCCGCACTGTTTACATTCATAAGGCTTTTCTCCAGTGTGGATCCTTTCATGAATCCTTAGAGTTCCTGCTCGGTTAAAACATTTGCCACACTGTTTACATTCATAAGGCTTTTCTCCAGTGTGGACCATTCCATGAATCCTTAGAGCTCCTGCTCGGTTAAAACATTTGCCACACTGTTTACATTCATAAGGCTTTTCTCCAGTGTGGACCCTTTCATGAATCCTTAGTGTTCTTGCTCGGGTAAAACATTTGCCACACTGTTTACATTCATAAGGCTTTTCCCCAGTGTGAAGTCTTCCATGACTCCTCAGGTGTCTTTTTTCGCTAAAACACTTGCCACACTGTTTACATTCATAAGGCTTTTCCCCAGTGTGGACCCTTTCATGTATCCTTAGACTTCCAGCATGCTTAAAACATTTGCCACACTGTTTACATTCATAAGGCTTTTCCCCAGTGTGGACCCTTTCATGAATCCTTAGAAATTCTGCTCGGTTAAAACACTTGCCACACTGTTTACAGTCATAAGGCTTTTCCCCAGTGTGGAGTCTTCCATGTCTCCTCAGGCCCCCTTTTTCACAAAAACACTTGCCACACTGTTTACATTCAAAAGGCTTTTCCCCAGTGTGGACTTTTTTATGTGTCTTTAGAGTTCCTGCTTGGCTAAAACATTTGCCACACTGTTTACATTCATGAGGCTTTTCTCCAGTGTGGACTCTTTCATGTGTCCTTAGATGTTCTGCTTGGCTAAAACACTTGCCACACTGTTTACATTCATAAGGCTTTTCTCCAGTGTGGACCCTTTCATGAATCCTTAGTGTTCCTGCTCGGGTAAAACATTTGCCACACTGTTTACATTCATAAGGCTTTTCCCCAGTGTGAAGTCTTCCATGACTCCTCAGGTGTCCTTTTTCACTAAAACACTCGGGCTTTTCTCCAGTGTGGACTCTTTCATGTGTCCTTAGGTTATCTGATTTGTTGAAACACTTTCTGCAATGTTTACATTGATAAACTTTTGTGGTAACATTTTTATGCATTAATGGTTCTTTTGGAATTGTGTCAGGATTTGTTTTCTTTCTTTTTTACACCTTTTCTTTTTGCTGAAATGAATTTTTTTAAAAAAATAAAAACATTAATTAGGCAGCATTCCAGTTAACTTTCAAAGCCCATATTGTAATTATTGTATTAAGACTAGTTTATTTTTAAGTGAGGAAACCTGACTCATTATAAGCCTCGTGGTTTCTTTCAGGTCTCCTCGCCATTCACTTTTTTCTGTAATCTTTTATTATTTCCATCTGTAAAATTTCTATCTGTAAAATGTTGTATATATGGCAAATAAAGAATGAAAAGGCATGGAGTCAATGGGTCTCTCTAAATGTTCTAAAGTTAGCCATTTGATTTGTTAGGTCAGAAAGCCAGCCTTGTTGGGTCTTCGACCCAAGACCCCTCTCTTATCTGGAACACTGATTAGGACTTAGTTAAATTAACATGTTATAACTCCGCTTAATATGTAAATTTTTTTAATCAGGGTACATGACCATTTTACATATGAACCATTATATCCTCATAATACTTTTTGCTAATTTAAGTTTGCTCTACTGGGCACAACTTCCATATATGTAAATGTAAGTCTATCTGCAAGTGTCAGGAGAGGAATATAATGGCAAAGGATACCTTATTAAAACAATTCATGGAAACTTTAAGATTTTACAATGGTATGGTGAACATTACTCCAGGCTACCTACAGTTGTACTTTTCCGAGACACTTGACTGCCAACCATTATTGTGTAGTTCCAGAAAAAATCTATACCCACCCCATGGAAGGTCATTGGAAATTCCTAGGGGGAGGGGGTCTTAAAAGCCAATATTTTAGAAGCAAAGTATGAAGCTAAACTGGAATTTCCTGGGGGTATGGGGGGTGCTAAAAAAAAACCTTCCATGGGGGAGTATGGATATTTTCTGGAACTGCACATTTATCGTTGGGTAATTTTGATACATGCTTTCATGCAATACATGTACTTGTTTTTATCTCAGAGAGCGAGCGGGCAGAATTCTGCAAATCCTGCAATATGATTGGTTCCGGGAGCAGGCAGAAATTTACGATCTTGCCCGCTCACTCTACGATTCTGCCCGGGTTGCATTGTAGCATGATAATCACGATTGTAACTCCGTTGTTTAAAGCTTGTGAGCCCTGGTATTTTTTAATTTTCTTGTTAAATATGGACCCAGACGAAAGCTACCAGATTGAAAGTGAATTTTATTGGCCAGAAAAAATATTTAACGACACAAATGAAGAAAACCAGCAAAGTTTCACTGCATGCATGGCTGACATTGGCTGACATATATACAAAGATCCGATCATAATGCTTGAACGAGGTGCCAAACACTCAATGAAGAGAGATTAAACTAAGTGCAAGGAGAAATCGGCAGTTAAATTGAAGGCCAATGTTATTCCTCAAAAAGGGGAGTACAATGTTGGATGGTATGATTTGTTGATTTTATAGTTTGTTCGGCATTTGTTGTTGTTTTTTACAAAGTGACATTTTTGGCTTAAAGAAATTATTGTAATTTGACACTTGTTTACAAAGGTTTTGACTCCCTGTTATTTAAGTGTTCTTATTTTTCATTCTAGTTTTGTACTGGCTTTTTGTAATGCCATTTGCGTTCGGATTTTACGAGATAATTCGTACTTTCACTACATTGCTCAGTTTGTATGCTTTTATTCCTCAGTTTTTACCTTCTTTTATCTAAATTCTGTAAGTTTTCATTCATGAAAATATGATTTTTAAATTAGAATATCTCAGTTACGCTTTCGTACTGCTATGAATGAATTACGCTTGACTTTTGTTTTCTAGAAAAATTTGAAAAGTTTTTGAAGTTACAGGTAATCTTCAGCTTTCCAGGCCATGGCTTCGCTGTAGGCAAGATCATTTCGCTATCCTCACCGGAGGCAAACACAACAGCCATTTATTCTACATTGTACCGAGAGACCTAAACTGATAGAATGAGTTCACTTTGCAAAGTAAATTTTCTTTGTTTACGAATGAAAAAGTTGTGAAGATAACCAAGTTAATTTAGGTTTTGCACGCACTGTGTCAGTTTTGCTTTATGCAGCACACTGAGACATTTCTTTGAAAGCTGTACAAGTATATCAAGATTTCCTGGCAAATCACAGAATTGAAATAGAAAAAAAAATGTTACCAGCCTTGGTTGGTCCATTTAGGAAAACACTGTGCCTGAGGGCATGGTCTTTTCCTATACGGACCTCCCGGCTGGTAAATAACATATATTCAAACACAGAGAAGTGGGTTGAAAAACAAGATGCAGCAGAGATTATTTTTTATCCACTTTGAGGTGTTTGGATACCTTGAACAGTCTTTTTGAGTGTTTGATATAGCTTCTCAAACTGATCATTAGATCATTAGGTAGTGATTTTCTTTGTGTTGTCGTCATGAATTGTTAATGAGTTTTAGAAGTCTTCATTCACAATCTACTACTTTTAAAACTTGTGTTACTTGGGTGATCTTGGATGTATAAATAAGAACTATTAACATTGATTTTTAGAAGAAAACAACAGGGTTTTTTTCAATAGTAATAACAGTTTTTTCTTGAACATGGTAGGCAGCAGGGGTAGGCTTTTTGTTTCATTTTGTTGCTGTGTCACTCTTTTACGGCAGCGCTGTATCAGCTTTGATGAATCTAGTGAAATGTCTCTATTTAGAGTGTACAGTAACTCAACAAGCAAAAGAAATGCTGAAAATATTTAGGTTTTCTTCCTTGTTATTGTTCTGCTGCTTCAGGTAATCGCAAAAATTTGTTCCCAGCAGAAATTTCAGTCATCTCTGACTGCAAAAAATTGCTCCCGCAAAATACAAAAAATGGCCAATCCGCAAAATGAAACTCCCACAAAAATTTCATGCTACGGTAACAATGTTCAAGTGAGCCTAAAAAATTCAAAGATGATGCTGGAAAGTTAGTCCAGGGCCCACAGAGCAGATTTTAAAGCAAGGGAGGCTATAGCAAATGTGTATATGGAGCCACCTAGGGGTTGAATGTAATGTAAAGTGTTCAATGAAATACTTGATATGTACCCGATGAGAATGAAATGATATAATAGAAACTTGTATGTGAGTCATTTAAAATGGGTGAAAAATGGATAAAAAAATTGGTAATCATGTGTCAGATGACACAAAGGACAAAATGTACTAAATGGCCAGTAACTCATCCATAACACTGCCATTTATATCTTAATAACACAACAATAATCTAAACACACTAATCAGCTAATCTAATTATCTAAAGTTATTATTATTCATAACAGCAATCCCAAAAGCACAAGTTATTGCTTCACTGCTATTAATCAGCTCAAGTTATTCGTTTCACTTGAAATATGCGCAAGTTGGCAAGGGCTAGGGTAGGGTTAGGGTTAGACGAGTTAGGCTAGGGTTAGACGAGTTAGGGTTAGGGTTTAAGCCAGGGCTAGCGATAGGGTTTGAGTTAGCGCTAGGGTTAGAGTTAGTAGAAGTTGTTTGTTTCATTTGAAAAAAAGCGCAAGTTATTCGTTTCACTGCCTTTATACAGCTCAACTTGTTCGTTTCACTCGAAAACAGTGCAAGTTGTTCGTTTTACTGCCTCTAAACAGATAAGTTTTTCGTTTCACTCGCAAAAAGTGCTAGTTGTTGGTTTCACTGGCTTTGGACAGTTCAAGTTGTTTGTTATATGGCGGCTAAACCGCTTTAGCTGTTAGTTTCACTGGCTTTAAACAGCTCAAGTTGTTTGTTATACGGTGGCTAAACTGCTTTAGCTGTTCGTTTCACTGTCTTTAAACAGCTCAACTCGTTCGTTTCACTCAAAAAAAGCGCAAGTGGTTCGTTTTACTGCCTCTAAACAGCTAAGTTTTTAGTGTCATTGCTCGTTTCACTTAACAGAAACTCGCAAAAAGCGCAAGTTGTTTGCTTCACTGCTTTTAAAGCACTCAAGGTGCCCGTTTCACTGCTTTTAAACCGCTCAAGTTGTTCCTTTCAAAAAAACCCTGCAGCATTTTGTCTCTGTGTACTAGATGCCCCTTGGGATTTCTTTTATAAATAATAATAACTTTAGATAATTAGATTAGCTGATTAGTGTGTTCAGATATGAAGGGCCGAGAGCATAACCAGCCTATGTGACTTGTTATTAATTTTTTCTTTTTTCTCGCTCAGATTTGCCCATTTTTGGCATGTCAACTACAAATTAGTTGCAAAACATTGTTCAGAATTTTTTCTGTTGTTTTTTTCTCCCGTCGTTTTTGAGAAATTCCACAATGCAAAAAAAAAATCAAAGCCTCCTATTGAAATGCAATATTGCGGTAAGCTTCTGTTTTCACACTGACACGGTTCGATACTTTTTTAAAATTAAACGTAAGGATTTTTGACGAACGCAAAAAAAAAAAGTATTCATTTTCATAATATTCAGTTCGGGGAAAAAAAAGGATGCGGAGCGTGAATCGAACCCGGAGCCGTCCAAGCGCAGATCCCGAATCCAAACCACTAGACCACCGAGGAACACATGCTCAGTGCACACTAAGTTTTATTATTTAAAGGTACATACGCATCAAAACGCGTATCTCGATTTGAAAATCCTTTTAGATCGATTTTAATGTTGCATTAAAGACTCAATCCAAATGCGAAACATCTTTCGGCTGGCCAGCAAGAACTCACTTTGAGCTACCAAAGCTGTATTTCAAGTGCTCGACCACGCACAGCGGACCCATCTGCCACTGTCGCAAAGCATGTCGGGAAATCCTACGACAAAACCGAAATGGAGTTCCCGCCCGAACATTATTGCAAAATACGATAAGTCTCAAACCACTTCGGATATCGGGCATTTCGACCATGGCACGGGATAGGAAATGGCCCACAACTCTCAACGCTGCCCCTTTACTGATCCCAATTGATCCCTTTACTGATCCGAAGTGATTACAGACTTTCCCGCCGGCTCATACTTGCCCTCCAAGGTCCGTTTTTTACCTTGAGCGCTAAATGGCGCTTCAGACACAGGGAAGGACAAGAAACACGACTTGTTTCTTTGAGAGGTGCTAGAGACTTAAGGATTTTCCGGACTTAATGATGTCTTTCAATCACCGGACGGACCTCATACACATTGGCTTACACTCATGCTACAGAGGCGATGTGTTGCCGTAGTGAGCTCACGATAGATAAGCGAGCCAGGCGTGCATAAATAATGGTATTTTCGTTCAGGTTGTTGGCACTGGTCAGAAGTATTGCAGTCGCGTATTCTCACGGCCAAACTGCTTTGAAATGGCTTTGCAATTAAGCTCTGAATGTACAGTCAAAGTACTGGAGGGCCAGAACTCTGCTTTTTTCAGGTGAAATTAGTCAAATTCCTTAGGGTTAGTGCAAATTGGACAAGAGTTTATGATATTATTCGTTGTACGATAAAATGAGGCAAATCTGAGCAAGAAAAAATAAAAAAGTCACACAGGCTGGTTATACTCTCGGCCTTCAAATGCTAACGCGTTAGGTTCTAAATACAAACTAGTTTACTCTGCGTGGTCAATGCGTTTGATGGTTCGCTTATCTCTGAGCGATACTGTAAGCAGAGAACAGACAAACTTTGTTGGTTGTAATGATAATCGAAAAAGAAATGTCATGATACAGTGATTATTCAGTCAATAGAGCAGTGGCACCAACTGTTATGGATGAGTTACCCATTAAATACATTGTGTCATTTGACATACATGTAAGACTGCCAATTTTTTATTCATTTTCCACCCATTTTAGAAGACTTACATTCAAAATTTTCCTCCGTCATGGCTGATGCTTATGGATGAGTCAATTCCAGCAATGCCCATCCCCCCCCCTGGGCCAAGCCCTGGGCATTTGCATTTATTAATAAAAATGGTAAATTCCGCACGGTGGGGACAAGTAAGCTGTTCAAATTCCCTGCGGTCAGGCCAAAAAAAGAACGGTAAATGCCTCCCCCCCCCCCCCCCCCGGGTTCATACAGCTCAAGTTTTTAATGAAATAATATTTGTCTTGTAGCTAGAGCCAGTGAACAGACTAGAGTACTGTAAGTTGAGAAAAAAAGAGGTTTATTAAATATATTCATCCATTTTCATTGATTAAATCATGCAGTACAAGTTTTATGTTGTTCATAAAACTTAAAGTATTTGTATCCAAGGGAAACGGCTTTTGGTTCGAGTTATCTGGAAGTTCAAGAAATCGAAGTTCCACTGTAGTTCGAATGGCTATCAATTAAAGAAGAGGCTACAGACGTATGCATCTTCTTAAATTCTTTTGCCTTTGAAATGAAAACATTTACTATATATTTAAAATAAACAAAATGGTCAAACATACATGTACCTTTAAAAATGTATACAAGCTTTTCTAGCCCTTGGTGGACCAGCCATTCTCCGAAAAACTCCTCGTTCTTGCCAATAAAAGTCCTTGAAGGATGCCATGTTTGAAGAGTTGTCAAACTGCGAGGCCGAAGACATGTGGCTGTCAAATTCCCCGGGGTAAATGATGGGTGTGCTAATACCTGCCCCCGGGTCAAGATAAAAAAAATGCCCCACCCCCGGGATAGCAACATGTGTAAATGGCCGGGGGGGGGGGGGGGGGGGGGATGGGCATTGCTGGAATTGATTCATCCATTATGGGTTTGCTTTAGCCCCCTCACTTTAAGATCTGCTCCACGGGCCCTGTTGCAACTCTCAAAGAGTACAACTGATCAAAGGATCAATGAAATGGGATTGACTGTCACACAACAGAGGTTAGTGATTTTAAGATTTTAGAGATTCCCTCCATTTTAAGATGCCCTTTAGGATCCCCCGTTCCCTGTTCCTTGTAGTCGTTCCTCCCTTTAATACAGATGAATGAACTCTTCATTGTTAATTATAAACTTAAAGAACGAACTTATCAGTGGCATTTCGGCTCCCAAATAAGACTTCTGTTCCGTGCAGAACAAAGTTCTGCACAACAATGGGCGAATTTTGGATGATCGAGTGATAGCAATATGGCGCGGGAAAAATTTGTTGGTTAAAACTCGGTCTTATTTTGTCTCTGTTGATCAATTCTACCACCTAAAGAATGCTTGTTTATCTAAAAAAAACACTGAATAAATCATCTTACCTTCAGAAGGGGAAACCTTGCCGCTTTTCTGAAACAAAAGATGAAAAGCGACTAAAAATTAGAACTTAGTCTGCTTCGGACAACACCATATTTGGAAAGGGACCGGACTCACAAATGTGCCTGACCCTGTCCATTCTATTTGATAAAAAAGCAACGGTATTTAGTCGTTTCCGTACCGTGAATCAGCCTTGCTTTTTTATCAAATCATTTCATTATTTTATGGCTGATTTATAGATCCTAGGATCCGTTACGGCTGTTACTTGTTTCCAGTCCACTTTATTCACGGTCGATGCAGTTTTGCGTGATCTGGGTTCCAGTGAACATATCTCCATATTTGGGTGGCGTTTTGAGGAGGGTTCACTTCCTCCTGATGTTGAATTCCTAAAGAGAGCTGTTTCTGTTTATTTCTACCTTTTACAATGCCGGTAGGTGCTTTTTAATGTCAGGAGATGCTTGTTTATGCTACAAGGAAGACCTGTTGTTAATTTGACACTTGTCTTGTTCGATTTACAGGCATATCATTCGTCATTACAAGCGCCCAACTCCATAGGCAACATGGCGCTTCTTCCCATCAACACTAAGTACACAAAAGGCCCAGCTCCACCCGGAGGTATAACTTTAAACAACTATTTTTGTTATTTTTTTAAATAACGAATATTGAAAGTTTGTTTAAGGGTGCGATTTGAAGAAGTTTGAGCTTTTTCAAGGAAATTTTGGCATGATAACTTTGGCATTGTGACTGACCTATATTTTGTTTGACGATGTCACCATTTTGTGATTTTCAGATGGAAAAAACGACATCATCGACGAAGCAATCTACTACTTCAAAGCCAACGTCTTTTTTAAGAGTTACGAAATCAAGGTACTTAGATTTGCAACAATAACGTTGTGTATGACTTTTCACAATAGATTTCTGAGGTTTGGGTAAACATTGATAACCATTGATACCGATTAACCTACTCCTTGCTTCCCATTTTCTTTTTCTCCTCCTCCTCCTCATCATCATCATCATCAATCTTTATTTATACACGAAATCGAATAGCCCTTGCTTATTGCGGGCACAAGCTTTGTAAACTTATAACCTAACTTGAAATAAAACTTGTTGTTGATGTCTTGTTATTGCATGTTGCAGAATACTCTGCCACTTTGCTGACATTCCTGGTATATTACTATGTTTTCACTTCATTTACCATATCTAATATGCAGGCAGACAATCAGGCAAAAGACTCTGATTTATGCTTGCTGGGATATTAGGATATGCAAATATGCAGTCTGTTTTCAATTACAGGGTCCAGTTGCAGAAAACTTTATGTCGGTTGTAATACACACCAAATGTAGCTACATCCAGTCAAACTCATTAGTTAAACATCAGATGTTAGCAATTGAGTCTGACGTTAAATTTTATGCAGCTGGCCCCAAATCTTTAGGGCCAGTATAGTGTAATCTCTACGACCAGTATAGTGTAATCTCTTTCTACTTTCTTTGCTGTTTTTCTTTACTGTTTTTTTTCTTTTGTTATGTTTAATTCAATGTCTAGTTAGCTCTGTTCTTACTTTTTTTTTATTTCCTTAATGTTTGTATATTGTAATTGAATAAGTGTGAATAAAATGAACTTGAGCTTTAATTTATTATTTTAATCTACTATTTATTGCAATTTGAACTGCTGTAATCTGAACCCTCGTAATAAGACTAACTTAATTATACCTACCCGCCTCGACTAGTTTTTATTTGCTATTTGCTTACTATTTGCGGGTAGGTACTATTTAAATCGTCAATATTTGTTTTATAAAGTGTGTGTTGTTGTTGTTGTTGCTGGATATTCCTTTTGGAAAATTAGTCATTAGGGTATCACAGGGTTCAGATTTCCGCGTATTGAAGTGGACGTGCAATGCTTAGTGTTAAACCCTCATTGGTGCTGGGCCTATACTATTTTTGGTACACAGATTTGCTGCTTGCTAGTTTTGTACTTTCTTTGCTTTCAAAAGCAAAGGACCATTTCAGGTTGTAGCCTGATTTCCAGAAAGTCAAATGTCACTCACCCACATCTCTCCCAGTCCATCTGAGAATCAAACTCCCAGTTGGGGGTACTTAGGTCAACTTTTGCTGGGTATGTGCTGCTGGCCTCTCAGAGCCCCTACCCCATTATAGTCTATTTTGTGGCCAATTATAGACCCATCTTAGTCATTTTTGAGTAAATGTAAATTTTGCAATCCCAACTTAGTCACTTTCTGTTTAGCCATCTACCTTGGGTTCGGAACCCTTTTATCTAGGTCATCCTCAAATGAATTGACACATTTATTAAATGTAGGAGACTTTACTCTTCACCTACAAACCTTCTGGTACATTTGTTAGCCGAAAGTATTTACAACCTAAAACTACCCAAAAAAATCCCGACAATTTGCGACCCCATTCTTACTTAGTAACTATTGAAAATGCAACCCCATTATAGTCAATCCAGTCATGAAAATGTGACCCCATCCAGCGGCACATCCCCATTAGCCCATTACTAGGAAGTACCCCCCACCACCCCGGGATCAAACTATCCAGGTTGTCACCCAATGGTACATAACAATAGGTTTTATGAACAAAAATACATGTAACGTCTCTACACGCGTGCTTTACATTTTGGTACATTTCTTTGCTCATACTTTCAAAACAACAATGTCAAATAATCAAATTATAGGTTTTGTGGAGAACATGAACACACAATGGTTAATTTTCCTTTCTGTATTTGCTACATTTCTACAAATTCAGCTCCTGTACAGTCCAGTCACATTAAACAAACTAAACAACTTAGAACAATTTCAAAGTAGTTTAAAATAGTGCAAATTATTTTTAAGTGACAATTTCCTTGCCATTGCCATCATTGTTGCTACATGTAATTAAACTCCCTTTTCTTTCAGCTTTAAGAAAGTCTTTAGTGTGGCTTCGACACTGTCGAGAAAAAGGTGGACATGAATGTGAATGTATGAAAATCAAATAATTATTTGAACTGCGGATGAACATGAGTGAAATTTGTGATCCTCACATTGTGTTCTCAACTTAAGTTGAAAAAGCAACCTGAAAAAAATTCAGGCTTGAAGAGGATCCCATTCAAGCCTGAATTTTTTTCAGGTTGCTTTTTCAACTGCTTAAGTTGAGACCACACTGCGAGGATCACAAATTTCACTCAAAAGGTGGACACTCTGTATTGTCAATTAATTGTGTTATCATTATCTTTTTTAGTCTCCAGCGGATAGGGTGTTGATTTATCTGACGCTTTACATCTCAGAATGTTTGAAGAAGCTTCAAAGGGTATAATATTGGAATTGTTTATAGTTTAACTAAGAAATTTTGTCTTCAGTAAATCATCTTCAGTATTTTTAAACTAACGGCCACTGAGGCAGTATCAAGTCAGGAGTGCCAACTGTTCAAAATCTGGGTACTTTTCCATGTGTCTTATCTCTAAAATGCAGCAAATGGCCTTAAATAGTAGTACAGCAGTAGTGAAGCATTGGGCAACCCTAACAAAGCACTTTGTGGGGGGGGGGGGGGGGTACCCCCTTTGGTTGGACTAACATCTCATCTGGGGTCGAGAAGTAAAGGCTGGTTTTCACTAGCGCATAAGCACAAGCATAAGCATAAGCGAGTGAGAACGCCAGAACATAAGCATAAAGAAATTCTCGAAACCAGCTTTCCTCGGCTGTGAGATCTGAATCAAAGATGGCGGATGATTTGGTTGACCGCCTTGTGCTTATGCTTGTGCTTATTTCATCCCCGTTCTCACTTGACATAAATGTGACACAAGCATAGCATAAGCACAAGAAGAACAGAATGTGTTCGTTCTTCTTGTGCTTATGCTTATGTCGTGGGAGTTGTCACTTGCTTCTAGATCTCTTATGCTTATGCGCTAGTGAAAACCAGCCTTAATGCTTCAAAAGTTTCATGGTATAGAAAATGGGTTGTTGTTGGAGTTCAGCATCAGCCTCATGATCAATGAGCCATTAAGGCTTAAATCAGTAGTGGTCCCTTCCAATTTTAAACACTACAATCAAACCTTTTGTAAACGACCAAAATAGAAAGCCAAGGTGTTCGCTTACAAGAGGTGATCACACAGATAAGTTCGACTGTGTCCTTTATGCCGTTAAACTTTCTCCATGTGGACACTTCTCCTTAGCAGACACTTGGATGTGGTACGAAGGTATCAAATAACAAAAGTTTCAGCCATATTACTAAACTCGGCTATATTATTATTTTGCTTCTAATCTTTGATTAATAAAGACTCACAACAAGTTAAAAAACTTGTTTGCTCCTTAAAGCCAAGCTTCTAACTGTAGAGATTATTCTTTTTGTTTCAGTGCCAATCGAAAGTGGATGCTAAAAAGGAGATGCAGACGTTAGCAATCGCCAACTTCACTCTTCCAGGAGACAGTGGGTTTCCACTGAATGCTATGTACCAAAAGCCAGGCAGCAAGGCAGAAGCAGGTTTAGCGTTTTCATCAATTCAGTCAGCAGTTATCTATTTTGATTTGAAGATTATTATACTATGATTTCATGTTAAGCTGATGTGGTGTTGCTTCAATTTCTTTTTGGGGGTTTTCAAAAGAAGAAAGACAACAGTTCACATACTGTTGAGTTGTGGTTTAATTTTTTCTTTGGTTTGAAAATTTTCAAACCAATTTTAATTTTTTGCCTTTGTCTCAGGTTATGAAAATGAATCTCAGATAAATGGTTTGAAATTTGAGCCACAAATGATAATATAATACGCAAGTCCAAGAATGAGTACAAAATAATGACTTGTTTGAATGTCAAACCAGTCAGGCTTAATCCACATTAGCACCTATGATTAATCAAAAGCATGTTCATTAGGTTTCAAAAGATGTATTTGTATTTAATCTAAAAAAAGAAATGCTGAAATTTAGGGAGACATATTTATTTACATTTATTAATTAAATGTTTTCCCATAAAGTTTTAATGTTTCTTTCATTTATTTGTGTTATTAAACAGACTCCATGAGGGGATACTTGACTCAGTTGAGACAAGAACTTGGTAACAGAATTGTTGATGCTGTGTTTGATCCTCAGACAGATAAACCATCCAAGGTATGAGGCATGTCAAAGCAAAGGATTTTTAGTATTTTTAAGTGCATAATTTAAATGGCATGTTATCATTCTAAGCATGTACAGTGCAGCTCAGAAATATGAGACCACAAAAACGCGCTTCAAACTCGTTAGTTAGAAATATGTTAACGCGAGTGCATTAATCTAACGCGCTTCAAAAGCGTGCTTGTAGCGGAGTTCATTAGTATGTATGAGCTAGCTCATTGTTGTCTGTTGTTACATTTAATGGCCTAAACAATGTCCACCTATAAAAATATACAGTTGTTTTCGTCCCACTTTTTTGACGGTGGACATGACACTACCAGATGCATCGCTCGTTTAATTTCGCTCGCTGCAAAATAGACAACAGAATCGCTGGACCTTCTATGAAAATATGATACGATTTTGTGTATAAATAAAGATTGATGATGATGACGATGATGAAAGTCTAGACGGTGTTTAACAAAACCACAGTCTATCCTAATATTTAAATGCTATTCACTGTAAACAATGTCAAGAAGGCATATAGCACAGACTAGAAAAAAAAAAACATTTATCTCCTTAAAATAACCAACTTATAAACAGTTTAAATAAATGGCCCAGTTTGGTTTGGTTACCCATTCTGTTTACATGCACGGTTTTAGATCAACCTCAAATAAAAGGAATAGCATTATCTGGAGTAAACACCCTAATCTCATAACTTTGAAACCTGTTACCTACAGTACAATAATATTGTTGACAGTGTTTGGGACTGTTGAACAGGCAAATCAACACATTGTAGTTGGGGGTGGGGGTAGTTGGGGTCTATAAGGGGTATCCGTGTCTCCATTCTATGCCCCTAGTGTAGAATTAATTGCAGTTATTCTGTTTTTAGTGGTGGATGTGTTTTGTAAAGAGAAAGTTTATGGACAAAAGTCTCTCAGCACCTGGACAGTAGTGGTGTAAAAAAGGTTTGTTAATAAATTATCCTTTATTATATGTCCAAGGTGATTTACAGAAGGGTCTCAAAGTAAATGTTATCGATAACTGAAACTAAATATATTAGAAAACATTTTACATACCTCTTTGATTGTATTTCCAGGTTGTGAAAGTTCCTGCTACATGGAAAACTGGCAACTTGTAAAGATGAAAACAGTGTAATTTGTGAATTTTAAAGTTTAAAATAAAAATTGTTTTACAAAAATTGATTCTTAATTTTTTGTGTTATAAATAAAATTACTCTATAAACAAACAACACAAAGCAAACAACATAAAAATAACATTTGTTCCAAGAAGGCCCCATTTGAATGTCAAAAGTGAAGACAACTCAGTAAAAACCCAACCCGAATCAATAATATTATTCCATTCGTAAATGTCTGCAAGATGAATGCAAATGCCTAGTGCACGACGACAGCAGATGAGCTGGACTTTTAATGAAAGTTTGATTATAGAGACTGACCCACCCAGTTTGCATTGCGCGCTTCTATTGTTTATGATACGGCTCTATTCCATATTTGGGCATGCATATCACCTCTTGCACGAGTGAATTTCTCATCTACAATACAGTATGGACTTTTGGTTTGGTTTTGATTCAAAGCCAAAACACAATACCCACACAACAGTACAATAGCTAGCCAACAATGGTTCCGTAACACCCAGAAATGCAGTATTTGATCCAGGCATAAAATAAATTGTACAGTTGTAGTCTGAAGGTTTTCACACAGTTTACCCAAGCTCTTCCCCAAGCAACAAAGTACCCTACCTTGCCTCTGTGATTTATTTTTGTGGCTGCTTCACAGTGATTCCAATGAGTTTTGAGAGAACAACAGTGCAGTGAACATTTTAAGTCTTTGAGGGTTTTGGCACAGGTACCCCAAGCTGACTGTAAGAGTGTGACCTTTTAACACAGTCAGAGTGTGGGGTTCCTGTGATTCTGGTGCACTTTTACAAGATCACAGAAATATCTACACCAAGTAGTTTCTGATTCTTTATTATCCATTTGGGCAATCAGAAATACTTTAATAACTATAACTGTTGGTGCACACACTCGCAACCACTCCTGGCCAATGGTTGTCAAGGTGTTCAAATGACAGCTATAAATACTACGAAAACTCACACTTATGGCAGCATTAAAATAATGAAACTGAATCATAAGTTAAAGAATTTTCAATATGTATAGACACAATATTGATGAATTGATAAATTCATAATAAACGAATTCACAAATATGCAATCAAGTTTACCAATATACTATTTTCCTGGTGAGAACATGAATTTTTACAGATTTCTTTTCTTCCATTTGCTGGAAATAATGGATTGCAGATTTCAAACTATATATTATAGGATAGGATAACTAAAATCTGTTTGAAAATAAAACATTTTTACAACTTGAGGTTGATTGTTATAGTTTGTACATGTTGCTATCAAAATGGCAAAAGTTACATACTGCATAATGATTTGAATCATTACAGTAGATTAAATTAATCTCTTTCACCGATTAAAAGTAATAAATTATGTTAAATACTGAAATAAGATAATGAATATTACCTGAAAGCTTGTAATCAAAGTTAACTGTTCATTAAAAACAAACTTACATGTATTACGGATTTTTGTACCACCATTATATAATAACCTGAACAAGCACCTTCAAAACTTTCAATAATAATTGCCACACTTCATAGAACAATTGAAATCAATCCTACAAAACTGTGAATAATTAACAACTATTCATTGAAGTGGAGGTGGTGAATATGAACTGCAAAGCGGCGAGGTCATTATCCATCACTGGCCACCGACACTGAGGTGAATAGTTGTGAAATAAGTACATACTAACAGTGAGATAATATAGCTTGAAAATTATGATTTTTAAAGTCATTTATTCCTCCTCAACGATTACAATTTTCCCACGCAAATTGCTTGGAGGTGAATAGCACTTGCTATCCCGAGTATCAGTGGCAAATCAGAGCGAGCCAACAATGCTATCCACTGTTTTGGAATATATTTAATTTAATTATTCGAAAAATTGTATTGGTGCTGCAAACTTAATGGGAACCTCATTATTTTAACTACAGTTTCATGACCTAACCAACAAAACATGCTTAAGAACAACAACTTCACACATGGCCATCTAATTAAGTTAAACCCTTCAAGCCCCAATGTCAAGAAACAAATTCTCCTTTCTCAACTGGTTTCCATACATTTTTTATATCACTTAGTTAGGAGATGTTGTTTAATCATCAAAGCAGTTCATCTCTCAGGTGACCATTTCCTTAATTCTCATGATCTGTATGTTTGATCATGCATTATTATCACAAGGAGAACTTTGAAGCTGATCAATATTGGAACTTTAAGGGTTCATATGGCAAGATTTTGTTGGTCCATTGGTGGTAAATCAGGGCTGCACTGTAAGTGCCCATTAACTTTTCAGTGACAAGTGAAACATGGAGTAAAATGGATCCCCAGTAACCTCCTTTGCAATCTCCAGAAAATCTGGTTTCTCCAAACTGTCTCCCATTTTGGTTGTGTAAGTTTCAAGGAGGAGCAGCCCTTTACACCTGTTGACATAAGACACAACATCAGTTTTCTGGATTGAACTTGTGCGACTGCATAATGAATCAAAATTTTCTAACTACAAGGCTAGATAAATACACCAATAAACATGGACTGCGGAGGACCTCTTAAAGTGGGGGAGGGGGGATGGTGGGGGAGGGGGGATGGTGGGGGAGGGGGGATGGTGGGGGGAGGGGGGGTGACAGTGAAGCTTTGGGAATGAATTTGGACTATAATGAAAATAAAGTAAATGGAGAGCAAAAAAAAAAACAACGTAAACAAACAAGTGCTAGCCACCTCATCCCAATACACTAATTTCACGAGACTTCTGGAAATGAAATCTTCGAAAACAACAGTTGTGTTCTAAAGTTTGATTTGTTTTTTATTAATGACGATTTGATGGATAGAACCAAAGCACATGTTTGGTAGATCTTATAAATTCTTGACTTGGAAAAAAAAGCTTATCCCAAAACAGTGTGAGCTTGAAAACTTGGGGTACAGCTTATCTGCCAGTTTTTACAGTTACAGGACATTAAACAAAATGGTGAAATAACTAAGATACCGTAAACACTGGTGTATAAGCCGCACTTTTTTGCCCAAAATTTTCGCTCAAAATCGAGAGTGTGGCTTATCTACTAGTGTGGCTTATACACCGGTGTTTACGGTAATGTTTTCTCCAAGGAACAGAAAGAAGAAAGATCCTGGGTGCTAGGTTGCTTCATATATTAAAAGTGAATACCATATTCACTAGATCAGATTTACTACTAATGAGCGAAAAAATGAGCATACATGAGGCATTTGTGAATGTCGCAGACTAATGTAAAAACCTGAGTGCAGACAATTAAGTGATGCCACACATGTACAAAACACTAATAAGTGCTTTCATGCACCTTGGATGGCATGGTTCCCTGTAGATATCCAGTTGAAAGTACTGGTTACGCCATAAGAAGCATCTTCTGGTCTTGTATGCAGACTGACGAGTGTGATCAAGCTGAGTGTATAACATCTGTGTGGAGAAATGTTTGAAATAATCCATGATTTAGTTATGTTTTACTAAGTAGTCAGGTGGGGGGGAGGGGGGAAAGGGGGGAGGGGGGAAGTGGGGGAGGGGGAAGGGGGGGAGGGGGAAGGGGGGAGGGGGAAGGGGGAGGGGGAAGGGGGGTGTTCTCCCATATAAAAGTGACAGGGTGATTGCAGTGTTCCAGTTAACTTTTAAAGGCAGGGAGTCAATGAATAATTTTATGGGGTCAACAGGTTGTGGGTCTTTCTAAATCTTCACAAGTTAGCCATTTGATTTGTCAGGTCAGGAAGCCAGCCTTGTCGGGTTTTTGACCCGAGACCCGTCTCTTATCTGGAACACTGTGATTGTTGTACCTTTTAGGGGTTGAAATTTGTGGTTTGAGATCGAAAATGACCACCGTCACAAGAGGCAGCGTGGTCGAGTGGTTAGGGCATCGGACTTGTAATCCGGAGGTCCCGGGTTCAAGTCCTGCTCCGACCACTTGCTGGAGTTGTTTCACGGCAGACCAGAGTTCAACTCCTCAACCACACTTGTAAAATAGCCAACTGGTTTGCCTCCTGCCAGTTGGGATTTTTAAAAATGTTATGTTCTATTTGCAATATTTGTTTCTGTATTTGAAGTGGCGTGCTTGTGAAATAGCTTGATAGCTAAGTGCTCGTCCACTATAAACAACATTTATTTGTATTTTTTTATTTTATTTTGATACCTTTTAGGGTATAAAGCCGGAAAAAGATGTTGACAGGAACAGCTTTTCCGAAAGACTTGGTACCTGTTAGCGGTAAACATTATTTAATGTTCACGAGCCCCACCCACAAAACAGGTTTCCAACAATCACCCCCCCTCAATTTTATATGGGAGTTCCTCGGATTGAAATTAATGGTTACTGATGAGAGAGGTGGCTGTTCTAGCACTAGACACAAATATCCGGATATTTTTTGAGATATTTAGAAGAGTTTTAGATATTTAGAAAATCTCATGATATTTAGAAAAAAATTGGATATTTAGAATTTTTGAGGGAAAAATTTTTAAAATCTTTTTTTCCTAGCAAAATTGAGAAAGAAAGCTATTTCAATGCTAATCAGGGCAGCAATTGACAGAAATTAAAAAAAATTCTCCATATGGGCCTGCAGTAATCAGATTAAGCAGCATTCTCCATTTATAATATATGCCATGCGTGTCTAATGTTAGCGTTTGCTTGTTCAACAAAATGGCAGATGCTGAAAGGTCAAATGCAAAATGCCATTTCAGATGACAGGCTACTTTTTGAGGTTATCACTGTAATATTTATGAGGATAAAGCCAGATATTTTCGAGATATTTAGAACTTTTTCGAGATATTTAGAATTTTTTCCGAGATATTTAGAAAAAAATTGGGAATTTCCGGAAACATATTTAGGCGATTTTGCATGATATTTGTGTCTAGGCCTAGGCTGTTCATATCACATGCAGATTCAAATAGGCTGTAAAATCTACTTCACAATACTAAAATTGCAGCTTATGCATGAAAAATACAATTTAATCGATATTAATTTGCACACCTCATAATCCCTTTCTGACAGATTAGTTCTGACTTCCACAACTTGTCCATTGACCTTTGTTTCTTTACGTAAAGTATGCATGTAGGTGTAATGACCTTAAAACAAAAGAAACCATTCATCACAATTTTGAAAAAAAAAATGAAATAAAATGTGAACTACAGAACGTTTAGAAAACAAAACCATAAGACTTTTAAGGGGGTTGTGGAGGGGTGGGAGGATGGGGTGTTCTTATAAAAACAAAACAAATGCTTTTTGCAGTTGCAGGATTATTTTTCCAAGAGAGTAGGCTTGCACAATGTAGGATATATATTTTAATAATCACACACAGGATCACAGGAAACAAGCTTAAGAAGTACTGTCACAGGTTTTGATCAGCAAAATCCAACTTGCCATTTTGCCCTCTTCTCCTGAGACGAGCTTGACTTTTGGGGTTTGAAGATGCAAGGTAATCATGAACAACATCAAAGTCTTGAAAAACAGGGAAAGCCTAGAAAAAGAAAGGAAAAAACAATGCAGTGAAATGAACTATTTCAAAATTTGCAACTTTTGTCTTTTATCACCAGGAATTAGTAAAACTTCACAGCAAGTTACACGTACCTTGTCATCTGGAAGACAAGACACCAGGAATTTTCTCTTTATACTCCCTGGTAACAGGCATTCACCAGTATTAAGACCAAGTTTGATGCAAACAGCCTGAAAAGATATGAGAATTGTTCCATCTACTGCTATAGACAGATTATCAGTCGCTAAATAACCCTTGATCCAGGGGAAATATTACTGAGCTTACTATCGCTCTCACATACATTACTATTATTTGTCCACTCCATAGCTTGGTTAGTATTTTTTCTTTTTGTTCCATGCTCATAAAATAATGAACATTTCATCATTCTTTCTCATATCATTACTGAGCTTAACGTTTACTAATTAAACTTTATTTATTTATTACCTCCCACACAAATATACTTTTTATATTTGCTGGATGCATGTCATGTCATATATATGAACCTACAATCTTGGGCAGAAGTCTTGGGACACTTCACATTTTCCCTCACAAATTGTCTTTGTCGTTACCTCCCCCTCCCCACCCCCAATACAATGTTGAGTTTTATGCATATAACCAAGCTACAGTGTCTCAACTTTGTACTGGGGGGAAGAGGGGACCAGGAAATGGAACGAAAGTTTCGCTCTACGAAAAAAAATTGCCATCGTGTAGCATTTTCTTAAGTGTCCCAAGCTATTTCATCTACGGTTGCAGTATAATATGGCCTACAACAACATCAACAACATTTTATTTAAACACGATAAAAAATTACAGTGGAGCTGATGTGATGTGGCCTAGCATGTTACAAGTCTCTCGTAGCTCAGTGGTTAGAGCATCCAACCAGTGTGCAGAAGGTCATAGGTTGGAATCCTGTTGGAGACATCTTTACTATTGTAAGGTGTGTCATTAGTTTCCACCACAAAATTATTGTTATTTTTAACAACAAAAATATGTAAGATATCAAAAATAAGTTGCAGAAAGTTGCTATGTTTTTTTTTTAATGAGTATAAACTGTAACAAAAGGAGCTGAGTAAAAAAGTGCTTGAGAGAAAAAAAAAAAAAGTAGGTTAAAAATGACCACATTCTTACATCAATAGCACGACGCACTTTCTGATTAAAGCTTGTAGAGGTGTCAATGACGTCAACATATGGGTGACCTACCCAGGCCTAAAAAGTAACAATATACAAGAATAATATTGATTTAATACACATGCAAGAAATGTCTTGTGGACTGCAAGTGTTATGCCATAGCAGTGTTATTTGCATGTCATTCAACTGACCAACCACTGCCATGCGTGCCAACTCTCGCAGATTATCCAGGAGTCTCCGAGATACATACCTGAGGGCCGAGTTGTTCAAAGTGCGGTTCATTTTGTTTTTGTATTTTGTTTTTTGTGCAGTTAAGCTAACCCAGGGTTAGCATCAATTTTGTTTCTGGTTAAATAATTAATCATTGGAGATTTCTCCAAAGTATTTTTGTCGTTTAGTTTCATCTCTGACTTGTCTTCGCATGTAACTTATAATTATTAGCTTTTGAAAACACTTCTAACAAGAGAAATTAAATTCTCGGTTAAGTTTTAATCCCGGTTTAGCGCTAACCGGCTTTCGAACAACTGGGCCCAGGCGTGCGTTTCTCAAAACTCCCAAAGACTTTTCGGGCCCAAAAACTATTTCTTAAATATAGTTTCTAACGAAAGGCATTGAAGTTTTTAGCCCACAAATCAGCTTAAGTCGTGTAGTAAACATAAAATTTTATTGCTTAGCTTTCAAAATCAACAAAAACCGAATCTTAATTGGTAAACATTCTGCACGTAACACAGCTTTCCGGGCCCGAAACGTTTTCAGGACTTTCGAGAAACGGGCGCCAGGACAGGAAGAACTTTCAGAAAGAAATGGTATCTCTAAGGGTAAAAGTTTATATGAGCCACACCCTCAAAACAGGTTGATGGTACCTTTTAGGGGGTCCCTTTCAAACTTTCCAACAATCACCCCTGTCAATTTTATTTGGGACTGCCCCCCTAGGTATAAAAGTTGGCTAATAAGAGCATATGATACCACAAACCCCTCCTTATAATCTTTTTTTTTGTGTGAGGGAAGGGGGTGGGGTGTAAAGTGTTCGTAAGGGAGAATCGGGGGGGGGGGGGGTAGTTGGCATCACTGTTTGATGAACTAGTTTAGAATAGTATATTTGTTTAGTAGTGCAAACTTTCTTGAATTACACAAATGTGGGCTAGTTTTAAACTGGAAAATAAGTAATGGACAGATGGAGTTTAGGATACAATGCAGACCTGTTGTGTAATTCTGTCCAACTTTCTGGCGTGTTCAACTGGTTCCATGCGTGTGTGGTTGTTTGATGTTGTATAGAATTCTTCTGCTCCCTGGGCCGCTGATACCTGAAGAATATTAAAACAATATTATTCATTATTATACATTGGTTTCACAAGCTCGATTTTGATTGGCTATTAGCACGCAGCTAATTATTGCTTGCTGTTTCTGTTACGTCATACCTACAGACAATAGTTTTATGCATGCAGAAGTGACGTATACCTACAGACAATAGTTTTATGCATGCAGAAGTGACGTAAGTTGTTTACTTACAAGTTGACTGACTTTGGCCTTGATAATTATCACTATCATCCTCAACCTCATCCAATAATTGTTAATTAATATTTCTGCATTGTCCTTGTGGCACAAAGGAAGTTAAAGGGGAAGGGTCATGGGGAGTATGACAATTTTTGGTCAAAACCATGCTACAATACCTTTACTTATTTTAAAAAGAAAAACACTAAAACACCAATTGAAGGGGTGAGTGGAATGAAGCCCTAAGTGACTTCTGATCAACTGTTAGATTCTCCTTCCAGTTTGTCTTGTATATGCTCATGTAACAAAGGGAGAGTTTGGTTTTAGCCAAATTCTCCCTTTGTTACATGAGCATATACAAGACAGACTGGAAGGAGAATCTAGCAGTTGATCAGAATTCACCTAGGGCTTTATTCCACTCACCCCTTTAATTGCTAGAGAAAGAAATCAACTACCTCCTGATTCACTAACTGCACCTCCCTCCCCATCACTAATTTACCTGAGTATACCCCCGGGGGATGGGATGCAAGTCGATTGCAGGGTCATCTCCCAGCACTACGTTTGCAGGTACCTCAGTATTTTATACACCTGCAGAGTGGTGGTCTGGGGTCACTTCAATAAAACTATTACACTTGTAAACTACAAGTGTAGCCATTGTTTCAGAGGTTGAAAACAATAGCTACACTTGTAAATTACACTTGTAAAAGTTTTATTGAATTGACCCCTGGATAGCAGATCTGTGTAGACCTATGGTGGGTGGTTCAAGTCTGGTTTAATTTGCTACTTTGTATTTAATTAAAGGTGCTTTAACCCGTTTACTCCCAGAGTCAATTAAGGAGACATGTCGTTCTAACTCTTCAGTCTGTTGACAAAATCCCATGGCGTGACATCTAACGAAACCTCTTTGCCAATACTTTTGCATGGTACAACTCGTTTTTCTTGAATTTTTATTTCTGGCACTCTTAAGCCTTAAATGGTTAAACCTTGTGGAGATGCCATAGTGGTTAGTGTGTTGGTCTCAGCCCTCTCTCCTCCACCCACGTGTACAAATGGGTACTAGCAATAAAATGCAGGGGGTGACCCTGCGATGGTCTAGGATCCCATCCAGGGGGGAGTAGCAAGATTCCTAGTTGCTTCATGCTACAGAAATCAGGTTAATCTCCAGCTGTGTGGGTGTCCTGTGGCTCTTGAGCAACTTTAAAACTTACCAAATGAATGACTTGATCATAGCGTGCATCTCTAAGTGTCACATTGTTCCATTTGTTTTCACTGAGAAGTCTTTCCCACTGTTCTGAACTCATGTCTGAAAGTTAAAAATTAGGAAATACTGAGAGACTGTTTGCTATTTTATCCTCACATTATTTAATCTTGATTTTACTTAACTTGAATATTATTTAATTTGTTTACTTACAAATAGGTTTGTGTTTTCCCTGTTGGTTTGCATAATGAGGCTCCAACTCAGTGACAATATTTCATTTATGTTACATAAAGTGTTTTTCAACTGTTTGACTAATATAGCCGGGATGTAAGCGTGTTCGTGGGATTTAGATGAAAAGTTTGCCTTCAAGTTGTTTGGTTCTTTCTCTAACACACTGTTATACTAACTATATCCAAGTAAATTTGTCACATCAGAGCAATAATATTAGGGGATAATTCATGCAACTTACATGATGATGGATCCATAGCTCCCCTGTCACATATCACTAATGTGTTCCTCACGCATGTGGCTGCTAAGTCAAAAAACGTCTGCTCTAACTGCAACATGGTTCTCAGAAGGTTTTCCTGAAATGCGTAAACTAGAAACGAAAATAATGCTTTTAATCAAATGCTTTTACGAGCCAACTCATGCATACAAAACAACACCTTTGGACCTTCCCCTCTCCTACGTGTTTTGCTGCACTGACCTCCCCTCCCCCACCCCCCTGCGTCCAACTGACCAACTCACCACCCTCCCCTCCCTTCAACGCTCTCCCCATGAGTAAGGCAGGTGATCATTACATATCGCATTTGCAACAGAAAATATAATTATGTACAAGCCTTATGCACTGGTCATCGGAATTACAAAGAAAAGTTTACAGATAGATAGAAGGAGTAAAAATTTGCATATTTGTCCCCGTCTGTTATAACTCATTCAGCAATTCACATATTACAAGTTAAAAAAGAACTTATTCTCTTATTATTCTACTCATTAGCATGCTGCAGGAATATTGAAATCCTACTTAAGATGTCACTGTGCTGTGTATCTTCACCAGCTGGGTGTTTATACCTTATTACTGACAATAATATTGAATCACTTGAACCCTCCATTCAATGACCATTTCTGATAATGAAATTCTGTTTGCATTCTCATTCAAGCTCTGTATTTTAGAGTATCTTGCAAGTGACTGTCTCCTGTAAGAAACTGTGACAGCCTTTCAATACTGCCTGGGTGTGGTTTGGGGGGGGGGAGGAAGGGGCACTCTGTATATTTATGGGTGGGGGTGTGCCACTGGGACTCTGAAACCCTTATCCTATACCAGACCATGTTCAGCTGGATTTTGTAACCCTATACTAGACTAGACACCAAACATCCCTACCCTTATATCCCAGACTAGTTTATGTAAGGATCTTTCACTTCCCTACTCTAGACTAAATTCTTCATACCACTGATCAGTTTCCCGGTAAATGATACCCTATTCTCTGATTTCTATATCCCTAATATCCTATTCCAGACTAAACTACTTGAAAACCATATCCTTCACAGCAGCACTATACCATACAGCTTATAATTTATGAGACTTCACCCCCAGGCTTTTCTGCTGTCAAGGGACTGGTCAATAGTTTACAAGAGATCATTATCTGTTTTTGATGTTAGCATTGTTTTGCCTTTTTTGCTGTTTAACTGAATTTTTTATGTTTATATTGTGAAATATACTATACCTTCTTCCTCATTGAGTTCAGGAAACTTGACACCACCACTGTACAAAAAATAAAATAAAATAAAAAAAATAAATAAACAACTCAATTGTGTAGTTCCAGAAAAAATCCATACCACCCCATGGAAGGTCATTGGAAATTCCTAGAGGGAGGGGGTCTTAAAAACCAACATTTTAGAAGCAATGTATGAAGCTAAACTGGAATTTCCTGAGGGGATGGGGGGTGCTAAACAAAAAACCTTCCGTGGGGGGAGTATGGATATTATCTGGAACTGCACATTCTTACAGCCATGCTCCGTCACGCGTGACCAGTATTTTTGAAAATTGAATGGAGTTTTCAAGATTATGCGTCAGTTTTGAAAATTCATTCCGAGATTCGGAATTCCCGTGAGAATTTTACCGCATTTTCGGAAACAAAGAGCAGCAAAATATCATTTTGTTTGAAATGTTACATATCCGAACAATATTAGGTTTTTTAATGCGTGCAGCGAAGTTATTTTCCGTTAATTCGTGACTTTCAAAGTGTTTTCCACAGAGATCTTCAAGGTTTCATTCAAATCTCGAACGTTACAAAGAAATATTCAAATGTTCATTTCATTCTCTAGATTACTGGTCACGCGTGACGGAGCATGGCTGTAAACAAGGTAAAACATTAAAAACAGTTGTCCACAGAAAATTAGACATTACCCAAGTAGGACTGTTGCTGCTTCAGGAACCCTATAAACCTGCAAGTAAGAATCAGAAAATTGGTTTTGCACTTCATCCATGAACAAAGAATTGTTTTCTCTGATCATCTGCCTCTAATAATAACAGGGTTGTCAAAAGTAAGCTGGCTGCTTGCAAAAATCACCACCTATTTTGTCATAAATGGCAGCTTAACTTTCTTGTCTGTAGTTCTTTAATGGTGGATTAATTCCAAAGTCAGACATATTATATCAAACACAAGGAAGAGTGTTTTATCAAGAATTCCATCCCTCCAAGAAGTGGTTTGAAAAAAATGAGGCACAGCTGAGTTTTTATAACTGCCTTCAAGGCATTTGGATACCCGACAAAACACTCTTTCGGTTGTTTGATATAGCTTCTCAAACTGATCATTAAATACAGAGAAAACAAAGGAATAAAATCACCAAAATCTATGCAAATTAAGACCAGGGCTGAGTTGTTTGAAGGACAACTAGCGCTAATCCAGGGTTAAATACCATGACAACTCATATGTTCTGTTGACAGTTAATCCAGGTTAGTGGAGACACGGTGGTCTAGTGGTTAGCGTCTGAAGGTCGGTGGTTCGAGCCTGGTCTCTGTCATCGTGTTGTTTCCTTAGACAAGAAACTTTACTCCACACTGTCTCTCTCCACCCAGGTGTATAAATGGGTACCAGCAACAAAATGCTGGGGGTAACCCTGTGATGGACTAGCATCCCATCCAGGGGGGAGTAGCAATATTCCTAGTCACTTCATGCTACAGAAACCGGGTTAAGGTCCGGGCGTGTGGGCCATCTGGCTCATGTGCGACTTTACTTTTACTTACTAGTGGTAATCAGGCTTTGAACAACTCGGCCCAGGTTTCCATACCACCATCACACTTATGATTTTCTTTGCTCAAACTTGAGGAATTATTAAATAAACCTTGTCTTTAACAATATAAGCCAACATTTTACTCAATTTCAATCTACATGTATTATTGTTTCATAAGCCTGGACTGCTCATTATACATTTTAGGGTTCAAAATGATGGGGGAGCTCGTCTTACTTTTTAGGGGTCAAAATTTGGAGATTGGTACCGCTTTGGGTACTTAAATGTAAAATGACCACAGTTAGAATTATCGTGATACCATTCAGAGTATAAAGCCGAAAAAATATGACATGTGTTGTTTTAGAATTGGTACCTCTTAGAGGTAAAAATTCATTTGAGCCACGCCCATCAAACGAGATTCTGGTACCTTGTAGGGTGCTTTTCGAAAATTTTTGACAAGCACCCCGTCATTTTTATATGGGAGTCGCCCCCCCACCGGGCAATAGGCCAGCAACTGGTTATCATGGCCTGCAACTACCGTGAAGATGACTGGCTACTCAAAGATTGAAAATTACAAAAAGACAACAGGTGTGGAAGTTTCTCTTCATTTTATGACCAGCTTCTTCCTTTGTGGAGCTGGCTTCTTCAAAGCTAAATGACAGCCTTGAATTTATTGTTGGGTAATATGCTCATTGGCCTTTTAAGAGTTTACAATTTTACCCTGTATTAGTGTGGGTAGTGAGATTCTGATCTGCAGGAAATTTTCTGGGTTAAACTTTCCAAAAATATTTTCCATTGTGGTCCATTGGTGATAGATTGTACCATTTGGTACATGTAGTTGAAGAAACAGAGGGACCCATGGATTATTTGGGGTTTTAAGCTTTAAGTGTTTTGGTCCATTTTGATTTTGGGTTTAGTGTTAATCGAATGGGATTTTGGGGGTATTAAATGTGCCTTCATGAGCACTGTTAGCACTGCCCCATTAAGTTTAAACCTAAGTACCCCCCCCCCCCCCCCGTGGGGAAATTAGGTCTGCAATTCTAAACAGTGCAGTTTGAGAGCAATGTTTATAAGTGAGTTAAAGTTAAAATGCATGTTTAATCTTCAGTTTTATCACCTTCCAGCCAATATTTTCAAAGAAAGTGGACATCATTGCTTGAACCGTTGTCTTCCCTGCACATGGACCTTTGAAAAACAAAGTTTAAAATTCCAAAACATTTTTAGCCAGCGAAATTTAAAGGCCCATGTTCACCCAATCTGCTTTGTGTGCCCGGGCTGATTTTCGCACAGACGGAAAATCGAAAAATAGACGTGCCCGCCAATCATAATGCTACATTGAACAATTGAACCGTTTCAAAACAAAAACACAAGCGCGCAAAGCAGATTGGGTGATCATGCGCCTTTAAGCCATAAAGTGCAAACATTTTAATTCTACTTTTGTGAATAGTTTATGGATTTTGAGGTGCTGAAGCCTAGGTTATTGTGGGGGACGGGCGGGGCAGGGCAGGGTGGGGGATAAGGACTTTATTTCTTGTCTTAATTAAGATCACCTTATCAACTAGGCTGGTAGAAATTTATGCAATCTATCATGTTAAAAGTAAATTATATTTTAAGTTAACTTTTGATTCTTGCATAATGTAGAGAGCATAACTTGTCTTACAATCAATCAATCAATCAATCAATTAATCAATCAATTAATCAATTAAGTCTTACAATCAATCGATCAATCAATCAACATTCTGTGCACTTAAATATAATCTAATCTAAATAACAACAAAAAATGTTATTATGCAGCATGTCTTGCAATAGCATCACGAGACAAGTTGCACAAAACAATTCAGTGTGGGGGGGGGGGGGGGGGGGGAGGAGGGACTCGACAAAGTTTTGTATGGAGATGCTCTGCCTGAGGTCCCAAACCCTTACCCTTTTATAGAACTGATTTCAACAGAAAATGTAACCCTTTCATTTACCTAAAGAGGAAACACTGCATCACATTATTATACCCTTAAAATGAACTTACAGAACGATATCCACAGAAAAACATCAAGCATTATCACTAGCACTACCATTAGCGCCTGTTTGAGATATTTTGAAAGGCTGTTTATATACACATAAATGGCAATTTTCCCAACCCATTTCTGTACTTCAACTCGTGAAATCTCTACCCTTTCATATACCTCCAGCCTAAAAAAGATAACCCTTTCGGGCGGAGCATCTCCATATAGCCCATAATAGGGGATATCTCCCCAGGCGTGTCTAGCAACAGTCTATGCAGCTTGCTCATTGCATCATAGCTAAAAATATCATAGCATATCTAAAAGTATCATAGCTAAAAATATCCCATTGTATCGTTTGCTTTAAACCCAGCTTGATCATACAAGGATATAATACCGTTGCCATGGCAACTGTTATTTCTACATTTAGGTATTTCAAATTAGGCTGAAATACAGCTTGTCTAGGCCAATCAGATTTCAGAAATTTCTCAGCCAGTAGTATAAAGAATATACCGGTAAAATATGTACAAAAACAATACTGAATTAATTAGTTTACTTAAGCTTCATAATTCTGGTGCTTGTGAATTTTGCAGAAAAAGTAAAATTCCGCCAATAAAGTTGGACAAAACCGAAAGACAATTTCAGCACAGACTTAGACATATTGTAAGGTAATAAATTATTAAGTTCTGAAAGCATAAAACCAGACCAAGGGAGGCACTATAAGTTACTATAAACAGTCTGGCTTGCTCAAAACAGCTGCATTTTTTATCAACCGCGAGTCAACAACACCATAAATGTCCAAGCTTATGGAAACTCAGTTTGCTCGATGACCTTATTTTAAAGCGAAGTAGAATTATTTATTTGTACTTCAGTAAGCGTCGCTAGCTTTGAAGTGAAGAAAACGAGCCTGAAGAAAGACAACAGTCTACCGGCTTCGTATCAACTTCAGTTCTCACATGCTTGAATTAAGGATGATCTTCAATCGAACGATGCTTTTGTAGATAAGCTTAATCCTTTATAAAGAAGAACACTAAAATGTAAGCCTACAGGTATAAACGATACAAACCTCCAGTTAGGACAACTTTATAAACTCTTCTTTCCTTTTTTTGCGTTTCCAGATCCTCCATGCCTGCTGCGAAACCATTTACAGCGGGAATCATCTGCCTTCTTTTCGTTAAGTTTTACGATAATAAAGTACAGTTATGACAAAATCCCCTTTATCTTTGTCAAATGTACTTTTGGTAAAACTAGAGTTCTTCGATAAAACACAAACAGCTCGGAAATGTTGACAAAACAGAACAATTTCCAGGTGAAAATTTGCAAATCAACAAAACTGAAACACGCGGGAAAGCGGCTCAGGTCAGCGGGCACTACAAAGATAATTAAATTACATTATTATTGTAAAAAAACAAAACACTGTTTTCCGTTTATATATTGTACGGTACTTGTATCTACAGTTTTCCGTAAAATGGCCGCATTTTTGCAGGCTGATGACAATATCTGTTGCAGCCAAGACTCGATTGAAGTAGAAATTGTCAGCGATGAGGAATTTAGAGTGTTAGATGAAGCTATACAGAACGCCATAATGGAAGGAGGTAGATTTAGCGGCTAAATTGTAGAATACCCGGCCACTTATTTGCATCATATCTCGTTGAATAAGAATGGTTCCTTTTGTTTTCACATGCCTCATTCTATAAATTACGTTCAAGGATATGTGAATAAGTGGCCGAGCATTCTAAAATCGAGCATGCAATGTTCTGGTATTTATTGAGTTAGTTCGATTCTGAAAGGAAATTAGCAAGAGGTGGTCAAGCTTATTAATTATGTTAATTATGTGTGGTACAGCATTTTGGGTGCAGTTTAGCTGCTTACCAGTGACCATCCTAGGCATATCCCTGGGGACATAGTGGAGCATCCCATGGGATTTGCCCTCTTTTGTAATGATAAAGGAATGAGAGTGTGGGGGTGTATCTTAGGGCCTGTTCACATGAGGTGAGGGGGGAACTCCTGGAAGGTGAGGTACCAGCTGCCTCGGTGGGGTAACCAATCTTTACATGTTCATATGAGAGGTGGGGTATCTCACCAAGGCGGGTTGCTGGTCAGCTGGCCTGGGTAACCTGCTTAGCTGGGGTGAGTTTTCTCCATGTGAACGCTGAAGGTGAGGTAACCCGCCTAGCTAGGGTCATGTTTATCCAGGCATTTCTTTAGTTTGAATATTCCACCAAAGCCCACCAAAACAACATGGCTACCAGCCACTACAGGCCTAGCAAGCTTTTCCACCATTTTCATCTTCCAAACGTTGAGGAAAACATTTTTAATGAAGAAAATACTGAAGAACTTGACAGTGCCAGCAACAATTTAAGCATGGTGTCCGATAATCAAGAAACCTCACCCCAGTGCCCTCAAAGGCTAGCTTGTTGTGACTACGGGTTGGCGGGGTAGCTCACCTACCCAGCGTTCCCCACCTCCATGTGAATGGGCCCTTAGATCACGTTTGCAAGAGCCTCAGTGAGGGCTTGAGTGATCAACTATTACTAAGAAAACTTGTAGATATATAGTGGAAATGCCAAGGGTTCCCCTGGGGTCACTCTCTGGGATGGCTGCTGTTAATTGCACAATCCTGCAAAATTAACCCAAAACTTTGATTCAGGGGTGAAAACTGCTGGCGACAAAGGAAATGATAAAGAAAAGAATATTTTACCTCCCCTGGACAAGTTCAGACATGGTCTGGGATACCTGAGTGTCAGCGATTTGACTGCACAGTTCTGGTGCGAGCAACAGATGGAATACAACTTCCTAGCGCCACAACCAAAACTAGAAACTGAACAAATGCAGTTAGGAAAGGACATCCACTTGGCAAGAGGTAAAGTAGTGAATGATTTTCTTGAGTTCAAAGTGTTACTTCTCCCTACTGAGTACATACTTCATATCTTGGTTTGGAGAATGGGCCATTTCCGAGTTGCCTTTAGCCTCTCTATCAAAGCGAGGCTAGGTGCGAAACCTTTCATATGAAAATGAGTTTCCATTCACATGCAAATAAAACTTATTTGCATGTGAATGAAAACTCATTTTCATATGAATGGTTTCGCACCTAGCCTCGCTTTGATAGAGAGTCTAAAGGCAACATGGAAATGGCCTATTTGATACAGTTGTGCATCCAGACTTGCTTGTGAGGGAGGAAGCGGGAAGGGGAGTGAGAATGGTTCCAAGTGAAAAAGATTTCAGTCCTTTGTACCCTTCAGACAGGGAGGAGGAGGGGCGCGAAAAAGGAGAGGGGGAGAAAAACACTGCTATAAGAACCAGGCTATTCGCATTATGCCCACCAATTTTCAGGTAATGTGTAGTTCCAGAAAATATCCATACTCCCCCACGGAAGGTTTTTTTGTTTTGCACCCCCTGTCCCCCCAGGAAATTCCAGTTTAGCTTCATACTTTGCTTCTAAAATGTTGGCTTTTAAGACCCCCCTCCCTCTAGGAATTTCCACTGACCTTCCATGGGGTGGGTATGGATTTTTTCTGGAACTACACAATCCAATTATGTCAACTGTCAATATGTTCACAATAAGAAACTGGCTTGCGCTAGTACGCATGACTGACGTGCAAGTTACTGTCTTTACTCACAGTGCAAATTAGCCA
>JAJGOT010000690.1:0-202500 GCA_022457155.1 Cladopsammia gracilis
TGATGTTAGCTGTTTAGTGTTCTACAGTTGGTGGTCGATTGGAAAGTTTCGGGCCAGTTTATGTGGAGAAAAATTGTCCCGGGTAGGCGGGTCAACCACCCGCCCGAGCTACCCTGGGCGAGCCAAGTTTTCATACTTTCCCTTACAAAATGCGACAAACTGTTTATATGAGAATCTCAAAGTTGGCTCGGCTAGCCGGGTCACCCTCTTTCAATGGCAGAGTTACCAGGCTGGTCGAGCCAACGTTTTCTCATAATTTATAAACAGTTTGGCCAGTTTGGCCAGGCCAACTCGGTCAACTATTGATAATCTGGGCACGCATTGGCTAGTTTATCATCAATAAACAAAATGGTGGACAGTTTTTGGCTCGGTCAGATGGGACAACTTTTTTGTCATGGGGATGCTTGGTAAAGTTGTCCTGGGTGGGCGGGTGACCCTCCTACCCGGGACAACTTTTCTCCATGTAAACAGGCCCTTAGAAACAGTGAAATTTAAAATGCCAAGCAGACTGAAAATACATTCATAGCATTTCTTTGTGGGAAACTGTGTTTCTTGGTTTTTCTTGGTACATGTAGTTCCTGGTGAAGGGATCACCAATAATGTGAAAAAAAATTAAACAATACAACACATACCAGAGTCAGGTTAAGGGGAAGCCATTCATCCTCCCCCTCCCCTCTTATCAGTGAAAATTATAAGGCCCCCCCAAAAATATAAGACCTAATGAATGAAACATTTTTCAGCCCAGCTTCACTTTGTCCGCTCCCCCTTTCAAGTGTCTCTTGATCTGCAACTGCAAACAATGGTATCTCCAGACAGTATACATGTAAGTAGCAAGTATTGTGCATGCAATTATGAAATTTTGTGCTCTTGTAAATAATCTGTTAACAGCTACTTTATTAAAACTACTTTCATTACAGGGTTGGCTTTTTGGAAATGTGGAAGCGGAAAGTTGTATGCTGTCAGGTTCAGTAACAATACTAGGGCGCCTGTAAAGAGATCTGCCAAATCAAAAGCAAAGGCAACATTCTCGTCGGGTTTTGATGTGTCTGATGATAGTGATGAAGACTTTGCATGTATCTCTAAGAAACCTAGAGGTTTAAACCAAGAAGATATTCAGATTGTAAATTCACAAATAAGTGATGTCAAATCAATGGTTGGTGAAATATTACAAGTCAACCAAATCTTGTCCTTACCACTATAATAATAATAATAAAGCCTTTATTTAAAGAGGGTAACACTTAATAGCCAAAGGCTAATAAACTTGTGGCCCTCATAAAATACACAACTATTTACAGTCTACTATTTACAGTCACTAGGGGTTGTAAAACTTATAAGAGATGCATTTATGTGCAAAATCTGCCGTAGTACTCCTATGAAACCCCTAGTTATTGCCACAAAATGTTGTAACAGCTTGCTTCGTTGCGAGGAATGTGTAAATACCTGGTATGATGGGGCTGAAGGTCTAAGTAAGAAGTGCCCACATTGCAATGAACCAAGAGGGTATGCCTCTACATTTCAGTTTAAAGGCATGGATGAATTTCTGGTTGGGGTAAGAGATCTAGTCAAGTGTGAGGAAAATAGTCCCAACAATTAAGCCAAAAACAAGGGTCCACTTTTGTTGCGTTTTTACCAGAACTGTTTCTCATGCCTGAGCTTTAACTGTTTCAGTGTGTTGTTGTTTCAAGTCATTTTATCCACCACTTAAAGGTTCAAGTTAACATTGTTAAAACAATCAGATTAAATTGTTAAGAAACTCTGATAAGCTGCCTGTTTATGGCATTAAAGGAAAAAAGCACAGTACACAAAAGAAGGTAATTTTAGCAGTTATCATTTTAATGTGAAAATGCCATGTATGTTAGTAAGAGCTCGGATTTGAAGGGTATGAGTGTCATTTCCATACCTTATTTAACTCAATGTTTTACGACTGCAATTTTATTTACATTTTTATAGAAATAAACATTGACATTCAATAGGGAAGGCACTTTGTATCATTGTGAGTATTGACATAACAGTCAGTTTGGATTTAATGATGTTGTTAGGTCAATGAAAAAAAGTAGGCCTTGTTGGAAAGGGTAATGATTGCCATTTACTAGACTATAGAAAAAACCATCAAATCTGGGATATACATCATTGAAGTTTTCAGAACGTAATTTCTGGAGCTCCTGGTTTCCGTTTAGGAGATCCACACCAAACACTTCAGGGGCACTAAGATGACCACCTTCACTTTCATAAGCAGCAACAGCTTATTCACTTGTGGGAAGCAGGTGTATAGATGGGAGAACAAAAGTCTTATTATTGTCCATCATTCGTTTGTCTGGAACTCCCTTTTCTGTTTGAATATATCAAAGAAGCATAGATTGGTTTGATACCAACATTGGTTAGATGCATTATGAATACAAGACTCTACTTCTGCCAACAGTAATCAATATCCAACCTTTGCACATCTCATCATCAATTTGACAATTTTGATGAGTAGGTACAAGTCATTTTAAAATTTTTAGGGCTTCAAATTAAGGCCCAGACAGTCTTCTGAAACTGTATATTTATTCTTCTCCATTGAATAAACATGGGATTGTGTAAATATTGCTATTGCTTTTGTAAAAAAATTCACCGATGCAATTTCAATAATTCTGAAGCTAGGGACAGGTCATTATTTAGAGAGGGGAGGGCTGGTGCAAATAGGGGAGGGTCAGTGATTTTTATGCATGGAAAATGTATGCATGCATATTGAATAGTCAATTAAGGGAGTGGGTAAGGAGCGTGAGGGGGCAGCAAAAAAAATGTGCTTCATAAAGGGGGGGGGGTCAGGAGAATTTGAATATGGCCTCACCCTCCCTCTATTTGCACCTGTCCTCCCCCCTTAAAGATGACTGGTCCCTCAAGTTCATTTTTATTTTATTCTGCCCCTTATAGGATAAATTAGACCTGTATCTCAGAAATATTTTGTGTTAGAAAAATTTACCATTTCATATCTGGTACCCAGGTGCCTTTTGGCCAAGGTAAGGCTCAGTGTCATCTTCCTTCCCAAGCTCCCTTGCACAAATATTTTTTATCTCTGGAAAACACCCAGAAAGTACTGGGTGCAAGACATTAGAGTAGTTAGTCCAATTGTTATTGCAGGGCGTCTTCCTGCACTAACCTGGAATAGTGTGGTTGTTCCAACTTGCAATAACTTGTTTTATTCCAATGTCTGCAACTCTAGATGCAAACCATGACACACAGAACTTGTTCATGTCATCATCCATATTTAGAAGGTCATCATTCACCATGCAATTTAGCACTCGCTTTATGGGGTAGTTGACACGAGTGTTGAACTCCACCCATTTTCTTCCAGCTGGATGATTCTTTAAAGGAAGAAAACATTTCTGTGTCACAAACACTGCCATACATTACCAGTTTGTCAACAAATTATGTAACAAGGAAAATCTGTCGAAAGACACCTTTACTTGGTAGCTATACCTACCTGTTTAAATATTGTCTGGATAAAAGGAGCTCTTCTTGTATTGGTCCTATAGGCTGACAATTTCTCTTGCATATATAAGGAGAGATAGAACTCTGTCCCATGGTCAACTCTTATTCGGTCCCAAACACCATACTGCATAATGGCAGACCTTTACAAATTTAAAAATGGAACATGAACATTCTGCCATAAGGGGATAATAATAAGGTTATGTATGGATGACCAGCTATTCCTCTAACGTTTTAAGTAATACTGCAATTCAAGTGTATAAAGGGCTATAGATGGTTTTCACTCACGTGACCTTCAGTCCTGTGGGACTCAAATGAAAAAGGCCATGGCGGTCATGTTGGTGTACAAACCAAAAGAAGTTCATTAAAATTCTTTTGTAGTTGTACACCAATATGGCCGCCGTGACGTAACGTGAAAACCATCTATTGGATGAAACATTTTTAGGTACAAAATAGAATATGGTGGAAACACGAGAGAGAGTTGGGGAGAATTTGAAAGTTTGTGAGCCTGAGCCACAATAGATGGTTTAGATAAGTATGTTCCAATTCTTCCAAACTCCCTCTAGTGTTTGTATCAACAAATAGTAAAAAAAAACGAACAAACAGTTATGGAACAAGTCAGATTGTATTTAATTTACAACAAACTTGTAAATACATTCACGATACATTAGTAGTCATGAAAAATTACAAGGGATCAAACTGCAATTAGTAAGTAGTGGATTGCTCATTTTCCCATTGAAGAAGTGAAAAAGAGAAATAATTTTACATTTGCCTTCCAATGGATCAAGACAAAACAACTTCTAACCAATATACTGCCTTGCAGTAAGATGACATAATTACAAAAACAATTTATTACAATATTTTAGAATAGAGTGCAATTTAAAAACAACCACCTACATACCTATAAATGTTCTCATATATCAACACATTGTTCTTCACTGGCATTGTGGCAAAGGCTACAATCTTCCCACTATAGCCATCACATACACTGACCTCTGTTAATCCATACATTCCCAATTTCTCATTTTGATCAAGGTGCAACTTGTGACCAAAATAGTCAGCATGGTAGGGAAAAGGATTTATCTGTCTAGCAGTGTTGGAATTCCTCTGGGCTTGGTACACAGGAGACACTACTGATAAGGCCCTACCAATGCACTTTTCACCAGCTGTGATACCACAGCTGTTCATATATCCTTTCACCATTTTTCTTCCCCATGTTGGTCCAACCTAAAGCAGTAAATTACCACTGATTGAAAATTCTTAAGTGTATGACCAAAAAAAAGGCCTCTGGGAGGCTCACACAAAGGGGAGGTAAGGGCTTAATAAATACTTCCAAGTCGCCTATTTACGTTGTGAGATCAATGATGGAAGGCGATGTGAAAAAGTACAGTTCACATTGAACCCCCCATCCACCCCCTATTATTTGGAAAGTTAAAAGAGGGAGGTTACTGTATTTCCCTGATAAGTAGATATGTAGAAGTTATGGGTGTTGCATGGTGGCCATGTTGGTGTACAAAAAGAACAGAATTTTGCACAGGTTTTGCAATAACAAAATTGAACTAGACACTGGAAGATTCAGAGGGGAGGGAAATGAAATTATGCCGGGAGTTTAAAGCTATATTGGAGACTGGACAAAGCAAAGATTAATTATAAAAATAACAGAAAGAAACGTATTAAACAAAGATAGAGGAGGCAGCAAATGAAAATATAAAGGATGCTAACAACGTAGTAGACTAGAGTTATTTAAAATATACATGAGTCTTAAGCTTACCCGAGCAACAATGTCCTTCGTACACTGTTCAAGCTCGTCATTTGACAAACGGTTTTGTAAATGTATCCCATTGTCATCACAAAACCTTCTAACTGACCTCGAACTAAGGCCTCTCTTATCAGGAAATGCTTCTTTTAGTAATGAGCTAACCTCGTCGTCCATGTTTGTGATGTTTACTCTTTCGTATGAATTTCCCGCTTTCTTAATTCCGTCCCAGACTCTTCCATCTTCACTTTGAAGATGGCGGCATCTTGAAAGCGGAGATGTCCCTGGGGACGAGGTTGACGGTTGACTCATGCCGCAGTGGGTTGGGGATGGGATGCCCCCCCCCCGATTTACGTACTTTGATCCAAACATCACCCTCCCCCACTGGAGTGCTTTTGTCACCTCAAGTGCAAACGATTTTCAAGTTTAAGCTGAAAAACAAAAATTGAAAATTGATCGCAATTTTCAATTTTTTGGACTTTCGTAGAAAACGGAATAATCAGCGATGTCATAAAACTTTAACACTGGTTTCAATTGTTAGTGAAAGAATGATGTCGGTTGTTTAATTTCCTCTAAATTGTTGACGGTAAAAATGAGAAATGCATGTCCTACTTTGATTTTTTTTAAAGGAAAGAAGTAAAATGTTTTTGATATTGCATTTTTCTATTTCTTCTGATAAAAAAAGAAAATTAAAACGGACATCAATTTTGAATTTTTAATTTAAATAAAAAATTGAATGGACGAATGACCCACGGACCCTTCAATCGCAATTTGTCCAACGCTTTTTTGCGTTCTTTGGAATCTGAGTAGGAGTACGCTTATTTAATTTCTTTCATGTCTCCGTGTTTCTGTTGGTAATGTCGGGTGACTTTTAAGTGCAATTCTCCGCAATAAAAACAGGCATTCAGCTTCTCTCCCCTCTTTGAGCGGGAAACAACAACTGGAAAACAATGAAAGTACGCTAATATGATAAACGCACAAAGCACACTACGATTTGGGTTAGGATTCTCAATACAATACAGCTCATTACAACTATCGCCATCGAACTCAAAGTACAGTTCAATAACACATTCGTTAAGATAGTCTTTTAACTTTGTTATTCAGTCATTGAAAAATAAAATGGAGTTGGCATGGAAACTCATATTCTCGAAGATTTTCCAAACCAAGAAGTAGTAACACAAACCAAAAGGCCCTTTTCTGCAAGCGCGTTTCTACTCATAAAGCTGGGTTAACACCTATATCTACTATTGTAAAATTCATTAATAATTCATGAGGGCACAAACATTACAGACACCCTCAATCAATGCAACATAAAGCATGTCCACATTGCTAGTCCACATACCGGTAACTATTTTGCCCTCCAGTTATAAAATTTCAAATAGAAGAACAAACCCTTACAAAAAAAAATATTATTTCTCTCTGCCTTCATATTTATTGTTTTTGTTTTGTTTTGTTTTGTTTTTGTCACATTATACCCTTGCCCACTACCCTCTTATTTTGTGGTTTTCAAATCTACCTGACTCTTATATAGAATTTGTGTTAGGGACTAAATGCAAAATATAGGTCCCCAAGACCACAGTCCAAGTCAAACCAAGATAAGACACACAAAACCAAAGTCCCAGCAAACGTAATCTGTTAATAAACACAAACAGTCCCGTAAACAATGGAGATGAGGAAACAGAGCTCAGCAAGACAATAAGGCTGAAGGACCGGGGAGATATACAGTGCATGGAAAAAAAGAGGGGGAAAGAGTGGGAAAATGGCATCAATTCATGATCCCAAGGTCACAGAAAGAGCCCCATGAAACAAGCCCCACAAAAACGCCACCCAACAGCTCTGCATATAAGAACAAAATGCAGTTCCACAAACCCTAGGTATGCGCAGATGCAGAACCCATAACAGAGGACTCAAATGAAATCAGGGAGACTTTGAAAAAAGAAAAAAAACCTGACTATCCCTTCCAGCATCTTTAAATGAAACCCACTGAAAGTATCTTTATAGAGTTAAAGTATAGAAACTGAAAGAAACTACAAGATGGTAGGGAGATAAAGCAATAATTTTTTATTTCCTGTATTTATTTACTGTCTGTGAGCAAAAAAGGATGTCAATTACAATATCAGTGGAACTTTGTACTGAGTCGGTGTCTGACATTTGCAGACCGCAGACTGCAGACCGCAGACTGCAGAGTGCAGACTGCAGACTAAAAATTCTAACGACAGTGACGTCATCAACAATATTTCCCGCGTAAAATCAAGTCAGCCTCGTTCCCAAGATTATTTACTCTTCCTCGTGTGGAACCATAATGGCGTCCGATTCCAGGTATGATTTGTTGTTGTTCTTAGGCTATTTGTTGTTTGATATCACGGAGTTGTTTTACGAAATCTTTACGAAATCTTTGGATTTTTCGTTTTTTTGCGGGGGAAATCGAACGCACCCTAAATATTTACGCGTGGCTAAGCACGTCAGAAATCGAGGGATAGATCAAATTTCAGTGATGATAACAATCACGGTTCATTTTACATTATTTATATTTGGCCGGGAGCGATTATCATTGATCCGTCTGCAATTTTCCCAAAACTCTTGTCTCTGGCGATAAATGAACTTCATTTACACCTCTTTGAACCGGAAGGAAAATTTATTTACAAATCAAATATACGTGTTCAACATGGGCCAGACTTTGCGACGCGAACATGGTTGCTATTTTTGGCGAGAAGTTATTTAGCGAATTTAGCGATCTCACGGAAAATTGTTCGTTAACTTAAAATTAGCCAAGAATGTTCATAAAACGTTTGAAAACCGAAGATATCGCCAAGTTTGACACTAACTAACTGCTAAGTTCTGTTTTCGTAAACAGGTAAATTAGGTTCTAGCTAAAAATAGAATCCCAAATTCTCAAAACGGGCAAATAAACATAAGCTTAATTTTAGAACAAAACACTAACAATCTTGCACAGCGAGCCATAAAATGATCCAAAATTCAAAACAATCCTTACAATACTTTAACGATAACACTGACCTGTTGAGCTGTGCATCACTTTCCCAGGGTCATATTTATAGCAAAGTTTTTGACAAGAAACAACTGAGAAGGATATCTTCAAGATCACGTTTCTAAAGTCATTCACCCGTAAAAACTACCATCAAAAACAAGAATTCCTCTATCTCACGGAAACTGTTAATAACAAATGCTGCTACCTGTATTGCATGCTAGAGTCGTTACCTACTAGGGCATATTTTCCTTTATAAATGAAATACCACTGTTTGTCATCAGCCCAAGCGATGAATTGCAGCTGAAAATGGGTTTCTCAGGCCCCTGGGTCAAGTGTATCATCGTGTATCGACGTGTAGTTAGATTCGGTGGACTGTTTCCACATTGTAAGTACGGTGAAGAATTTCTGGTCATTCCTAAAATTCCATCGACAAATTGCAATACAAGTATGTCCATTTCCAGACCGTATTTTAAGGTGATTCCCTAGAAATAAAAGTTGTCATAAGATTTTCTTTAAACTTTCCTTGATTGTTTCCCACAATATAGTGGTCCGAAATCTGCAATAAAAAATATAGGTCACCGAGCTCGTTTAGGAGATATAATTGTCTCAAGTTAACCTTTAATTCCTTGCAACTGCACTTATTAAGCGCACGTTTATTCCATCAGCTCACACTACATTTTGCAGGGACAGGAAGCACAGCTTTAAAGTAATTCTTGAAATAACAAAATAGATGTAATGTATTGACCAAATGGAACAATTTGATGTTTGTTTTATGGCGCAGGCACACATCCTGAAAAGGTATTAACTAAAAATATTCGTCGAGTGCGTGATCTCGAGATATAATTTTGTGTCCACGTAGCGATGGCTACGTATGCTTTCTTCGCGATAACTTTTTTTTCTGACATAATTTTTTTTTTAAAGTTTAACAGCACAAAGAGAAGGACAAAAATAATGAAATTATGCAAAAAAAAAGATAGGTCACCGAGCTCGTTTAGAAGAAAACAACCGACTATTTACTAAGAGAACTGAATCCTCAAAGGAAAACCTATTACTTGGGAGTGCACGCGCGCTCGTGCACGCGCAAATGATGCAAGATATTATGCGCAGTAATGATGCGCAGTGCAATACTAGGGAATCACCTTAATAGATGTACCAACATTCGCTTCTATTAATTCCCGCGCCGCTCAAAGATAAACACCGCCGGGACAACACCTTTACACGTGTTCAATAACACACGGAACTTTTCTCATTAAAGGACTACTTAGACACGTACTAGTTAGCTTCACCATCCTCTCTTGTTAGCTTACATTAACTTGAAGAAGAACAACAAATCTTACCTGGAGTCGGACGCCATAACGGTTCCACACGAGGAAGAGAAAATAATCTTGGGAACGAGGCTGACTTGATTTTACGCGGGAAATATTGTTGATGACGTAACTGTCGTTAGGGTCTGCAGTCTGCAGTCTGCAGTCTGCAGTCTGCAGTCTGCAAATGTCAGACACCGGTACTGAGTAAACCAAAATTAAAAATTTTAACAATTTTAAGCCGCATGCATGTATTTTGTTTCTTTCAATTTTCTCTCACAGATTGAATTCCCCTTTTAATAACCTAATTCGTACAAAAAAAAATAAACCTGAGTAGCTTAATTTTACTCATACATTTCTTTAAAACACAGCTTCAAAAGGTACATTCAATATTAGTTTTGTATTATCTTTTCAATATTTTTGATGATTTGGATAAATCTTCTTGAATTACATGTTAGTTGCACTGCAAGCTGTTTGGCTTTTATCATTTCCTGTAGAAGAACAGGGTTAATATTTTTGGAGTTCTTCTTTTTTTTTGTTAGTGCATATTTTTCCTTTCCTCTTTTTTTGTCTTTTTGTTTTGTTGTCCTAAACAGAGTGAGGGTTTGTGTCTTAGTGAAGATAGTTAACATTAATATATATATATATATATATATATATGCGACTATGCTAGGACAATGAATCTAGTAGTGAGCTCGGGACTATTATAAGATTTGAAGCATGTCCTTCAATACCATGAACCATGTCCTTAGCTAACTATTAAAAATTAAAATGAAAGTAACTAAAAAGATAAATAAAATATTTACATTGTGCGCAAATTAAAGTCGGGCCGACAATAAGAATTGATTGAAATACTTGAGTCTTTTGTTCTAATAATTTTTTTAAACTACTTATTAACCTAACTGATCTAGCATCTTTGGGTATCTTGGACCATACTTGTTCCAAAATGAACTGAAGCTGTTTGTATTTGGTATCTTTTGGCAAAAAGTGGATAGAAAGAAAGGTGAACCATATGTGCTTTAAGTGTTGGCCCTATTTATTTAGTGGTTTGTTTGCATCGGCTGTGGACGAAAGGATCGAGAAATACTTTGAAGTGCCACAGTTGTACTTGCGCTTATGAATGAATAAATGAATGAACTTTATTAACGTGTCTAAAATGTGTCTAGCAGAGGGAAATCCTCCTGCTAATAGGGGACACCTAGCTAACAATTAAAAAAGGTAACCATGAGATAACTATGTAATAACAATATAAAAAAGTAATATTAACTGTGACACTTATATACATCACTTATATACATAAAATGACTACGAAACCTATGGACAATAAGAACTCTACGAGTAGTGAAATCAGGCTTAAAAAAATAAAAGGGTCTAGATGTTCATCTGGTTTACTATCCAAATCAGCCTAACAAGAGCCTCCCATAAGATAAGAAATTGAGCCTTGAATGGCACTGCATTAATGTATTAATTAATTAATGCTCAATGCGGGAAAATAATTACTACGTGCTACCTTCTAGAGTTCACACGAACCATACTCCTCGTATTTAAATATGGTATTCAAGAGGTTTTGTTTGGTTTTGTGTCCAAGACGATAGCGTATAATGCTACCTGAAACACGTTTCAGTGTTTGGTTAGTGTGAGTGAGACACTCGGAAAATCAAAAAGAGTTGTGGCAGATTGAAAATCAATTAGTTGCTATCTCTTGATGACCTTAAAATTGCTTTGTCAAGTGATATAACGTCATTTAATGGTCATTTTAATCTCGTATTAGCGAAAGGTATAATTTTATGTACAAGCTAGAAATAACAGATAAATATTAAATGCTACAAGCTTTCAAATAACATAGAAAATGAATTGTAAATAATGATAATTTGGTGCAAAAATAGCAGACAATTAGATACTTGAACGAAACAGGAAATTGTGCTACAATAGTTGTCACAAAGTCATAGAGATTAGAAGTAATACTGATGTAACAGAACAGGTCGAATTACAGATTTCACAATAATGCTTATAGACAAATGAATGAAACAGTAAATTATGGAAACCTTGATTGCAAATGGAAAAATAGAATCAAAATGGATTAGGAATTGTGGCGACAATTACAACTAACAACATGGAAATAAGGTCTTGTCACCTTTTTCATTCGACGTGAAACTGCAGGCTTTCCTGTGTTTGGGAAGCTCCGTCTTTTTTAGAAAGCTCAGACAATTACTGCATGGAATATGGTCGTTTGGGTTAACTTCCTCGTCTTCCCTCGGTCTCCTTTTCACTAGGAGCTCTCCACGTTTGGATTCCAAAACACGTAAATTGTGATTGTAGTTAGCCTCCATTCGCCATTTGTCCAACACTTTTTTGCCTTCTTTGGAATCAGGCGTGTAGGAGTAGGCTTCTTTGATTTCTTTCATGTTTGCATGTGTCTGTTTGTAGTGTCGGGTGACGTTTAAATACAATTTTCTGCAGTAAAAACAAGCATTCAGCTTGTCATAATGTCGTTCGCCGTTCTCTCCCCTAGCACATGGGTTTCCCCCTCTGTAAATACTAACCCCTAGCAAGTGAGTTCCAATTACTACATCTACTACAATTACTACATCAGGGTCGTAACGAGGTGTATTTGTTCATCGCTGATCCCATATTTTTACGCAAATTTTTAATCCCTGATCCCAAAAGTGATGAAAATTTTGATCCCTGATCCCACAAAATTTTGTTGATCCCAGTGTATTTTCTATTCATAACTTTGTCTGATTATCATTTTTTAACAATTCGCCAATGCGACATTAGACTAAAATAAAAATGAGCTACTTCACATTTCTTTCACTATGTTAAAATGGTCCAAAGCATTAGGGTCCTACCTGAATTAACTCGGTTCCCACTTCTTTTGTTCGTTTTTACCATTGTAGAATATAACCTTTGGCAATCATCATTGAAGGATCCGTCACTTCGTTGACAAGTGTTAACAACCTTGATTTTTCTCAAATTTAACTATAAGGTGAATTTCACTTAATTCAAAACACACTAGTGCAATACTATACAAATTTTAAACGTTTTATAAGGGAAACATGAAGAAACAAATTTTTTAGAAAAATCTGATAACTTTCGAATGTATCCGCTTGCCAAAAAAGGCTTGAAATTGACATTGATATCAGCTTCATAAACTTTAAAAAACTTTCTGTAACCAAAATTGGAATAAAACGTTTTATTGCAGCGACCTTCCTCGACATTCGTTTGAAAAAGAAAAAAATCGTTTTCAAACTTTCAAATTTCATGAGCATGTGACCAAGTCAGTTTATGATACAAGTTTTAGTAATCATCTATTTGCAGTATCTGTGCTATTCGTTAATCGCTTTTTCTAGACATCTAAAATAGATCCCGCTCTGTATTGCTTTCCCGAAAAAAATCTTTTGAAAAATATCTATCGAGAAAATGTGCAACATGTGTGAAAATTTGACTCCGGAAAGGCCCTGGAATTGTTCTGATCTTGTTAATACACAAATCGTGTCACCCTCCTGCCAGATCTACTGCGTCCAGCTTCGAAACGAGTCGGTTGGTCATCATCGTCTTCACTTTTGTCACCATCACTGTCGTCCTCACTACTGCTATCATAATCAGCCTCATCGGAGCCATTAGCCAAGTTTTTTAGGCGTTGCTCCTCGTTTCGACATAGAATGAATTTCTCACCATCCTGAACCACAGTTACAATGTGTAAAATACACTGAGGTGGGTTGTTGTTGTCTTCATTGCCTACAGTGTATAATAGTGGATCTTCCTCTGACGGCTCAAGCCAGTTAATATGCATGGTACACTCAAGGATGCCACCATTACTGCAATGAAGGTCCTCCTGAAGAATAGCTAGGAAAAAGGGCTCCAAATAACATTTCCAGTTGTGTTTTAGGACGACTACATCTCCCTTTGAAAAACGAACTGGACGAGTTTCAATCTGTGCTGTTTCAGGTTGTCCTTCGTCTAAGGCTTGAAGCTCTTCAAGCATGTCAACAACATTTTGAGTTTGGTTTGCTTGTACTCTTTGGATCATTCTTAGAGATAGCGGGAGAATTCCAGCCTTTTCTTTTGTCTTGTCTCTTACTCTTTGCTGCCGGATGCCTTGCCCAAATTCTTTAGCAAACAGCCTAAGTTCCCTTGGTTCTTCATGCAAAACATCCTTCTCCTTAACACTATCTTCTTGCCTAAAATGTTCTTCGCTACGCTTTGCACGATCATAAAGCCACTCAGGCTCCCTCTTGTTTATTGTTCTTTTGGTGTAGTGGCTTTGGGGTCCCATATACACTGAAAAGGAAGAGCGATACACCTTCTGTACAGATTCAACAATGCAGCTTGGTCTGTGGCTGCCATAATCATGCATGGCTGGCGTTGGGCGACTTAGGGTTCTCATTCCCGCAAAGAAATGTTCCACATGTAGTGTCGTGAAACTTGGAAAGCATATATCCTGTGCAATATGCTGCAAATTGTTTTCAGAGAAGAACAAATTCGTTTTCTTAAATGACGAATGAAGCATTTTAAAAGCGTCCCTCGTAGGTTTTGACAATGCTAGATCAGGACCCTGGGGACATCTTCGACCTGTTCGAAAATACGCTTGCCTCTCTACGTCTTTCATGAAATCCGCCACTTCTTTGAGAATAATCAACCCGTCTTCCAAACTTGGTTGGAAACTTGGCTTCCTTGATAATTCTTCAAGCTGGAAGAGTTCAATAAATAGCCCCAATTTCTCTCCGAGACGTTTATAGCTTTTTAAGCTTGAAATTAGTCTGACAGCTTGATTGCTGGTGTCACAGACAAATATAGATTCTCCATATGACACAAGCGCTGATGGCAAGTGAAACCTAACTGTAAAGCCATCTTGCATCCCCGGCTGGCTTCCTCCCAGTGAGTGAATTACCTTGCCATCAATACAAAAGTTCACTGAATGGTCATGAGAATCAGAGAAGACTATCTTTTCTGCTGTTTTAGTAATGCCAAGGATAACTGACGGGTCCCTTTTAACAACACTGGTTAGTTCGAAGGAGGCCTCTCCACGTGAAAGACATTCAATTCCTTGGTTGTGCATCGAGATAAGGAGCCCTTCCGGAACTTCATAAATGCAAAGCGGTTGACTCTGGTTTACCACAAAATAAATCTCCAGTTGGGCTTTGTAATGCTTCTGCTGAATGTCAAAGTCAAACTGCGATATTTTGAAAATGGTCTTCTTGTCAAAGCTGAGGGCGAGGATAGACGTGTTGACCCCAAGCGGCTCGTTCTCAGATGTAGGGGTCGTAGTAAGAGAAACTAAACACCCGAGTTTGGTCAATTCTTCTGTCGACCAAAGACGTACATCGTACACCTTCACTTTACCAGATGGACTGGTTCGACGTGAAGCTTCACCTTCACCAGGCTGGACATCTGCTTCATCAGCTTCGAGTTGAAGAAGGGCACGACTCTTGTTCAGCAATTGTTTAATATCGATAACCTTTAAACCAGAGTTGTTTCTGCCTAGAAGTACTATCAGATGATCATCTTTTATTACAATGCCTTGAGGATTACGAATTCCTGCTTTGGGGCCAGCAATTGGAATGGCGCAGACGGGATTATGCAAATTTGCCATGAAAATTGTTGACTTCTTTCTGTAACAAATAAACAGAAGACTGTTTTTTGAGGAAAATGCCACAGCAGTCGGAAACTTCAGCACACTTTCAGCAGGATTTTGACGCCAGTACCTATCTTGCTCAGGTATCAGCGTTGCAACTATTGGATCATCAGGCAACGTGTCTAACAACTGCTTGCGAAAAAGGGCAACTGCGGTTGTCATGTTCATTTGATCCTTGTTACGCAAACAGCTGCGAGGAAGTTCTCTGGCTATTGGCTTGGAGATGTTTTCATCTGTATCTCCTCTTGCACTGCTCAACAACTTCAGGCTAATCAGATAATCACCAACAAATGTTCATTAATTGAACAACGAACTTCTTACAAGTTTTAAAACGTGTGGAGGATCTGGAATAGGTACTTTCTGGTGTTGCTCCTGTAGAACAGTCATGTAGGCTCTCTGGGCAGCTTCAGAGTCAGATATCCATGAAATTTCGTGCATTCGCGTACAGGGAAGGCCATCCAGTTGACAAAGTTTGCACTTTCGGTTTAATGTATTTGTTGAAGCGTAACCAAGAGTTTCGCAGTCGTCACAAATAATGCCTTCTTCATCATGTGCTACATTCAATAGTACAATTGGATGAGCTCAGAATGCAGTTTTTGCACGATTGTATCAGTTTTTCTGTCTGGCGATCGTATATCTTAACCTTGTTGGAACCCCCCTTGCAGGATCGATAGAAGCAGCCGACTGGAAACGAAACAAGTCCGTCAAGACTCGCAATTCTAAATTCTTGTGCTTCACTGACGAAGTTGACGGATTTAAGATATTTACCAAGGTCCTTGTTGGACATGTTACATAAATCCTTTACTCGGTCAAATGTTAGAACTGGAGGGTCTTCTAGCCCAACAATTTGATGAAGCTGCGAAGCGTATCTCAAGGCAGGTTTAAGTTGCATTCCATCCGTTGACTTGTTTACCAGGAAGACTTGCAAGTCGGCTTTTTGTGGCTCGACAGGTTTTACTTCAAAGTCCAGCAGCGGATCGATGGCTGTCAAAATTTCTTTCTTATGAGCTCCGCTGTGAAAGTTTGGAGGGGGGTTTCTCTTGGAGATGGTGTTTGGATGCACAAATGAGAAGTTACCATTCTCCACATACTCTTTCAAAGAAAGACAACTTTGTTTTCCTTTTGTAGCACCACCTTTTCCCCTCAAGAGGTAACTGCAAGACTTGCCAAATTTAAACTGTAATCTCTCTTGAAATTTTGTCAGTCTTGTATTTCTCACAGAAATTTGTCAATCTTCCCTTATTTAAAGACTCCCAAAGAAATGAGTGAGTCTCTTGGTAGAACACGTGATCTTTGCTGAGGGCTTCTGATATTGTGGTAAAGAACAGAAGTGCAGATGCTTCATCTACAGTGTATGCCTTCCATTGAAATGTTGACTTCAACCCGTTTCTTGTTGTCAGCAGAAATCCTCAATTCTTGATAGGAATTCCAAGGTTTAATGAATTTCTTAACATCATCCAGTAATTCTAGAGACATTTTATCTTCTGTAGTTTTATTTTCCGAAAAAAATGTTTCTATGCTTTCAAGCTTGGACAAAATGTCCTGAGGCATACTATTAAGTGCAAAAACGGCCTTTTGGATATCATTCTCCTGGTTAGATATTCTTTCCGACAAGAGACGAAGTTTCTCTTTCAGCTTTGCAACGTGAGCTCCAATTGCCTACAAATACATACCGAACAAATCTTTTTCCTTGGAGCATTGTTGCCTCTTAACATGTTCATCAACGTTCGCTATTTGTAGTAGCTTGTTCAATTTCACTGATTTGTTGCATGTACAACAAAACACCACATCCTCTTTCACGACAATAAACCGATTTCCGTACTTCCTGTGAACTCTAAGTGCAAAGCGTAAGATGCTTTCTTCTAAAAGGCACATGGTTTGAAAAATAGTTGCAGTAGAATAGATCTCCATTATGCGGTAGACAAGCTCAGAGAAGCTCACTGATATTTTCACTTCATTATCAATCTGGCTTGGTGATGACCCTCTTAAATTTTCATCAGGATGTTGTTCATGGAGCACATAAATCTTACAGAATCCTATCCAGTCTCGATAGGTTAAAGAGCAGCGTTTAAAGTATCTGAGACAGACACGCAAATCTTCATCTGATTTCAGGCACATCACGTCAAATCCATCATAATAATACATGGCTGTAACCTTTGTAAGGGAAAATCGATCGGCAACAGAGTTTTGAATAGATTCGATACGATGTGGATGAGGCCATGCTAATGTGAATATTCCCTTTTGATTGGCGCTAGATGAATTGAATCCTGCTTTCAGTTCTCAACATTCCATTTTGAAAGTAACCACATCTTCTAAATCTAATATATCTAACATGAAATTATGAAGCCAGTTTATCAGGAAAATAATTCATTAACTCGGTGAGAGATTTTTATTAGAATTTTTCTTCATAACTTTTATTACAAAATCAGATTAAATGCCTGTGAGGACAAACATAATTCAATGTCTTATGAATAACTCGTTGTGACCTATGAGTGCAAGAACAAATTATGACTTTCTTCATTCTGTCAATATTTTTGTTAAAGACTTGAAAATGCGAGCGGAGTTTTAATTTTGCTTTTCCACTTCTTCAGTCGCAATTTTATGGAAATAGTTTGCTAACGTGTGTCCTGCACGCTTACCACTCAAACGGCAAGTGGTATTCACATGCCGTTTAATATTACCCATCCGTCTTTGGCCATTCAATGCGCCAATGTGGCCACAAGAACACTTGAATTTGTTGCCAATAATAATCTCAACTGTGGGAAACGCCGTTTTCACCCGCTCAGGGAAGTCGCGATCACCTTTAGAGGCGTCGTTAGTACGTTCCCTCACTTCGTTCGGGGATAAAGTGGGTTGCCATCCTTGCGGGTCGTTACTTTCTGTAGGTGAATTTGCAACAATATAGAGTCTGTTCATGTCAACATGATTTGTATAGCTGGCATAATTATTTTCAATTTTCTTCCTACAGAAAGTGAAATCTTCCTTTCGTACAATTGGCATAACCTCGAAACCGTCGTGGTAATAGATCTTGATCGACAGCGAAGACATTATGCCATTATCTTTTTTATCATTTCTTTGCATTCTTGTAATGAAGGAGCTTTGGGAACCCATGTAAATTCCAGGGTTCTCTTTGCGTCTGCTGGAAACATTCCAGAATCCGTGGGAGGCCATTTGAGAAGTTTAATGGGCATCTTAGAGAGGGTTTCCGCTGCAACAACCAAAAACGGCAAATTAAAAATTAATTGTTACAGTATATGGAACCAGTAGAAATGAATTTAAAAGAAAATATCCAGACAATGCCATTTTCATCTGAGAGTTTCATCTAAGATCGGTCATTTTTGTATCACATCGTTTTACGATCAAGATTCTTTTACCCTGTGTTTTAACGCATCTTTTATAGTTCCTAACAGCATGAAAAAAAGATAAACTGGACTCACCTGAATCTGTCCTTGGAATGCCTGGTATACCTTTTGATTCATCCAAAATGACGCTCTCAATAGAAGGCACCGGCGTTAAGCTATACAAGAAATGAATAATAATAATCAATCTGAGATCTGAACTTTTTTATTGACCAACCGTAGCATCGTATTGTACAAAAGTCCTAATGTACTCTGAAGAAGTAATGTCGATCCATATCGACATACCGATCGATCGCTTTACATTGTGTCTAAAAAATGCCCATCCTCAATGTAGAAATAACTCAAAACCAGTATAGATGCTTAAACATGGTGTTTATATCTTACCTGCGACCCGTGGACTGCTCATTCTTGCGAACGGCAAACTGCTCATGTGATCCCGGATCCCACCTTTTTTAGGCCTTTGATCCCTGATCCCATATACCTCGTTACGACCCTGCTACATGGATAATAGTCATCTGGGGAAATGTCCTTGTCTTTCCCTGGTCTCCTTTTTACTAGGAGCTGTCCACGTTTTGATTCCAGAACACGCAAATTGTGGTTGTAGTTGGCCTTCAATCGCAATTTGTCCAATGCTTTTTTGTGTTCTTTGGAATCTGAGTAGGAGTACGCTTCTTTAATTTCTTTCATGTCTCCGTGTTTCTGTTGGTAATGTCGGGTGACTTTTAAGTGCAATTCTCCGCAATAAAAACAGGCATTCAGCTTGTCATAACTTCTTTCACCCTTCTCTCCCCTCTTTGAGCGGGAAACAACAACTGGAAAACAATGAAAGTACGCTAATAAGATAAACGCACAAAGCACACTACGATTTGGGTTAGGATTCTCAATACAATACAGATCATTACAACTATCGCCATCGAATGCAAAGTACAGTTCAATAACACATTCGGTAAGATAGTCTTTTAACTTGTTATTCAGTCATTGAAAAATAAAATGGAGTTGGCATGGAAACTCATATTCTCGAAGATTTTCCAAACCAAGAAAAAGTAACACTAAAACCAAAAGGCCCTTTTCCGCAAGCGCGTTTCTACTCATAAAGCTGGGTTAACATCTAATTGTAAAATTCATTAATTATTCATGAGGGCACAAACATTACAGACACCCTCAATCAATGCAACATGAAACATGTCCACATTGCTAGTCCACATACCGGTAACCATTTTGCCCTCCAGTTGTAAAATTTCAAATAGAAGAACAAACCCTTACAAAAAAAAATATTATTTCTCTCTGCCTTCATATTTATTATTTTTGTTTTGTTTTGTTTTTGTCACATTATACCCTTGCCCACTACCCTCTTATTTTGTGGTTTTCAAATCTACCTGACTCTTATATAGAATTTGTGTTAGGGACTAAATGCAAAATATAGGTCCCCAAGACCACAGTCCAAGTCAAACCAAGATAAGACACACAAAACCAAAGTCCCGCAAACGTAATCTGTTAATAAACAGAAACAGTCCCGTAAACAATGGAGATGAGGAAACAGAGCTCAGCAAGACAATAAGGCTGAAGGACCGGGGAGATTATAGTGCATGGAAAAAGAGAGGGAAAGAGTGGGAAAATGGCATCAATTCATGATCGCAAGGTCACAGAAAGAGCCCCATGAAACAAGCCCCACAAAACGCCATCCAACAGCTCTACATATAAGAACAAAATGCAGTTCCACAAACCCTAGGTATGCGCAGTTGCAGAACCCATAACAGAGGACACAAATGAAACCAGGGAGACATGAAAAAATGCAAGAAGTGGACTGAAAGTATCTTTATAGAGTTAAAGTATAGAAACTAAAAGAAACTACAAGATGGTAGGGAGATAAAGCAATAATTTTTTATTTCATGTATTTATTTACTGTCTGTGAGCAAAAAAGGATGCCAATTACAATATCAGTGGAACTTTGTACTGAGTAAACCAAAATAAAAAATTTTAACAATTTTAAGCCTCATGCATGTATTTTGTTTCTTTCAATTTTCTCTCACAGATTGAATTCCCCTTTTAATAACCTAATTCGTACAAAAAAATAATAATAAACCTGAGTAGCTTAATTTTACTCATACATTTTCTTTAAAACACAACTTCAAAAGGTATTACATTCAATACTAGTTTTGTATTATCTTTTCAATATTTTTGATTGGCTTTGATCATTTCCTGTAGTAAACAGGGTTAATATTTTTGGAGTTCTTTTTTTTTGTTAGTGCATCTTTTTCCTTTCCTCTTTTTTTGTCTTTTTGTTTTGTCCTAAACAGAGTGAGGGTTTGTCTTAGTGAAGATAATTAACATTAACATGTATATATATATATGTGACTATGCTAGGACAATGAATCTAGTAGTGAGCTCGGCACTATTATAAGATTCGAACCATGTCCTTCAATACCATGAACCATGTCCTTAGCTAACTATTAAAAATTAAAATGAAAGTAACTAAAAAGATAAATAAAATATTTACATTGTGCGCAAATGAAAGTCGGGCCGACAAGAATTGATTGAAATACTTGGGTCTTTTGTTCTAATAATTTTTTTTAAACTACTTATTAACCTAACTGATCTAGCATCTTTGGGTATCTTGGACCATACTTGTTCTAAAATGAACTGAAGCTGTGTGTATTTGGTATCTTTTGGCAAAAAGTGGATAGAAAGAAAGGTGAACCATATGTGCTTTAAGTGTTGGCCCTATTTATTTAGTGGCTCGTTTGCATCGGCTGTGGACGAAAGGATCGAGAAATACTTTGAAGTGCCACAGTTGTACTTGCGCTTATGAATGAATAAATGAATGAACTTTATTAACGTGTCTAAAATGTGTCTAGCAGAGGGAAATCCTCCTGCTAATAGGGGACACCTAACAATTAAAAAAGGTAACCATGAGATAACTATGTAATAACAATATAAAAAAGTAATATTAACTGTGACACTTATATACATCACTTATATACATAAAATGACTACGAAACCTATGCACAACAAGAACTCTACGAGTAGTGAAATCAGGCTTAAAAAAATAAAAGGGTCTAGATGTTCATCTGGTTTACTATCCAAATCAGCCTAACAAGAGCCTCCCATAAGATAAGAAATTGAGCCTTGAATGGCACTGCATTAATGTATTAATTAATGCTCAATGCTAAGGTAGCGGCTGAAAGTGAAAAACGGCGGGAAAATAATTATTACGTGGTACCTTCTAGAGTTCACACGAACCATACTCCTCGTATTTAAAAATGGTATTCAAGAGGTTTTGTTTGGTTTTGTGTCCAAGACGATAGCGTATAATGCTACCTGAAACACGTTTCAGTGTTTGGTTAGTGTGAGTGAGACACTCGGAAAATCAAAGAGTTGTGGCAGATTGAAAATCAATTAGTTGCTATCTCTTGATGACCTTAAAATTGCTTTGTCAAGTGATATGACGTTATTTAATGGTCATTTTATCTGGTATTAGTGAAAGGTTTATGTACAAGCTAGAAATAACAGATAAATATTAAATGCTACAAGCTTTAAAATAACTGTATTATAGACAATGAATTGTAAATAATGATAATTTGGTGCAAAAATAGCAGACAATTAGATACTTGAACGAAACAGGAAATTGTGCTACAATAGTTGTCACAAAGTCATAGAGATTAGAAGTAATACTGATGTAACAGAACAGGTCGAATTACAGATTTCACAATAATGCTTATAGACAAATGAATGAAACAGTAAATTATGGAAACCTTGATTGCAAATGGAAAAATAAAATCAAAATGGATTAGGAATTGTGGCGACAATTACAACTAACAACATGGAACTAAGGTCTTGTCACCTTTTTCATCCCACATGAAACTGCAGGCTTTACTGTGCTTGCGAAGCGAAGTATACAAAAAGTGTACAAACAAAACAGAATACTCTTTTGAAAAGATAGTAAAAAATGTATACTTTTTGTATACAATAAATGAAAGCATAGACCACAAATGTATACTTTTTGTATACAGCGAGTATTTAATATAAGTTTACACACATTGCAGATAGTAAATGGGAATTGTGTTACAGACCTTCAATTCAACCAAATTAAAGCCATACATGTAGGATCAACTCAATATGTTTTTAAACATGGCATCATATAAACCCTTTATTTGTTCATAAAAAGATGAAGTTCGGACAACATTTAAATATGCATACAGATGGAAGATCTTGTCTATACGCCTTTAAACATCAAAGTATTTTGAGTCTGTTCAAAACATTGTGTTCAATTTAATTTAACAATTTGTTTGGTACCAAAACTGAATGTGAGAACGATGGATTATAATAACATACAATATAAGTATGTACTCTCATGAAATGTTTTTTTGCCAGTAAAATATGTTTACATGACAGCTACAATTAAGTGAAACAAGAGTTTGTGATGGAAAGCTTCACAACCTAAAAATGTCACTCTTACTAAAATAACATTGTAGTATACTGTCCAATTGATCAAGGCTCCAAAAACTAAAAAAGGAGTCAACTTATTTGTTTGTTGCAGCAATGGTAGCATGTGACTGCAGAGCAGATAGTTTGTTCCTGAGGCTTGATCTTATCCCAGATTCCCCAATTTTACTTGGATGTTTCTTGAGTGCAAATGCTGTGTAAAATAAAATAAGAAGGAAGGATTAATGTCGATTGGATGAAGGATAACTTAAAATAAGCAACTAAATACCTAACCTAACAGTTGCAAAAATGAATCTGAAAACAATCATGTACGCAAAAAGAAAATTAGCTTTTTTCACTTGGGATCTGGGTATATGTTATAGGCATAACTTTATGCAAAGAGCCAAGATTGCCTATTTCCTAATAACCATGGGCTTAAGCCTGGTTTACACTAGCAACATAACAACATACATTTACCAACATGGACATTATGTGGATATTATGGTTACGTCATTTTGTTCCTGTCATGTTGTGTTGTTCATAGTCATGACTTAACAATGACAATAACATAAGGTTTTTCGGATCACGTTTTTTCTGTAGGTAGTCTCGACTGATATGTTGATCGATATATCGGTCCAGAGTCGGTCGACAGTGGACCGATATATCAGCCGAGAGTCGGTCGACACTCAGTCGATAGTCGGTCGATATATCGGTCGAGATGTACGTCAGCCAATATAGCTTTTAGTTTAGTTCTGGAAATTCAGATGTCTTTATCGCCTGGATACCTCGAGAGGTTAGAACAAGAAGACAGCTGACATTTCAGACTAGCCGTAAATCAGCAGTCTTTGGTTTCATAAGCCTGCGATTTAAATGTGATTTCACAACTGAGGTTTGAAAATTAACGCCAGCAAACTGGCTATGTAATTTTAATTTGAGTTAGTCATTTCTGTATGAGAAATAAATTTACAAAATGGGCATGGTAATAGCAGTTCTACCACCTTAATAATTATGCATAAATAAATGCATAGATTAATAGTGTGATTAAAGTTTGAGCAAGTGAAATTTCAGCCGACGGTAGAAATACTGTATCCCTAATTTTCTTTACCCTTGGAATGAACTTTAGGTCTGGATTTTCCCTAGGTACCTTTCTATACTTCAGCTCTTTAAACCCCCATCCTTTTATACACCTCCAGCATGAAAAAGGTACCCCTTTCGGGCAGAGCCTCCCAGTATAGTCCATTGTTGGGAGTACAACTGCTATCCATTTATACTCCTGCGTGGAGAGCGGCACTGTGAGAGTGCCTCTCTCTCTTGCCGAAGAATACAACACAACGACCTTGGTCAGTGCTCGAACTCGGACTGCTTGACCTGGAGTCCATTTAGGACATTGTGCCTCCCACTAATTGGTTCTATTACCTCTTACCACATTGGGTGAATTTGGGAGATGAGACTGACAGTTAAAAGTCCATTAATCTCACTCGTAGGAAGACAAGAACCATTAACGTGACACATTCATTATACATGTAATTTCTTCAGCATGCAAATGGATTTCTGTGCCTAGCCACTTCATCTACATATTTATACACAAAGGACGAAGTCACAATATGTCAATTCAAAATTAAGTAACTTACTGTATTAATTTATTTGCAGGGACACAAGCACATATTAATCTGTCAGAAAAGAATGTTCGCTGTCTTTTGTTATTTGGGACATTTGATGCTCCAGCCAAGTGTTTGTTTTAAGAATTCTACCAATTTAATGCATTTATAGCTGTCCTTATTGTCTAACCCGGCCCTGGGGAGACAGTGAAAACAACCATCCTTTTAATGAGAGTAACTTAAAAACTGGATATGGTGAAGAGAGGACTCATGAACAAACTCTAAAATTTGCTGGTGAAAGCATGAAAAATGCAGCTGCTAATGGTGTTATCTCAGGGGTCAATGGTGTGAAAGGCTTTAGCTGGTTCATGTTTGTGCCAAACTTTGATATTATACGGGGGGTTGCTATAGACCACATGCATGGAACTTTGTTAGGCGTTGTCAAAATGCTATTGCAGTTATGGATGAACAAGAGCTATAGTTCAGAACCCTGGTCAATAACCCAGAAACTTAATGAGATTGAGTCAAGGTACATGAATGTCTCCACCAGCTTGCATAACACGCCTGCCAAGAAGTCTTACAGAGAACTTTGGTCACCTAAAGGCATCGGAATTGCGTACATTTTTGCTGTTTTATTCTGTACCATGCCTTTATGGAATCCTTCCTGATTCATATTTTCAACACTTCATCCTGCTAGTTGAAGCAATTTACCTCTTGTTACAAGAATCTATTTCCATCTCTGATCTCAAGAAAGCATCCTCTCTTCTCAAGCACTTCTGTATCAAAGTTAAAAGTTTGTATGCCCCTAGATATGAGACATATAACGTACATTGTTTACTTCACCTTTCCAACAGAGTATTTGATCTGGGACCACTGTGGACCCACTCTTGTTTTTGTTAGGAGGATTTTAATGGTGAATTATGTTCATGTTTTAATGGAACACAAGGTGTTGAAGGACAAATTGCCTTGGCAATCTGTATTCAAATGAAAATACCAGAACTGGTACCATTGCTTACCGAGGGATCCTCTTCAAAAGGTCTTAATGACAAGATGACAAAGAAAAATCTAGGGCTTTTCAACCAATTGAGTATTGATGACAGTGGACAGATGTTTTCTGTGGGAACAATCAAGAATGTTTTGTTGTCAACTACGGAGCAGGCCATTGTTGACACTCTTGTTAGAAAAAAAAAAAAAAAATAACCTGGTGAATAACCTTGCAGGATCTTAAAAGATCTTTTAAGCTCTTAAAAGACCTGCCGCAAATCCTAAAAGATAAGGATCTTTCTAGGATCCTTAAAGATCTTAGGAAGATCTTAAAAGATGATGAAGATTTTACAAAGATCTCAGCAAAGATGTAATAGCAAGGATCCTAGCTTGCAGAATTTTGCACAGATCCTTTAAGATCCTCAAGTATTTGATGATCCATGAGGATCTTCGTAAGAATCCTGAGGACCTTTGCAGGAATCATTTTTTTATTGCAGTGTCCTGCAAGAACCTTGAAGATAACTGGGGATTGTAAATGAAGAAGTTTCTCATAGGTGTTTCCGAAGATCTTTGAGGAATTCCATTAAGATCCTAGAAATATTTTCACCAGGGTAAAGCACTGAAAGTTTACAGTTATCAAAAAGCTCTTGTATACATTTTGTTTTCATCTATCAATTTTATTTACCTGAAGTATACATGCATGCATGCATCAAGATTGACTATAAGCTCTCATATATTTTGAAATATATTGTATTTTTTCAGAAAAAGTTGTTGTGTACATTTTGAAAACATCAGACGATTGTTGTATACAGTAAGTATACATCAAAATCAATGATATTCTCAGTTTGTATATTTGATGTATACAACAAATGTACATTTGGAATGCTGGACAGGAGATTTGTACACTTTATGTATACAAAAAGTATACAAATCAACTTCTCTTTTTTGTAAGGGATTACTACATGGATAATAGTCATCTGGGGAAATGTCCTTGTCTTTCCCTGGTCTCCTTTTTACTAGGAGCTGTCCACGTTTTGATTCCAGAACACGTAAATTGTGGTTGTAGTTGGCCTTTACAGTCTAGAGCGTCGAACCGTGGCCACCAGACTAAGTTTGTGACATCTTTTTGACAGGTTTTTGATTAGTTTGATGGCTTCCGGTTTAAGCGGGCCAATCAGATTTTCAAAGCAAGGAATTTTTGGCGGCAAATTTAGATTATAAGCGACGGTGAACTTTACAGACTGTAAGCACAGACAGACATCATGGCTGCCGATCAAAACACGACTAAGTTCCAGTTTAAAGTTTTCTCAAGCATTGTGACTGTTTATTTCAGCTACTTGTTTTCTTTTGTATTCAACAGCGAATGTCCAGCTTCGCCTGAACCAAAACGGCAGTTTTTACGATAACAGGCGGGCTTTATCACTTTGTCACCGGGAGCGCGTATTGGATCTTTACCATGACGGCAACAGCGAACGAGGAATCGCTAGAGAAGTTCGTGTGAATAATATTATCAAGCGGTACAATGAAGCTAATACGTCGCTTAGAGCCCCAAAAGTCTGTAGTGCCCCGGAGAAAGTTGGTCTTTACGCTTCTGAATATATAGAAGCTCAGCGACTCATAAAGCCTAGCATTTATGCCAGTGAGATCAGGCAAAGACTGCTTCTTGATGGAGTCCTTCATCCAGTTGATCTCCCAAGCAGTTCACAAATAAACAAACTGTCACGAAATGAGCATGCCATGACGAGAAAAAAAATTTCAGTTATTCGGCGTGAATCTACCACGACTGAAGTAACTGACAGAACAGATGATTATCTGAATGAAATTTCAACCTTTCACTCAACTCAACTGCACTTTTTCGATGAAACTGGGGTGAACAAAACTTCGGGAAATAAAATTTATGGCAGTGCGCCTGTAGGCGTACCCGCATTCGAAGTGCAGCGCTACACGTCAAATGCGAATTACACAGTGAACTTAATGCACTCGATAACCGGGGTTGACTTTTTTAACATTTTAGACGGGCCGTCCAACGGTATGGAGCTTTTGAACTTTTTTGATGAAGCTTTGCAGTTAGAGCGAGAAGATGGAAGCGCCGTACTTGAACGTGGGGATTGTGTTATTATGGACAATTGTGGTTTCCACCACGCTCTATTTGTGGAACCTGTCTTGCGGGGCATGCTTGGGGATTGCGGGGTTGGACTTATTTATCAGCCTCCGTATTCCCCAGATTTCAACACGTGAACTGTGTTTCCACCAAATCAAGGGCTTTTTGCAACGACACCAACTGCTAGCTGAGCATGAAACGAAAATTGCTATTGCTGATGGTATACTTGAAATTACCCCACGACAATCCTGGTCATTTTTTCAACATGTTGGATATGTTTTCTAATAGCACACTTGATAACCATGTCGGCACGTAATAGGCAAGCAATTTGTTATATTTGACCTCCTGTTTCGTGAGATGTTAGTCCAGAATTAGAGTGCAATTAAGCCATGTTTTTTAGTGTATCATGTGCATATTTCGGTAAGGGATGGACCATTAGAAAAAGTGATGGGGGGGGGGTGGGAACTTTGGGAGAGGCAAGAAATTTTTTTTTTGTCCACCTAAGGTGGAAATCTTTTTTTTTTTTTCACTCATGGCTGGAATATATATATATTTTAATAGTTTTACTTGACTCATTGTCCTTGGGCAGTTTTTTTTTTTGCGATAATGGGTGGAAATATTTTTTTCCTTAATAATTTACTGGAAAAAAATTTTTTTTTTGCTTTTGCCCCACCCCCCATCACTTTTCTAATGGTCCATCCCTAGTTTGGACCCAGCCACACGTTTATTCGCATAAACATGAAACAAACACCGGTCCTCAGCGTTTGTGATTGGCTTATTGCAATCAGCACTTCAAAAGACAAGGTTGAAAAAGAACGTGGCTGTAAAGAACTCGAGCTGGGTTCCATAGGTTTGTTTCTTGCTTCCGTGTGCCTATCGCCTATAAGTATAAATACAAATTTTACTTTGAATGTAATCAGAATGCTTCCACACGCCGGACTGTCTGAAATTGTGTTGGTTTCTTTATGAAGTGTATGAAATCAGAACCAGAATACAAAAACCTGAATAATTCTACCCTAATCAGTTTTACCTCTGAACAACTGATGTACTATAAATTCATAACTTTTCAGACCAAGAAACAGAACATCAATAACACCCGTGTTTGCTCTTTCCAAATGCAATTATGCGAGAACGCACGTGAGCACGTCGCCTGGATAAAGTAAAACGAACAGAACGTTGTAAATAATAATGGGATAATCTACTTACAGTAAGATACAAACCAAGTTTATTTTCAGTAAATGCTGTAAAAATACGCTTACAGGTAAAACTCAACACTAACAGTATCAACAGAACATCGAGATTCATCAACTCACAGTTACAGTCACTGCTGTGCAGTAGAGCGCATCGAGTTAGTATAAAGTGGGATCATGTATTTTTCTTCGTAAAAACAAAACTCATAACTCAACAAAAGCAGTCTGATAAAGCTGAAAATATCGCCACTAATAAACTGTAATGTCACCGCTGTCTTGGAGAACTCGCCAGGTATTTGCGCTCTAGTTTATATCTTTGTGAGGCATCAGTGCTTTCAGCTGAGAATTTTGGAACTGTTCCAAAATTTGCGGCAGTCGCCAATCCTCTTCAACACCCCATTCGGGAACTCTATTGTTCAGTGCCCTTTGAAGAGCAAGTAAATCACGATCCAACTGAAGGCGTTTCCCACTTGCATATTTGATGAGATTTTGGGCTCGTAATCTCGGCCGCATTATGGCGAAAAATGATGATTTAGCCCGTTCGCGCGCATACCTGAGACCTTTGATATTAGCTTCCTCGTCTAAACTTTGTTGTTCGAGATTCTTTATCGCACGCTGTAGCTCTTGTATATTTGCTCTGTGTTCTGGATGTTTCTCTCGTACTTTGCAACAGCTGATGTTAGTACAAGGCTCATTCTTGCAGGTGGTTTTTGTGTGCCCAGCGACGTGGCAAACTGTACACATTCGTGCTCGAATACTGGACAGCGACAAAAACTGTTTATCTTGTTGTTTCAGATTGTTCAATTCTTCTCTTGCAGTTGATAGCTGCACTTGCAAGACAGTGAGATTTTCCTTTAGTTCCTCTTCCTTCAGATCCAATGGACTCTTTTCCCTGGCTACTGTAGAACACGGAATTGTAGTTTGTGCTGTTGAAGTGGCAACTGGCGCCAAAGCTCTGTAGGTAAGTTGTTTTGGTTCTAACTCACCGCCACTGAAAGCAGCAGAAGTTGACAATCCACCAGAGTCAAGCCTTCTCATTTTTTGTGGAACTGGTGAATTCACTTCGTGGGACTTGATGTAGATTTTTTTGTAGTCTCGATCGCCTACTTGCTTTGCCGTTCGCAACATTTCAGAAAAAGCAAAAGGATCATCTGGACTGATGTTTACAAAGTCTCCATCTTCGTCTTTATAGCGAAGTCTGATAGAATCTTGATCAAGGTGAGCAAGAGGTGAACAATTCCTCTGTATGGTCTGAAGCAGGGTTTCGTATGTAACATTTCTCAGTATAAATGTCGCAAATCTTTCCCCACCATAATCAACTTTTACCTGCAACGCCATATTTTTGCAACTGAACTAAACGCTTTGATATCCCGACTTCGATTTTTAAGACCTCTGATTGGTAGTTTACAGCAACCGGAAGCCATAAAACCCATCAAACTAATCACAAACCTGTCAAAAACTTTAGCCGGGTAGCCACGGTTCGACGCTCTTGACTGTAATCGCAATTTGTCCAACGCTTTTTTACGTTCTTTGGAATCTGAGTAGGAGTACGCTTCTTTTATTTCTTTCATGTCTCCGTGTTTCTGTTGGTAATGTCGGGTGACTTTTAAGTGCAATTCTCCGCAATAAAAACAGGCATTCAGCTTGTCATAACTTCTTTCACCCTTCTCTCCCCTCTTTGAGCGGGAAACAACAACTGGAAAACAATGAAAGTAATTTCCGTCAACCAGTTGACTGGGGCAAATTTCTTGACGATTTTTGCTTTTTTGTTTGGGCGGGTGATTTGATATACCTCTTCTAAGTGTTGCAGCGTGGTTTCATATACTAATTCGCGCATGGTTTGATCTTCTTGTCCACATGCTGTCGTTCCGTGGAATGTAGAATAAAGTTGATCTGCTCTCTGTTTTAGTCGCACAAATTCCTTCTACTCCATAAATCAAAGCAAGTACCTTGGCACATAAATAAATATACGTTAAATATACGGTGATCGTAAATAGTAAAGTGTCATGTTCCACAGTTAGATGACTAATCTTTAGCTCGATATGCTTAAAAGCAGAACCATCATCATTAGAATGATCAATCCACTTGAGATGATAAACATCGTTGGCATCGAGTGGATCGAAGTATTGATCTTGAAGGGCTTTAACCCAGAAAAGAATTCTGTCCTCTGATGTCGTGAATGCAGCACATTGCGCTGATGCTTTATAAAGTGACAGATCGATTTCTTCCTTGAGCTTGTTTTGTTTTCCCTTTTTTGAATCAAAGGATTTGATAATATACTTTTTCTGCAATTCCTCCATTTTCAATAGCTCAAAGCCGCAGATAGGCGAAGAAAAGCTTGAAAACTATGTGAAATTTACGGAGCCATGCGGTCATAACCGGCCGCCATGACACAAAGGAGCTACCATTCCAGAACACGCAAATTGTGGTTGTAGTTGGCCTTCAATCGCAATTTGTCCAACGCTTTTTTGCGTTCTTTGGAATCTGAGTAGGAGTACGCTTCTTTAATTTCTTTCATGTCTCCGTGTTCTGTTGGTAATGTCGGGTGACTTTTAAGTGCAATTCTCCGCAATAAAAACAGGCATTCAGCTTGTCATAACTTCTTTCACCCTTCTCTCCCCTCTTTGAGCGGGAAACAACAACTGGAAAACAATGAAAGTACGCTAATAAGATAAACGCACAAAACACACTACGATTTGGGTTAGGATTCTCAATACAATACAGATCATTACAACTATCGCCATCGAATGCAAAGTACAGTTCAATAACACATTCGGTAAGATAGTCTTTTAACTTGTTATTCAGTCATTGAAAAATAAAATGGAGTTGGCATGGAAACTCATATTCTCGAAGATTTTCCAAACCAAGAAAAAGTAACACTAAAACCAAAAGGCCCTTTTCCGCAAGCGCGTTTCTACTCATAAAGCTGGGTTAACATCTAATTGTAAAATTCATTAATTATTCATGAGGGCACAAACATTACAGACACCCTCAATCAATGCAACATGAAACATGTCCACATTGCTAGTCCACATACCGGTAACCATTTTGCCCTCCAGTTGTAAAATTTCAAATAGAAGAACAAACCCTTACAAAAAAAATATTATTTCTCTCTGCCTTCATATTTATTATTTTTGTTTTGTTTTGTTTTTGTCACATTATACCCTTGCCCACTACCCTCTTATTTTGTGGTTTTCAAATCTACCTGACTCTTATATAGAATTTGTGTTAGGGACTAAATGCAAAATATAGGTCCCCAAGACCACAGTCCAAGTCAAACCAAGATAAGACACAAAAACAAAGTCCCAGCAAACGTAATCTGTTAATAAACAGAAACAGTCCCGTAAACAATGGAGATGAGGAAACAGAGCTCAGCAAGACAATAAGGCTGAAGGACCGGGGAGATATACAGTGCATGGAAAAAAGGGGGGAAAGAGTGGGAAAATGGCATCAATTCATGATCCCAAGGTCACAGAAAGAGCCCCATGAAGCAAGCCCCACAAAAACGCCATCCAACAGCTCTGCATATAAGAACAAAATGCAGTTCCACAAACCCTATAGGTATGCGCAGATGCAGAACCCATAACAGAGGACTCAAATGACACCAGGGAGACATGAAAAAATGCAAGAAGTGGATTTGAAAAAGGAAAAAAAACCTGACTATCCCTTCCAGCATCTTTTAATGAAACCGACTGAAAGTATCTTTATAGAGTTAAAGTATAGAAACTGAAACAAACTACAAGATGGTAGGGAGATAAAGCAATAATTTTTTATTTCCTGTATTTATTTACTGTCTGTGAGCAAAAAAGGATGTCAATTACAATATCAGTGGAACTTTATACTGAGTAAACCAAAATTAAAAATTTAAAACAATTTGAAGCCGCATGCATGTATTTTATTTCTTTCAATTTTCTCTCACAGATTGAATTCCCCTTTTAATAACCTAATTCGTACAAAAAAAAATAATAAATCTGAGTAGCTTAATTTTACTCATACATTTCTTTAAAACACAGCTTCAAAAGGTACATTCAATATTAGTTTTGTATTATCTTTTCAATATATTTGATGATTTGGATAAATCTTCTTGAATTACATGTGAGTTGCACTGCAAGCTGTTTGGCTTTGATCATTTCCTGTAGTAGAACAGGGTTAATATTTTTGGAGTTCTTCTTTTTTTTGTTAGTGCATCTTTTTCCTTTTTTGTTTTGTTGTCCTAAACAGAGTGAGGGTTTGTGTCTTAGTGAAGATATATATATATATATATATATATATATGACTATGCTAGGGCAATGAATCTAGTAGTGAGCTCGGCACTATTATAAGATTCGAACCATGTCCTTCAATACCATGAACCATGTCCTTAGCTAACTATTAAAAATTAAAATGAAAGTAACTAAAAAGATAAATAAAATATTTACATCGACAATAAGAATTGATTGAAATACTTGGGTCTTTTGTTCTAATAATTTTTTTTAAACTACTTATTAACCTAACTGATCTAGCATCTTTGAGTATCTTGGACCATACTTGTTCCAAAATGAACTGAAGCTGTGTGTATTTGGTATCTTTTGGCAAAAAGTGGATAGAAAGAAAGGTGAACCATATGTGCTTTAAGTGTTGGCCCTATTTATTTAGTGGCTCGTTTGCATCGGCTGTGGACGAAAGGATCGAGAAATACTTTGAAGTGCCACAGTTGTACTTGCGCTTATGAATGAATAAATGAATGAACTTTATTAACGTGTCTAAAATGTGTCTAGCAGAGGGAAATCCTCCTGGTAACCATGAGATAACTATGTAATAACAATATAAAAAAAACAATATTAACTGTGACACTTATATACATAAAATGACTACGAAACCTATGCACAACAAGAACTGTACGAGTAGTGAAATCAGGCTTAAAAAAAATAAAAGGGTCTAGATGTTCATCTGGTTTACTATCCAAATCAGCCTAACAAGAGCCTCCCATAAGATAAGAAATTGAGCCTTGAATGGCACTGCATTAATGTATTAATTAATTAATGCTCAATGCGGGAAAATAATTATTACGTGGTACCTTCTAGAGTTCACACGAACCATACTCATATTTAAATATGGTATTCATTTTGGATTTGTGTCCAACACGATAGCGTATAATGCTACCTGTATACTTTTTGTATACAGCGAGTATTTAATATAAGTTTACACACATTGCAGATAGTAAATGGGAATTGTGTTACAGACCTTCAATTCAACCAAATTAAAGCCATACATGTAGGATCAACTCAATATGTTTTTAAACATGGCATCATATAAACCCTTTATTTGTTCATAAAAAGATGAAGTTCGGACAACATTTAAATATGCATACAGATGGAAGATCTTGTCTATACGCCTTTAAACATCAAAGTATTTTGAGTCTGTTCAAACATTGTGTTCAATTTAATTTAACAATTTGTTTGGTACCAAAACTGAATGTGAGAACGATGGATTATAATAACATACAATATAAGTATGTACTCTCATGAAATGTTTTTTTGCCAGTAAAATATGTTTACATGACAGCTACAATTAAGTGAAACAAGAGTTTGTGATGGAAAGCTTCACAACCTAAAAATGTCACTCTTACTAAAATAACATTGTAGTATACTGTCCAATTGATCAAGGCTCCAAAAACTAAAAAAGGAGTCAACTTATTTGTTTGTTGCAGCAATGGTAGCATGTGACTGCAGAGCAAATAGTTTGTTCCTGAGGCTTGATCTTATCCCAGATTCCCCAATTTTACTTGGATGTTTCTTGAGTGCAAATGCTGTGTAAAATAAAATAAGAAGGAAGGATTAATGTCGATTGGATGAAGGATAACTTAAAATAAGCAACTAAATACCTAACCTAACAGTTGCAAAAATGAATCTGAAAACAATCATGTACGCAAAAAGAAAATTAGCTTTTTTCACTTGGGATCTGGGTATATGTTATAGGCATAACTTTATGCAAAGAGCCAAGATTGCCTATTTCCTAATAACCATGGGCTTAAGCCTGGTTTACACTAGCAACATAACAACATACATTTACCAACATGGACATTATGTGGATATTATGGTTACGTCATTTTGTTCCTGTCATGTTGTGTTGTTCATAGTCATGACTTAACAATGACAATAACATAAGGTTTTTCGGATCACGTTTTTTCTGTAGGTAGTCTCGACTGATATGTTGATCGATATATCGGTCGACAGTGGACCGATATATCAGCCGAGAGTCGGTCGACACTCAGTCGATAGTCGGTCGATATATCGGTCGAGATGTATGTCAGCCAATATAGCTTTTAGTTTAGTTCTGGAAATTCAGATGTCTTTATCGCCTGGATACCTCGAGAGGTTAGAACAAGAAGACAGCTGACATTTCAGACTAGCCGTAAATCAGCAGTCTTTGGTTTCATAAGCCTGCGATTTAAATGTGATTTCACAACTGAGGTTTGAAAATTAACGCCAGCAAACTGGCTATGTAATTTTAATTTGAGTTAGTCATTTCTGTATGAGAAATAAATTTACAAAATGGGCATGGTAATAGCAGTTCTACCACCTTAATAATTATGCATAAATAAATGCATAGATTAATAGTGTGATTAAAGTTTGAGCAAGTGAAATTTCAGCCGACGGTAGAAATACTGTATCCCTAATTTTCTTTACCCTTGGAATGAACTTTAGGTCTGGATTTTCCCTAGGTACCTTTCTATACTTCAGCTCTTTAAACCCCCATCCTTTTATACACCTCCAGCATGAAAAAGGTACCCCTTTCGGGCAGAGCCTCCCAGTATAGTCCATTGTTGGGAGTACAACTGCTATCCATTTATACTCCTGCGTGGAGAGCGGCACTGTGAGAGTGCCTCTCTCTCTTGCCGAAGAATACAACACAACGACCTTGGTCAGTGCTCGAACTCGGACTGCTTGACCTGGAGTCCATTTAGGACATTGTGCCTCCCACTAATTGGTTCTATTACCTCTTACCACATTGGGTGAATTTGGGAGATGAGACTGACAGTTAAAAGTCCATTAATCTCACTCGTAGGAAGACAAGAACCATTAACGTGACACATTCATTATACATGTAATTTCTTCAGCATGCAAATGGATTTCTGTGCCTAGCCACTTCATTTACATATTTATACACAAAGGACGAAGTCACAATATGTCAATTCAAAATTAAGTAACTTACTGTATTAATTTATTTGCAGGGACACAAGCACATATTAATCTGTCAGAAAATAATGTTCGCTGTCTTTTGTTATTTGGGACATTTGATGCTCCAGCCAAGTGTTTGTTTTAAGAATTCTACCAATTTAATGCATTTATAGCTGTCCTTATTGTCTAACCCGGCCCTGGGGAGACAGTGAAAACAACCATCCTTTTAATGAGAGTAACTTAAAAACTGGATATGGTGAAGAGAGGACTCATGAACAAACTCTAAAATTTGCTGGTGAAAGCATGAAAAATGCAGCTGCTAATGGTGTTATCTCAGGGGTCAATGGTGTGAAAGGCTTTAGCTGGTTCATGTTTGTGCCAAACTTTGATATTATACGGGGGGTTGCTATAGACCACATGCATGGAACTTTGTTAGGCGTTGTCAAAATGCTATTGCAGTTATGGATGAACAAGAGCTATAGTTCAGAACCCTGGTCAATAACCCAGAAACTTAATGAGATTGAGTCAAGGTACATGAATGTCTCCACCAGCTTGCATAACACGCCTGCCAAGAAGTCTTACGGAGAACTTTGGTCACCTAAAGGCATCGGAATTGCGTACATTTTTGCTGTTTTATTCTGTACCATGCCTTTATGGAATCCTTCCTGATTCATATTTTCAACACTTCATCCTGCTAGTTGAAGCAATTTACCTCTTGTTACAAGAATCTATTTCCATCTCTGATCTCAAGAAAGCATCCTCTCTTCTCAAGCACTTCTGTATCAAAGTTAAAAGTTTGTATGCCCCTAGATATGAGACATATAACGTACATTGTTTACTTCACCTTTCCAACAGAGTATTTGATCTGGGACCACTGTGGACCCACTCTTGTTTTTGTTAGGAGGATTTTAATGGTGAATTATGTTCATGTTTTAATGGAACACAAGGTGTTGAAGGACAAATTGCCTTGGCAATCTGTATTCAAATGAAAATACCAGAACTGGTACCATTGCTTACCGAGGGATCCTCTTCAAAAGGTCTTAATGACAAGATGACAAAGAAAAATCTAGGGCTTTTCAACCAATTGAGTATTGATGACAGTGGACAGATGTTTTCTGTGGGAACAATCAAGAATGTTTTGTTGTCAACTACGGAGCAGGCCATTGTTGACACTCTTGTTAGATCTGTTTCTCAGGTCTTCAAGTTTTGCAGGGTAGTGCTAGGCCCTCAGCTTATTCGTTGTAAGGAATATAAGTGCATGAGTAAGAGAAACAACTACACTGTTGAATTTCAAGATCAGCAAAGCAAGAAAGTGACTCTTATGGCCAAGTGGATTATTATTTAAAATGTGTTGTCCAGTGTCCAAATCCATCCTTTTGTTTTGAAGGATGTGTTTGGCAACTACCCAAGTACATTGCTATGGTCAAGGAGTTGAAAGTAATTCATACCATGTTGATTTTTGATGACAATATTACCAGTTGCACAGTTCGTCATATTATTCCTGTTTCAATCACAGAGTGCAACCATAGGGCAATTTTTCTCACTGACATAACACAGTTATGTATTTTCCTGGATTGTGGTAGAAGTGATGCTTCTTTTGTTGGACTTTTTCCAAATAGGATTGAAAAAGACTGAATGTGCAGACTATCATTTTTTAAGTATTGTTAGTTATAAGTAGAGATATATCTGTTTGCATTGATTCGCATATTCCTAAGAATTAAGAATGACAAAGAGCCAGGAACACAGCAGATCTAGACATGGACTAAGAGCCAAATAGTCAATGGATGCTTACAAATAGCACTGCACTATTACTACTATTATTATTATTAGCACTATTACTAAAGATATACATTTTGTCACATGAGATTCCATGAGACCCCTGCATCAACTCAGACAAGAATTGCAGTCTGGTAAAGATTTTGCACAAGCATGATGTATTCAAGACAAGAAAAGGCAATGAAAGAGCCAAAACTAGTGGCCTACAACCGTGGACGAAATAGCTTGGGACACTTAAGAAAATACTATACAATGACAATTATTTTCGACGAGAGAAACTATCGTTCCATTTCCTAGTCCCCCCTCCCCCCCAATACAAAGTTGAGACATTGTGGCTTGGTTATATGCATGAAACTCAACATTGTATTGGGGGTGGGGAGGGGGAGGTAACGACAAAGGCAATTTGTGGGGAAAAAGGTTAAGTGTCCCGAAACTTCTGACCAAGATTGTCGGAATGTGTTTCTGTTTAAATTGCTCATTTTCGCTAGAAAATAACCAAATATTGTGACTGAAGTGCAGATCTAATGGTTTAACTTTGCATTAGGGTATTTAGCATTAGAAAAATAAACGTGACATAACAAAATATGGGGGGAGGGGTGGGAAAGTTATATGTAAGTCACATTGTAAGAGAAACAGGTCTTGGTTTGATATAATGCAATCGGTCTTTTACTTTTTAAAGTGGAGCTTATGGCCAATGATGACCATATCACTCTAAGAAGAGAAATGATGAATTTGCAAGAAATGTTATGCCTATTTGACCAAGCAAACGCTCTACATGGGTAAGCTTGTAAACGGATTTTTATTGCAAGAACCCCCAAAAAAGAAAAAGACTCACTATTTTTTGTCTCTATGAGACTAAATTCACGCTTCAATTGAAAGAGTTTCGTTTTCTTTCAAACACAATTTAACATGCTAGCTTACCGGAAATTTGAAACCGGATTTAAAGTCACGCACATCACGTGTCATTATTAATGAGTAAGGAAAACAGTACTCGGCAACAGTACTCAGCAGCATTTTCTTCTTTTCTCTTGCTCGGGCACCGAAAGATATAGCCACGAAAGCAGTTAAAATGTTTTAACCTTGTTAGAAGAATTGTTTACGGAGATAGTCTGTATCAGTACTGCACGTTTTATTCGATTTTCAACAGTACTCAGCATATTAGCGTTAAAGTAAACAAGAAATCAAATATTTCTCATCTTGGTTATGAGTGAGTACTGTTGATAAAATTACAAATTCAACAACTCTTCGGGAGTTTTGAATGTAGTTACATTGAATAGACTATTTCTCATATATTGCAATAGAAAACGTTAGTAAACGCGCGCATTTTCCGTTGTTAGGCTTGAGAATTCATGTGAGTACTGTCGAATTTCAGCCGAGAACTGTTCACACGGCACTTCCGGTGCTAACACAAATGTGTATGTTTTCAACATTTAGGCGTCTTTTTTCTTTTAAATCTCACTGCTAGTGGAAAAACGACGCTTCTTTCATCATATAGACAACGTGTTTTTTATCAGTAATAGGAACAGTTCCATATTTGCGCTTCTTATGACTCAAACAGAAACTATACAAAGTTCACAGAATGCGATGCTTGAATTTTGAATTGAAAAACACCCAAAAACTGTGCATAATGTGACCCAAAAATATAGTTCTTACCTTCATGATCACTTGCGGCAGCTGCTGCCACCACCGGCTCTCTATTTATGCTGCTAAGGGCTTTTTTTCAAGCGACGGACCTGCCTCTTTCAAAATTCTCTTTCGGACAACCGTGGACGAAATAGCTTGGGACACTTAAGAAAATACTATACAATGACAATTATTTTCGACGAGAGAAACTATCGTTCCATTTCCTAGTCCCCCCTCCCCCCCAATACAAAGTTGAGACATTGTGGCTTGGTTATATGCATGAAACTCAACATTGTATTGGGGGTGGGGAGGGGGAGGTAACGACAAAGGCAATTTGTGGGGAAAAAGGTTAAGTGTCCCGAAACTTCTGACCAAGATTGTAGGTTTTTAATGAGCCTGGGTAGTAGTAAAAGCCAAACATTGCTGCTGTAGGTAGGGTAAAACGGATTCATGGTATTGAGAAAATGTACGACAAATTACTTGAAGATCTGACAGAGCCGCAGTGACAAATCTTTATTCCCACTACTAAAATGCGTTCTGAATGGCAGAATTAGATATACCCTAGAGTTTGGAGGACCTATTTATCCAACAAAATGCGCAGACCTCAACTACATGTATTTCTCTGATATGTTTAGCACATATATAATGTCCCAATCACTCCCATAATGAAAATATTTGAAAGTTCACAAAAGAAAACAAACTTCTTTTCTGCCAAAAGTAAACTCCAGATGTTTTTTTTTATTTCCGGCTGCCAGAGGGACACAAACATGGTGTCTCCATACTGAGCTCTATAAATTTGTGTGGAACATTTTGACAAATAACTCAAGTATGGAATACTACACAGACCTGAGATTTGGACTGATGTCTTATTTATTATCATTTCTTCATGGTTTCATTACATACTGCACCAACTGTATTTTATGCAGTTTTATGGACACTTGATACCATTTTAATGATCTTATGTGTATTTGTTTTAACGTTCTAATCAATTTTAGTTACTTGATTTTAGCATTTTAACTAATTTAGATTTCACCTTAATTTGGTTATTAACTATTTTATTCGACTTACCCTATGTTTGATCAGCATTTTAGCATATTATATAAATTTTAATATAATTTCCTTTATGCTGCAATTTTAGTCTGACACTCAATAAAGGTATCTTTAGTTATAAATATATTCATTAAATCATCACAGAAATGTAGTTAACAAATCGACCACATTATTCCATGGTCTACACTCTTATAGACCATAGAAATGACGTCATAAAATGTTCAAACTCAAGTGGAACTACAAGCCATCAGACAGTGAATTAGATGGAAAATCTGCGAAATCGTGTGCACGTGACAGCTTGTACGATCGCAGTTTTTGCATTTGTTTTTTACCTCTTCCGATTCATGGTGTGAACATTACCAACTAATGGCCTAGTTTAATCTGTAAAATTATTGCAGTAATTTCAGATGTTCAAAACAGGATATTGCAATCATAAAATTTGTAATAACCTGGTGAAAAACCTTGCAGGATCTTAAAAGATCTTTTAAGCTCTTAAAAGACCTGCCGCAAATCCTAAAAGATAAGGATCTTTCTAGGATCCTTAAAGATCTTAGGAAGATCTTAAAAGATGATGAAGATTTTACAAAGATCTCAGCAAAGATGTAATAGCAAGGATCGTAGCTTGCAGAATTTTGCACAGATCCTTTAAGATCCTCAAGTATTTGATGATCCATGAGGATCTTCGTAAGAATCCTGAGGACCTTTGCAGGAATCGTTTTTTTATTGCAGTGTCCTGCAAGAACCTTGAAGATAACTGGGGATTGTAAATGAAGAAGTTTCTCATAGGTGTTTCCGAAGATCTTTGAGGAATTCCATTAAGATCCTAGAAATATTTTCACCAGGGTAAAGCACTGAAAGTTTACAGTTATCAAAAAGCTCTTGTATACATTTTGTTTTCATCTATCAATTTTATTTACCTGAAGTATACATGCATGCATGCATCAAGATTGACTATAAGCTCTCATATATTTTGAAATATATTGTATTTTTTCAGAAAAAGTTGTTGTGTACATTTTGAAAACATCAGACGATTGTTGTATACAGTAAGTATACATCAAAATCAATGATATTCTCAGTTTGTATATTTGATGTATACAACAAATGTACATTTGGAATGCTGGACAGGAGATTTGTACACTTTATGTATACAAAAAGTATACAAATCAACTTCTCTTTTTTGTAAGGGATTACTACATGGATAATAGTCATCTGGGGAAATGTCCTTGTCTTTCCCTGGTCTCCTTTTTACTAGGAGCTGTCCACGTTTTGATTCCAGAACACGTAAATTGTGGTTGTAGTTGGCCTTTACAGTCTAGAGCGTCGAACCGTGGCCACCAGACTAAGTTTGTGACATCTTTTTGACAGGTTTTTGATTAGTTTGATGGCTTCCGGTTTAAGCGGGCCAATCAGATTTTCAAAGCAAGGAATTTTTGGCGGCAAATTTAGATTATAAGCGACGGTGAACTTTACAGACTGTAAGCACAGACAGACATCATGGCTGCCGATCAAAACACGACTAAGTTCCAGTTTAAAGTTTTCTCAAGCGTTGTGACTGTTTATTTCAGCTACTTGTTTTCTTTTGTATTCAACAGCGAATGTCCAGCTTCGCCTGAACCAAAACGGCAGTTTTTACGATAACAGGCGGGCTTTATCACTTTGTCACCGGGAGCGCGTATTGGATCTTTACCATGACGACAACAGCGAACGAGGAATCGCTAGAGAAGTTCGTGTGAATAATATTATCAAGCGGTACAATGAAGCTAATACGTCGCTTAGAGCCCCAAAAGTCTGTAGTGCCCCGGAGAAAGTTGGTCTTTACGCTTCTGAATATATAGAAGCTCAGCGACTCATAAAGCCTAGCATTTATGCCAGTGAGATCAGGCAAAGACTGCTTCTTGATGGAGTCCTTCATCCAGTTGATCTCCCAAGCAGTTCACAAATAAACAAACTGTCACGAAATGAGCATGCCATGACGAGAAAAAAAATTTCAGTTATTCGGCGTGAATCTACCACGACTGAAGTAACTGACAGAACAGATGATTATCTGAATGAAATTTCAACCTTTCACTCAACTCAACTGCACTTTTTCGATGAAACTGGGGTGAACAAAACTTCGGGAAATAGAATTTATGGCAGTGCGCCTGTAGGCGTACCCGCATTCGAAGTGCAGCGCTACACGTCAAATGCGAATTACACAGTGAACTTAATGCACTCGATAACCGGGGTTGACTTTTTTAACATTTTAGACGGGCCGTCCAACGGTATGGAGCTTTTGAACTTTTTTGATGAAGCTTTGCAGTTAGAGCGAGAAGATGGAAGCGCCGTACTTGAACGTGGGGATTGTGTTATTATGGACAATTGTGGTTTCCACCACGCTCTATTTGTGGAACCTGTCTTGCGGGGCATGCTTGGAGATTGCGGGGTTGGACTTATTTATCAGCCTCCGTATTCCCCAGATTTCAACACGTGAACTGTGTTTCCACCAAATCAAGGGCTTTTTGCAACGACACCAACTGCTAGCTGAGCATGAAACGAAAATTGCTATTGCTGATGGTATACTTGAAATTACCCCACGACAATCCTGGTCATTTTTTCAACATGTTGGATATGTTTTCTAATAGCACACTTGATAACCATGTCGGCACGTAATAGGCAAGCAATTTGTTATATTTGACCTCCTGTTTCGTGAGATGTTAGTCCAGAATTAGAGTGCAATTAAGCCATGTTTTTTAGTGTATCATGTGCATATTTCGGTAAGGGATGGACCATTAGAAAAAGTGATGGGGGGGGGGGGTGGGAACTTTGGGAGAGGCAAGAAATTTTTTTTTTGTCCACCTAAGGTGGAAATCTTTTTTTTTTTTCACTCATGGCTGGAATATATATATATTTTAATAGTTTTACTTGACTCATTGTCCTTGGGCAGTTTTTTTTTTTGCGATAATGGGTGGAAATATTTTTTTTCCTTAATAATTTACTGGAAAAAAATTTTTTTTTTGCTTTTGCCCCACCCCCCATCACTTTTCTAATGGTCCATCCCTAGTTTGGACCCAGCCACACGTTTATTCGCATAAACATGAAACAAACACCGGTCCTCAGCGTTTGTGATTGGCTTATTGCAATCAGCACTTCAAAAGACAAGGTTGAAAAAGAACGTGGCTGTAAAGAACTCGAGCTGGGTTCCATAGGTTTGTTTCTTGCTTCCGTGTGCCTATCGCCTATAAGTATAAATACAAATTTTACTTTGAATGTAATCAGAATGCTTCCACACGCCGGACTGTCTGAAATTGTGTTGGTTTCTTTATGAAGTGTATGAAATCAGAACCAGAATACAAAAACCTGAATAATTCTACCATAATCAGTTTTACCTCTGAACAACTGATGTACTATAAATTCATAACTTTTCAGACCAAGAAACAGAACATCAATAACACCCGTGTTTGCTCTTTCCAAATGCAATTATGCGAGAACGCACGTGAGCACGTCGCCTGGATAAAGTAAAACGAACAGAACGTTGTAAATAATAATGGGATAATCTACTTACAGTAAGATACAAACCAAGTTTATTTTCAGTAAATGCTGTAAAAATACGCTTACAGGTAAAACTCAACACTAACAGTATCAACAGAACATCGAGATTCATCAACTCACAGTTACAGTCACTGCTGTGCAGTAGAGCGCATCGAGTTAGTATAAAGTGGGATCATGTATTTTTCTTCGTAAAAACAAAACTCATAACTCAACAAAAGCAGTCTGATAAAGCTGAAAATATCGCCACTAATAAACTGTAATGTCACCGCTGTCTTGGAGAACTCGCCAGGTATTTGCGCTCTAGTTTATATCTTTGTGAGGCATCAGTGCTTTCAGCTGAGAATTTTGGAACTGTTCCAAAATTTGCGGCAGTCGCCAATCCTCTTCAACACCCCATTCGGGAACTCTATTGTTCAGTGCCCTTTGAAGAGCAAGTAAATCACGATCCAACTGAAGGCGTTTCCCACTTGCATATTTGATGAGATTTTGGGCTCGTAATCTCGGCCGCATTATGGCGAAAAATGATGATTTGGCCCGTTCGCGCGCATACCTGAGACCTTTGATATTAGCTTCCTCGTCTAAACTTTGTTGTTCGAGATTCTTTATCGCACGCTGTAGCTCTTGTATATTTGCTCTGTGTTCTGGATGTTTCTCTCGTACTTTGCAACAGCTGATGTTAGTACAAGGCTCATTCTTGCAGGTGGTTTTTGTGTGCCCAGCGACGTGGCAAACTGTACACATTCGTGCTCGAATACTGGACAGCGACAAAAACTGTTTATCTTGTTGTTTCAGATTGTTCAATTCTTCTCTTGCAGTTGATAGCTGCACTTGCAAGACAGTGAGATTTTCCTTTAGTTCCTCTTCCTTCAGATCCAATGGACTCTTTTCCCTGGCTACTGTAGAACACGGAATTGTAGTTTGTGCTGTTGAAGTGGCAACTGGCGCCAAAGCTCTGTAGGTAAGTTGTTTTGGTTCTAACTCACCGCCACTGAAAGCAGCAGAAGTTGACAATCCACCAGAGTCAAGCCTTCTCATTTTTTGTGGAACTGGTGAATTCACTTCGTGGGACTTGATGTAGATTTTTTTGTAGTCTCGATCGCCTACTTGCTTTGCCGTTCGCAACATTTCAGAAAAAGCAAAAGGATCATCTGGACTGATGTTTACAAAGTCTCCATCTTCGTCTTTATAGCGAAGTCTGATAGAATCTTGATCAAGGTGAGCAAGAGGTGAACAATTCCTCTGTATGGTCTGAAGCAGGGTTTCGTATGTAACATTTCTCAGTATAAATGTCGCAAATCTTTCCCCACCATAATCAACTTTTACCTGCAACGCCATATTTTTGCAACTGAACTGAACGTTTGATATCCCGACTTCGATTTTTAAGACCTCTGATTGGTAGTTTACAGCAACCGGAAGCCATAAAACCCATCAAACTAATCACAAACCTGTCAAAAACTTTAGCCGGGTAGCCACGGTTCGACGCTCTTGACTGTAATCGCAATTTGTCCAACGCTTTTTTACGTTCTTTGGAATCTGAGTAGGAGTACGCTTCTTTTATTTCTTTCATGTCTCCGTGTTTCTGTTGGTAATGTCGGGTGACTTTTAAGTGCAATTCTCCGCAATAAAAACAGGCATTCAGCTTGTCATAACTTCTTTCACCCTTCTCTCCCCTCTTTGAGCGGGAAACAACAACTGGAAAACAATGAAAGTAATTTCCGTCAACCAGTTGACTGGGGCAAATTTCTTGACGATTTTTGCTTTTTTGTTTGGGCGGGTGATTTGATATACCTCTTCTAAGTGTTGCAGCGTGGTTTCATATACTAATTCGCGCATGGTTTGATCTTCTTGTCCACATGCTGTCGTTCCGTGGAATGTAGAATAAAGTTGATCTGCTCTCTGTTTTAGTCGCACAAATTCCTTCTACTCCATAAATCAAAGCAAGTACCTTGGCACATAAATAAATATACGTTAAATATACGGTGATCGTAAATAGTAAAGTGTCATGTTCCACAGTTAGATGACTAATCTTTAGCTCGATATGCTTAAAAGCAGAACCATCATCATTAGAATGATCAATCCACTTGAGATGATAAACATCGTTGGCATCGAGTGGATCGAAGTATTGATCTTGAAGGGCTTTAACCCAGAAAAGAATTCTGTCCTCTGATGTCGTGAATGCAGCACATTGCGCTGATGCTTTATAAAGTGACAGATCGATTTCTTCCTTGAGCTTGTTTTGTTTTCCCTTTTTTGAATCAAAGGATTTGATAATATACTTTTTCTGCAATTCCTCCATTTTCAATAGCTCAAAGCCGCAGATAGGCGAAGAAAAGCTTGAAAACTATGTGAAATTTACGGAGCCATGCGGTCATAACCGGCCGCCATGACACAAAGGAGCTACCATTCCAGAACACGCAAATTGTGGTTGTAGTTGGCCTTCAATCGCAATTTGTCCAACGCTTTTTTGCGTTCTTTGGAATCTGAGTAGGAGTACGCTTCTTTAATTTCTTTCATGTCTCCGTGTTCTGTTGGTAATGTCGGGTGACTTTTAAGTGCAATTCTCCGCAATAAAAACAGGCATTCAGCTTGTCATAACTTCTTTCACCCTTCTCTCCCCTCTTTGAGCGGGAAACAACAACTGGAAAACAATGAAAGTACGCTAATAAGATAAACGCACAAAACACACTACGATTTGGGTTAGGATTCTCAATACAATACAGATCATTACAACTATCGCCATCGAATGCAAAGTACAGTTCAATAACACATTCGGTAAGATAGTCTTTTAACTTGTTATTCAGTCATTGAAAAATAAAATGGAGTTGGCATGGAAACTCATATTCTCGAAGATTTTCCAAACCAAGAAAAAGTAACACTAAAACCAAAAGGCCCTTTTCCGCAAGCGCGTTTCTACTCATAAAGCTGGGTTAACATCTAATTGTAAAATTCATTAATTATTCATGAGGGCACAAACATTACAGACACCCTCAATCAATGCAACATGAAACATGTCCACATTGCTAGTCCACATACCGGTAACCATTTTGCCCTCCAGTTGTAAAATTTCAAATAGAAGAACAAACCCTTACAAAAAAAATATTATTTCTCTCTGCCTTCATATTTATTATTTTTGTTTTGTTTTGTTTTTGTCACATTATACCCTTGCCCACTACCCTCTTATTTTGTGGTTTTCAAATCTACCTGACTCTTATATAGAATTTGTGTTAGGGACTAAATGCAAAATATAGGTAACCAAGATAAGACACACAAAAACAAAGTCCCAGCAAACGTAATCTGTTAATAAACAGAAACAGTCCCGTAAACAATGGAGATGAGGAAACAGAGCTCAGCAAGACAATAAGGCTGAAGGACCGGGGAGATATACAGTGCATGGAAAAAAGGGGGGAAAGAGTGGGAAAATGGCATCAATTCATGATCCCAAGGTCACAGAAAGAGCCCCATGAAGCAAGCCCCACAAAAACGCCATCCAACAGCTCTGCATATAAGAACAAAATGCAGTTCCACAAACCCTAGGTATGCGCAGATGCAGAACCCATAACAGAGGACTCAAATGACACCAGGGAGACATGAAAAAATGCAAGAAGTGGATTTGAAAAAGGAAAAAAAACCTGACTATCCCTTCCAGCATCTTTTAATGAAACCGACTGAAAGTATCTTTATAGAGTTAAAGTATAGAAACTGAAACAAACTACAAGATGGTAGGGAGATAAAGCAATAATTTTTTATTTCCTGTATTTATTTACTGTCTGTGAGCAAAAAAGGATGTCAATTACAATATCAGTGGAACTTTATACTGAGTAAACCAAAATTAAAAATTTAAAACAATTTGAAGCCGCATGCATGTATTTTATTTCTTTCAATTTTCTCTCACAGATTGAATTCCCCTTTTAATAACCTAATTCGTACAAAAAAAAATAATAAATCTGAGTAGCTTAATTTTACTCATACATTTCTTTAAAACACAGCTTCAAAAGGTACATTCAATATTAGTTTTGTATTATCTTTTCAATATATTTGATGATTTGGATAAATCTTCTTGAATTACATGTGAGTTGCACTGCAAGCTGTTTGGCTTTGATCATTTCCTGTAGTAGAACAGGGTTAATATTTTTGGAGTTCTTCTTTTTTTTGTTAGTGCATCTTTTTCCTTTTTTGTTTTGTTGTCCTAAACAGAGTGAGGGTTTGTGTCTTAGTGAAGATATATATATATATATATATATGACTATGCTAGGGCAATGAATCTAGTAGTGAGCTCGGCACTATTATAAGATTCGAACCATGTCCTTCAATACCATGAACCATGTCCTTAGCTAACTATTAAAAATTAAAATGAAAGTAACTAAAAAGATAAATAAAATATTTACATCGACAATAAGAATTGATTGAAATACTTGGGTCTTTTGTTCTAATAATTTTTTTTTAACTACTTATTAACCTAACTGATCTAGCATCTTTGAGTATCTTGGACCATACTTGTTCCAAAATGAACTGAAGCTGTGTGTATTTGGTATCTTTTGGCAAAAAGTGGATAGAAAGAAAGGTGAACCATATGTGCTTTAAGTGTTGGCCCTATTTATTTAGTGGCTCGTTTGCATCGGCTGTGGACGAAAGGATCGAGAAATACTTTGAAGTGCCACAGTTGTACTTGCGCTTATGAATGAATAAATGAATGAACTTTATTAACGTGTCTAAAATGTGTCTAGCAGAGGGAAATCCTCCTGGTAACCATGAGATAACTATGTAATAACAATATAAAAAAAACAATATTAACTGTGACACTTATATACATAAAATGACTACGAAACCTATGCACAACAAGAACTGTACGAGTAGTGAAATCAGGCTTAAAAAAAATAAAAGGGTCTAGATGTTCATCTGGTTTACTATCCAAATCAGCCTAACAAGAGCCTCCCATAAGATAAGAAATTGAGCCTTGAATGGCACTGCATTAATGTATTAATTAATTAATGCTCAATGCGGGAAAATAATTATTACGTGGTACCTTCTAGAGTTCACACGAACCATACTCATATTTAAATATGGTATTCATTTTGGATTTGTGTCCAACACGATAGCGTATAATGCTACCTGAAACACGTTTCAGTGTTTGGTTAGTGTGAGTGAGACAATCGGAAAATCAAAGAGTTGTGGCAGATTGAAAATCAATTAGTTGCTATCTCTTGATGACCTTAAAATTGCTTTGTCAAGTGATATGACGTCATTTAATGGTCATTTTTATCTCGTATTAGCGAAAGGTATATGTACAAGCTAGAAATAACAGATAAATATTAAATGCTACAAGCTTTAAAATAACTGTATTATAGACAATGAATTGTAAATAATGATAATTTGGTGCAAAAATAGCAGACAATTAGATACTTGAACGAAACAGGAAATTGTGCTACAATAGTTGTCACAAAGTTATAGAGATTAGAAGTAATACTGATGTAACAGAACAGGTCGAATTACAGATTTCACAATAATACTTATAGACAAATGAATGAAACAGTAAATTATGGAAACCTTGATTGCAAATGGAAAAATAGAATCAAAATGGATTAGGAATTGTGGCGACAATTACAACTAACAACATGGAAATAAGGTCTTGTCACCTTTTTCATTCGACGTGAAACTGCAGGCTTTCCTGTGTTTGGGAAGCTCCGTCTTTTTTAGAAAGCTCAGACAATTACTGCATGGAATATGGTCGTCTGGGTTAACTTCCTTGTCTTCCCTCGGTCTCCTTTTCACTAGGAGCTCTCCACGTTTGGATTCCAAAACACGAAAATTGTGATTGTAGTTAGCCTCCATTTGCAATTTGTCCAACACTTTTTTGCGTTCTTTGGAATCAGGCATGTAGGAGTAGGCTTCTTTGATTTCTTTCATGTTTGCATGTGTCTGTTTGTAGTGTCGGGTGACGTTTAAATACAATTTTCTGCAGTAAAAACAAGCATTCAGCTTGTCATAACGTCGTTCACCGTTCTCTCCCCTAGCACATGGGTTTCCCCCTCTATAAATACTAACCCCTAGCAAGTGAGTTCCCCCCCCCATGGATGCTAACCCCTAGCAAATGGGCTTTACTGTGCTTGCGAAGCTCCGTCTTTTTTAGAAAGCCCAGACAATTACTACAGTATGTCGCCTTATTCCGGACACTTTTTGTTCTTTTTGCTATTTCTTACGTTGTAATAACAGAAGCAAGCTGAAACTTTCTCACCATATACCTTCTTCTATACGTTACCTTGCACTGAAGTGTCACCGACTGAACTGCTTTATTTTCGTCGTTATTTGCGAAAATACGAGGCAAGTTGAGTGCCCTAATTCCGGACAGGTTGCCCTAATTCCGGACGATCGCAATACGATTGTTTTCTTCGTTTTCTTGGCATTATTCGTCTCTGTTATGAGAAAAAATATATAAAATACATACCATAAGATAACGCATATGCGTTTTTTTCAAACTAAATTGTTAATTCCCCCAGTTTAACGAGGTCGTTCGTTGGCGAGTTCGTCGGCGCGTTCGTCGGCGCGTTCGTCGGCGCGTTCGTCGGTGCAGAAAATAGAGTAAAAACAAGACGGCAGACGAGAAGGACTGGTGACAGAAAGAGCACTGCACTATTATATTGGCTAAATAATGTTTATTTGTAAAACACTTCTTTCTTTCATTTCTTTCACAGCAGCATTAATCTTTTGCACTATTCTGCTTCCATTGCAGCCATCCTTGACCGTAATAAAATACTCACAGGGTATGATGGCAACTCCCCCAGGTAGCTGTGGCGCTGGCCATGGTGGGAAACTTTGACAAGGATCTCCACTCTGTTTACTTAAAAAAAGAGAGTTCGGTGTTATTAATAATTATAAGTAATTAACCCTTACATATTAAAAAAAAATGGTTTCAACCTGTGTGTATGCACGTTTTAGTATACTTATCCAGATATTATCAAAGTTGGCGAAGCTTCTAAAATCTAGCCATTTCTATTTTAAATTTTAATGACTAATTGGAAGGTAATTCTAAACGAATTTCCCTATCTCTGTTAGTCTATTGTGTTCTGAATAATGTTCAGAATATGAGGAAACTGATTGTGTTTAGTTAACCTTACCATTCAATAGAATTAATATCAGAAGAACTTAACAGCTCCCAGAAGCACGATGAAAGCCCCAGTGGAACACGTCCAATCGGAAGACCAGCTATAGTCTCCACAGTTTCGCCTCTTTTCGCATCGGTTGCAATCGACCACATCTCTGATGGTATAGATTCCAATTCCAGAACCCAAACCAAACAGGCATTCTTATCGTATTTGTTTCCGTATTCCTTTGTAACCTTGAGAGCCAAAGAAGCAGGAGGACGTATTTGAACTTGTGGTATCCTTTGATAACGGCATAGGAAATAACGATCGTAATCATTTTGGAGACGCTGAAAAATAAAATTTGAGTATTGTGTGGGGAGGGGTGGGCGGGGGGGCTATAGTAAGTGGTAATAATCATTTAATATTCAATCGAACACAGCGTTTTATTATTATTAGTTACAGTTTATGTGTGCTTTCTATTCCTAGCAGGATCCGCCTAATAGTAATACTGAACTTTCATCTAATGGGCAGTGTTCTCATATGATTTCTTTTATAAATTACATAGCAACGATCAAGAGAAGAAACCGCGCACACTAAAGGTTTTAATTCTTGGAACAGTGAAAACACGGTCAAACGTCACAAAATACCTTTTTTAAAGGTGCATTCTAACTGGGCCACTGACAAGGTATGGTTCGGCAAGTGTGACCCACGTTTAGTGAAATTTCTTTCTAGAACACAACAACTATATTATAACTAAATAATAGGAAATAAACGACACTGTTTATGGAACCACCTTACAACGTAGCCAAGCTGACCCCTTACACCGTACCAGCCTTTTGTTTGCTTTTTGTTCTACAACACTTTGGTAGGGATGTTCTTAATACATGTTATCAGTTATACACAATCGTGACAAAGAAATTGTCTGCCATCGTCAATTGGAGTGGTGTCAACTCCAAACGGTATGCAATCAATATGCATCCAGAGTTTGCATTTGTCGCACATAACCCAGGGCATGTTTTCATCGTCAGTTTCCTCATACTCCTGGAGACAAACTTTGCAGGTATTTTCAGAAACTTCACTGCATTCATTGTGTAACTGTTGTCTCCAAATGCGGCCTTTTCTCTTTCTCGTTTCCTTTCCTCTATTTTCTTCTTTTCTTGTTCTTTTAATTTAGCTGCTTTTTTTTCTTCTCTTTTCCGAAGTTTTTTCTGCTTCTCAGCAACTTCTCTTGCTTTCTTCAACTTTTCATCAAGCATGATTCTCATAGAATCCTTGCTGTTCAGAAAATTTGGAAGTGATCTCTTCGCAGTTTTAGGCTTCCCCTGGTTGTTTTCGGGAGCAGAGGGGAAAGTTAAAATCTCCTGAAGCACTGGTGATACTTCTGATGATGTCTGTAGAGGGTTACACTGTGTATTCTGGGTGTCAAAGAGAGGCATCAAACTTGGAGAGGCATGATGCAGTTGTTGGCCATCCTGTGTCGGCAGCGAAATTTGCGTGCCTGAAGAAACACCTGAATGATCCTCGCCTAGTGTTATTGAGCCAGTAAACAACTTTTTCCAAACTTCGTAAGTAGGGCTGCCTGGTAAATCATATTTCTCATTTATGCGCCTTCTGTACTTCGTCTTGATGGTTGTTTGAAGTGCACTCTCAAGAGCGTCAAAGGCTGTTTTTATTGGACCGCATGAAGATCCTGTTCCCATGGTGACAGGTTCGGGCAAATAAGAGGTGGAATAAGCTCCTTCTTTAGGACTACTGGAAAAAGTTGTGTCTAAATACAAATTTTGCTGACCAGTAGTGAGAGGTCTTACATGGCTTGCATGCTGCGGAACTGACAGCAATGCAGCACCTTGTTGGGGAAATGAGGAAGGGTTTGCGTCTAGAGACGCACCTTTTTGTGGGAAAGATAAGCAAGTTAAGGCCAAAGCTGCCTCTTGTTCCAGTGAAGATGAAGACCTTTCATTTTGGTGAGATTGGGGCTGCTGGGAAGTAGAGGAAAGAGCCACGCCTTCCTGCGACAAATCCGACCCAGATGATGGTCCCACAGGTGTGTAATTAGTTGATGTTCTGTTACTGGAGTATACCACAGAGGGCCTGACCTGATCATCTGTAATCTGTTGTCGGTTTAAGGGGTAAACCCCCGCCTTCCTAAAGGCATCTACAAGGATAGATGGTCTCGTCACTTCATCCCACGTTTTTTTTTAATATGAAAGAGAAGTTCTTTTTCGTAATGTCTGTGTTGGGATTCTGCTCTGTGTAGCGCCTGACGTTTTCATACCAGGACTGCTTCATCCCGCCGAACAATCCAACATCTGCTGGCTGTACAAGGTGAGTAGCATTTTTGAGCAGCGCGTAGATGTAAATGCCATTTTTCTTTGCTAGCTCAAATGTTTCCAAGTCGATATGTGCCCCCCCGCTATCAACTAAAAGCACAACAGGCCTTGCGGGTAGTAACTGTGGGATAAAATGCTTCTCCAACCACGTGTAAAACGTGGCGGTGTTCATCATGTAACCCTTTTCAGTTAATGAAAATGCACTCCCGGATACTCCACCCTCTAGGGGATTGTAGTGAGTTGGAATCCTTTTCCCAGCGAATAGGATATACGGGGGAATGCACTGGCCTGTGGCGTTAAAACAAGGCAACACAGTTATGTGTTCCTTAGTTCCGGTCAAAACTCTATAAGGCTGTTCTTTACAGGATGTGGGCCCCATGACCCTACCCGCTCTTCCTTGCAAATCAAAACCGGTTTCGTCACAATTCCATATCTGTGATGGACGGTTTGCAAGCCCTACTTTGAGAAGAAATTTTTTGAAATTCCGCAAACCAGTTATCCAGATCTTGTGGTGAAATTTTTGCTCTCTTTTTGTCAAGGGGACGCGCACTTTGTAACTTGACTTTTGCATTCCTTTTAACAAAACCCCTGTACCACTTGTTACTCGGTCTACCAGACTTGAAAACTGTCTCGCGATTGTTGTCTCTTTCTAAGAATGTTTTAACACTGCGTAAAAATTCTTCCTTTGTTAAACCAAAACCTTGTTTAGATCTTTCAACGAGCCATTCGGCAAAACGATCTTCTGCTGGGGTAAGGACAAGAGAAGCTCCTGGTTTTCTTTTGTTTTTTACCTTTCCACTCAATCTGTCTTGCAGTGTTGACCGCTTCACACCCCATTTACTTGTGGCCTTTCTTACACTTAATCTGCCTTCGTTGACATCGTTTATGGCGTTGAAGTAAACGTTTGGAAGATTTTGATCCATTTCAAAACCTATAATTCCCAGAGTTTAAAATACGTCAAACGGTTGGTAGTAGATGATTGTTAAAAAAAGATAACATAATCGGTTTCAGCGATTCTTCTCTTGTTTGTGGATATGTTTTGTCGGTTAAACTATCACATAATATACTAGCCGTATATCCTTGAGAAAGCGTCCGGTTATTTATTAAATTTTTTGCTTAATGGGCAGCAATATCTTCGTAGCATCTAACAAACCATTACCCACCAGCCCCCTCACGGGTTTGATGAAATTAACAACTGCATGACCTTCGAATGACCTGTGACCTACCGCTTTCAAAAGTGATGTTTATTTGACCTATTTATCGTGAAGGTTTGCAAATATGTAGGTTGTTACCTTTATTTGATAGGATATAACAATAGGGGCACCAAAATAACACTTTCAGCTGCATACTCCGGTTACAACAGTAGAATTGTCGGTAAACTTTTTCGTTCCTTCAGTAATAAACAAATAAGAAAATTGCATAAAGTATCTTCAATACGCTTTCCGCCGTTCAAATGATGGTTTTTGAAAGTTTGACTGGTGGCTAAGCTTTAATATATTACATAGATTCAAAAACAAATTCGAATTTCCAAACTCCAGAAACTCCCTTTCATACAATAACTGTTAAGTTCTATTTTGTCCGGAATTAGGCACACAACAAAAATTTAACAAATTTTTGTCACAGTCTCGCTCGAAAATATAAAACAGTTAACTTGCTATTACACTATAGGAAGAAACCATAGTCCTTTTAGCCTGAATTATTCCCAAAATTAATAATATACGTTGTGTCTGCGAAAAAACACTACAAATATAAAACGATGTAATTCAATGTGCGCTAAAAAAGCAATTTTACGAAGAAGAAAGTTCGACCTACCTTGAGAAGATTTTGAATTTCCCGCCTTAGACTACGCCAGGAAAGCCATAAATGGAGTTAGCGATAGAAAAGTAATCAATAAATCATCGGAAAGTACTGTTCGTATTTTATTTATAATTTACGGAAAATAACGAAGCTCTAATCCGAAAGTGTCCGAAATAAGGGCTGTCCGGAATAAGGGCAACATACTGTACATGGATAATAGTCATCTGGGGAAATGTCCTTGTCTTTCCTTGGTCTCCTTTTTACTAGGAGCTGTCCACATTTTGATTCCAGAACACGCAAATTTTGGTTGTAGTTGGCCTTCAAGGTCCGCGGGTCATTCGTCCATTCAATTTTTTATTCAAATTAAAAATTGAAAATCGATGTCTGTTTTGGATTTGCTTAAACTTTTATTGGGAAATTGTTTTATGTAATACAATTTGTCCGTTTCTATGCGTTGAAGTAAATCGAAAAGGGCATATCGTTAACATTACTTCAACTCACCTTTGCAAACATAAATTGAAAATTGATATCAATTTTCTATTTTTGTTTCCATTTGAAAATAGATTGAGATTGAGCAAAGTAAAAAATTCAATTTTCAATTTTTGTTTTCAATTGAAAATTGGCAATCGATTGAGCGAAGTGGGGGGAAAGTTGACGCAGTGGGGGTGGCTGCGGAGCTAAGAGGAAAAACCAACTGTGTAGGGTAGGCTTGGGACTACGCTGGGAGGGGAGAATAACCCTTCTTCCTTCAAGGGTAAAGAGACTTCAAGACTGTCAAGAGCTTTTCAGGCAAGTAGACGTTTTTGTAGCACGTGACTAAGTATTCGCGGTAAACGAAGTAAACGAAAGGAAATTACATTTTACAGGTGGAAGCGAATTCCTTGTATTTGAAAGATGAATTTGGAGACATGTCGTATTGGCCAAACGATTCTGGACGATTTAATGTGATTCACTTGATCGATGGATCATCTCTTCAAGTTATGGGGGAAGATATTTTGGCTGCCGCGTCAAACATCCGCAAATTGCTGAACAACACTCAGGACAATTAAGTCAAGTGTTTTCTTACGGTGCCCCTCAAGGTGGCTCTCAAGCGAATTCTACAAGGTCACAGCTTTTTGGAGGTGCGAGACAAAAAGGTGGTGCCATTGCAAAGATTGTTCACGTGAAATGAGCAAGAATGACAAGGGTCCTCCTACCTTTCAGGAGATCGGGCAAACTTATGTTAATATGAAGGAAGATACAGCTAATGTTAACTACGTTCAGTCCAAGGCAAGAGAGGCCTTCAATGATACATCTTTAGAATTGGTGACCAGTAACGGCTTGAAGATAATTGACAATGATGGTACAAGAGGTCAGTCTTTTATATAATTTTGATGTTAGCTGTTTAGTGTTCTACAGTTGGTGGTCGATCCGAAAGTTTCGGGCCAGTTTATGTGGAGAAAAATTGTCCTGGGTAGGCGGGTCTTGGGTATTTGGTATCTTTTGGCAAAAAGTGGATAGAAAGAAAGGTGAACCATATGTGCTTTAAGTGTTGGCCCTATTTATTTAGTGGCTCGTTTGCATCGGCTGTGGACGAAAGGATCGAGAAATACTTTGAAGTGCCACAGTTGTACTTGCGCTTATGAATGAATAAATGAATGAACTTTATTAACGTGTCTAAAATGTGTCTAGCAGAGGGAAATCCTCCTGGTAACCATGAGATAACTATGTAATAACAATATAAAAAAAAACAATATTAACTGTGACACTTATATACATAAAATGACTACGAAACCTATGCACAACAAGAACTGTACGAGTAGTGAAATCAGGCTTAAAAAAAATAAAAGGGTCTAGATGTTCATCTGGTTTACTATCCAAATCAGCCTAACAAGAGCCTCCCATAAGATAAGAAATTGAGCCTTGAATGGCACTGCATTAATGTATTAATTAATTAATGCTCAATGCGGGAAAATAATTATTACGTGGTACCTTCTAGAGTTCACACGAACCATACTCATATTTAAATATGGTATTCATTTTGGATTTGTGTCCAACACGATAGCGTATAATGCTACCTGAAACACGTTTCAGTGTTTGGTTAGTGTGAGTGAGACAATCGGAAAATCAAAGAGTTGTGGCAGATTGAAAATCAATTAGTTGCTATCTCTTGATGACCTTAAAATTGCTTTGTCAAGTGATATGACGTCATTTAATGGTCATTTTTATCTCGTATTAGCGAAAGGTATATGTACAAGCTAGAAATAACAGATAAATATTAAATGCTACAAGCTTTAAAATAACTGTATTATAGACAATGAATTGTAAATAATGATAATTTGGTGCAAAAATAGCAGACAATTAGATACTTGAACGAAACAGGAAATTGTGCTACAATAGTTGTCACAAAGTTATAGAGATTAGAAGTAATACTGATGTAACAGAACAGGTCGAATTACAGATTTCACAATAATACTTATAGACAAATGAATGAAACAGTAAATTATGGAAACCTTGATTGCAAATGGAAAAATAGAATCAAAATGGATTAGGAATTGTGGCGACAATTACAACTAACAACATGGAAATAAGGTCTTGTCACCTTTTTCATTCGACGTGAAACTGCAGGCTTTCCTGTGTTTGGGAAGCTCCGTCTTTTTTAGAAAGCTCAGACAATTACTGCATGGAATATGGTCGTCTGGGTTAACTTCCTTGTCTTCCCTCGGTCTCCTTTTCACTAGGAGCTCTCCACGTTTGGATTCCAAAACACGTAAATTGTGATTGTAGTTAGCCTCCATTTGCAATTTGTCCAACACTTTTTTGCGTTCTTTGGAATCAGGCATGTAGGAGTAGGCTTCTTTGATTTCTTTCATGTTTGCATGTGTCTGTTTGTAGTGTCGGGTGACGTTTAAATACAATTTTCTGCAGTAAAAACAAGCATTCAGCTTGTCATAACGTCGTTCACCGTTCTCTCCCCTAGCACATGGGTTTCCCCCTCTATAAATACTAACCCCTAGCAAGTGAGTTCCCCCCCCCATGGATGCTAACCCCTAGCAAATGGGCTTTACTGTGCTTGCGAAGCTCCGTCTTTTTTAGAAAGCCCAGACAATTACTACAGTATGTCGCCTTATTCCGGACACTTTTTGTTCTTTTTGCTATTTCTTACGTTGTAATAACAGAAGCAAGCTGAAACTTTCTCACCATATACCTTCTTCTATACGTTACCTTGCACTGAAGTGTCACCGACTGAACTGCTTTATTTTCGTCGTTATTTGCGAAAATACAAGGCAAGTTGAGTGCCCTAATTCCGGACAGGTTGCCCTAATTCCGGACGATCGCAATACGATTGTTTTCTTCGTTTTCTTGGCATTATTCGTCTCTGTTATGAGAAAAAATATATAAAATACATACCATAAGATAACGCATATGCGTTTTTTTCAAACTAAATTGTTAATTCCCCCAGTTTAACGAGGTCGTTCGTGGGCGAGTTCGTCGGCGCGTTCGTCGGCGCGTTCGTCGGCGCGTTCGTCGGCGCGTTCGTCGGCGCGTTCGTCGGCGCGTTCGTCGGTGCAGAAAATAGAGTAAAAACAAGACGGCAGACGAGAAGGACTGGTGACAGAAAGAGCACTGCACTATTATATTGGCTAAATAATGTTTATTTGTAAAACACTTCTTTCTTTCATTTCTTTCACAGCAGCATTAATCTTTTGCACTATTCTGCTTCCATTGCAGCCATCCTTGACCGTAATAAAATACTCGCAGGGTATGACGGCAACTCCCCCAGGTAGCTGTGGCGCTGGCCATGGTGGGAAACTTTGACAAGGATCTCCACTCTGTTTACTTAAAAAAAGAGAGTTCGGTGTTATTAATAATTATAAGAAATTAACCCTTACATATTAAAAAAAAATGGTTTCAACCTGTGTGTATGCACGTTTTAGTATACTTATCCAGATATTATCAAAGTTGGCGAAGCTTCTAAAATCTAGCCATTTCTATTTTAAATTTTAATGACTAATTGGAAGGTAATTCTAAACGAATTTCCCTATCTCTGTTAGTCTATTGTGTTCTGAATAATGTTCAGAATATGAGGAAACTGATTGTGTTTAGTTAACCTTACCATTCAATAGAATTAATATCAGAAGAACTTAACAGCTCCCAGAAGCACGATGAAAGCCCCAGTGGAACACGTCCAATCGGAAGACCAGCTATAGTCTCCACAGTTTCGCCTCTTTTCGCATCGGTTGCAATCGACCACATCTCTGATGGTATAGATTCCAATTCCAGAACCCAAACCAAACAGGCATTCTTATCGTATTTGTTTCCGTATTCCTTTGTAACCTTGAGAGCCAAAGAAGCAGGAGGACGTATTTGAACTTGTGGTATCCTTTGATAACGGCATAGGAAATAACGATCGTAATCATTTTGGAGACGCTGAAAAAAAAAATTTGAGTATTGTGTGGGGAGGGGCGGGGGGGCTATAGTAAGTGGTAATAATCATTTAATATTCAATCGAACACAGCGTTTTATTATTATTAGTTACAGTTTATGTGTGCTTTCTATTCCTAGCAGGATCCTGCCTAATAGTAATACTGAACTTTCATCTAATGGGACAGTGTTCTCATATGATTTCTTTTATAAATTACATAGCAACGATCAAGAGAAGAAACCGCGCACACTAAAGGTTTTAATTCTTGGAACAGTGAAAACACGGTCAAACGTCACAAAATACCTTTTTTAAAGGTGCATTCTAACTGGGCCACTGACAAGGTATGGTTCGGCAAGTGTGACCCACGTTTAGTGAAACTTCTTTCTAGAACACAACAACTATATTATAACTAAATAGTAGGAAATAAACGACACTGTTTATGGAACCACCTTACAACGTAGCCAAGCTGACCCCTTACACCGTACCAGCCTTTTGTTTGCTTTTTGTTCTACAACACTTTGGTAGGGATGTTCTTAATACATGTTATCAGTTATACACAATCGTGACAAAGAAATTGTCTGCCATCGTCAATTGGAGTGGTGTCAACTCCAAACGGTATGCAATCAATATGCATCCAGAGTTTGCATTTGTTGCACATAACCCAGGGCATGTTTTCATCGTCAGTTTCCTCATACTCCTGGAGACAAACTTTGCAGGTATTTTCAGAAACTTCACTGCATTCATTGTGTAACTGTTGTCTCCAAATGCGGCCTTTTCTCTTTCTCGTTTCCTTTCCTCTATTTTCTTCTTTTCTTGTTCTTTTAATTTAGCTGCTTTTTTTTCTTCTCTTTTCCGAAGTTTTTTCTGCTTCTCAGCAACTTCTCTTGCTTTCTTCAACTTTTCATCAAGCATGGTTCTCATAGAATCCTCGCTGTTCAGGAAATTTGGAAGTAATCTCTTCGCAGTTTTACGCTTCCCCTGGTTGTTTTCGGGAGCAGAGGGGAAAGTTAAAATCTCCTGAAGCACTGGAGATACTTCTGATGATGACTGTAGAGGGTTACACTGTGTATTCTGGGTGTCAAAGAGAGGCATCAAACTTGGAGAGGCGTGATGCAGTTGTTGGCCATCCTGTGTCAGCAGCGAAAGTTGCGTGCCTGAAGAAACTCCTGAATGATCCTCGCCTGGTGTTATTGAGCCAGTAAACAACTTTTTCCAAACTTCGTAAGTAGGGCTGCCTGGTAAATCATATTTCTCATTTATGTGCCTTCTGTACTTCGTCTTGATGGGTGTTTGAAGTGCACTCTCAAGAGCATCAAAGGCTGTTTTTATTCGACCGCATGAAGATCCTGTTTCCATGGTGACAGGTTCGGGCAAATAAGAGGTGGAATAAGCTCCTTCTTTAGGACTACTGGAAAAAGTTGTGTCTAAATACAAATTTTGCTGACCAGTAGTGAGAGGTCTTACATGGCTTGCATGCTGCGGAACTGACAGCAATGCAGCACCTTGTTGGGGAAATGAGGAAGGGTTTGCGTCTAGAGACACACCTTTTTGTGGGAAAGATAAGCAAGTTAAGGTCAAAGCTGCCTCTTGTTCCAGTGAAGATGAAGACCTTTCATTTTGGTGAGATTGGGGCTGCTGGGAAGTAGAGGAAAGAGCCACGCCTTGCTGCGACAAATCCGACCCGGATGATGGTCCCACAGGTGTGTAATTAGTTGATGTTCTGTTACTGGAGTATACCACAGAGGGCCTGACCTGATCATCTGTAATCTGTTGTCAGTTTAAGGGGTAAACCCCGGACTTCCTAAAGGCATCTACAAGAATAGATGGTCTCGTCACTTCATCCCACGTTTTTTTTTAATATGAAAGAGAAGTTCTTTTTCGTAATGTCTGTGTTGGGATTCTGCTCTGTGTAGCGCCTGACGTTTTCATACCAGGACTGCTTCATCCTGCCGAACAATCCAACATCTACTGGCTGTACAAGGTGAGTAGCATAGATGTAAATGCCATTTTTCTTTGCTAGCTCAAATGTTTCCAAGTCGATATGTGACCCCGCGCTATCAACTAAAAGCACAACGGGCCTTGCGGGTGGTAACTGTGGGAGGAAGTGCTTCTCCAACCACGTGTAAAACGTGGTGGTGTTCATGTAACCCTTTTCAGTTAATGAAAATGCACTCCCGGATACTCCACCCTCTAGGGGATTGTAGTGAGTTGGAATCCTTTTCCCAGCGAATAGGATATACGGGTGAATGCACTGGCCTGTGGCGTTAAAACAAGGCAACACAGTTATGTGTTCCTTAGTTCCGGTCAAAACTCTATAAGGCTGTTCTTTACAGGATGTGGGCCCCATGACCCTACCCGCTCTTCCTTGCAAATCAAAACCGGTTTCGTCACAATTCCATATCTGTGATTGACGGTTTGCAAGCCCAACTTTGAGAAGAAATTTTTCAAATTCCGCAAACCAGTTATCCAGATCTTGTAGAGAAATTTTTGCTCTCTTTTTGTCAAGGGGACGCGCACTTCGTAACTTGACTTTTGCATTCCTTTTAACAAAACCCCTGTACCACTTGTTACCCAGTCTACCAGACTTGAAAACTGTCTCGTGATTGTTGTCTCTTTCTAAGAATGTTTTAACACTGCTTAAAAATTCTTCCTTTGTTAAACCAAAACCTTGTTTAGATCTTTCAACGAGCCATTCGGCAAAACAATCTTCTTCTGCTGGGGTAAGGACAAGAGAAGCTCCTGGTTTTCTTTTGTTTTTTACCTTTCCACTCAATCTGTCTTGCAGTGTTGACCGCTTCACACCCCATTTACTCGTGGCCTTTCTTACACTTAATCTGCCGTCGTTGACATCGTTTATGGCGTTTAAGTAAACGTTTGGAAGATTTTGATCCATTTCAAAACCTATAATTCACAGAGTTTAAAATACGTCAAACGGTTGGTAGTAGATGATTATTAAAAAAAGATAACATAATCGGTTTCAGCCATTCTTCTCTTGTTTGTGGATATGTTGTGTCGGTTAAACTATCACATAATATACTAGCCGTATATCCTTGAGAAAGCGTCCGGTTATTTATTTATTTTTTTGCTTAATGGGCAGCAATATCTTCGTAGCATGTAACAAACCATTACCCACCAGCCCCCTCACGGGTTTGATGAAATTAACAACTGCATGACCTTCGAATGTCCTGTGACCTACCGCTTTCAAAAGTGATGTTTATTTGACCTATTTATCTTGAAGGTTTGCAAATATGTAGGTTGTTACCTTTATTTGATAGGATATAACAATAGGGGCACCAAAATAACACTTTCAGCTGCATACTCCGGTTACAACAGTAGAATTTTCGGTAAACTTTTTCGTTCCTTCAGTAATAAACAAATAAGAAAATTGCATAAAGTATCTTCAATACGCTTCCTGCCGTTCAAATGATGGTTTTTGAAAGTTAAGTTTGACTGGTGGCTAAGCTTTAATATATAACATAGATTCAAAAACAAATTCGAATTTCCAATCTCCAGAAACTCCCTTTCATACAATAATAACTGTTAAGTTCTATTTTGTCCGGAATTAGGCACACAACAAAAATTTAACAAATTTTTGTCGCAGTCTTGCTGGAAAATATAAAACAGTTAATTTGCTATTACACTATAGGAAGAAACCGTAGTCCTTTTAGGCTGAATTATTCCCAAAATTAATAATATGTTGTGTCTTCTGCGAAAAAACACTACAAATATAAAACGATGTAATTCAATGTGCGCTAAAAAAGCAATTTTACGAAGAAGAAAGTTCGACCTACCTTGAGAAGATTTTGAATTTCCCGCCTTAGACTATGCCAGGAAAGCCATAAAAGGAGTTAGCGATAGAAAAGTAATCAATAAATTATCGGAAAGTATTGTTCGTATTTTATTTATAATTTACAGAGAATAACAAAGCTCTAATCCGAAAGTGTCCGGAATAAGGGCAAGATACTGTTCATGGATAATAGTTATCTGGGGAAATGTCCTTGTCTTTCCCTGGTCTCCTTTTTACTAGGAGCTGTCCACGTTTTAATTCCAGAACACGCAAATTGTGGTTGTAGTTGGGCTTCAAGGTCCGTGGGTCATTCGTCCATTCAATTTTTTATTCAAATTAAAAATTTAAAATCGATGTCTGTTTTGGTTTTGCTTAAACTTTTATTGGGAAATTGTTTTATCTGATACAATTTGTCCGTTTCTGTGCGTTGAAGTAAATTGAAAAGGGCATATCGTTAACATTACTTCAACTCACCTTTGCAAACATAAATTGAAAATTGATATCAATTTTCTATTTTTGTTTCCATTTGAAAATAGATTGAGATTGAGCAAATTAAAAAATTGAAAATTGATTTCAATTTTCAATTTTTGTTTTCAATTGAAAATTGGCAATCGATTGAGCGCAGTGGGGGTGGCTGCAGAGCTAAGAGGAAAAACTAACTGTGTAGGGTAAGCTTGGGACTACGCTGCGAGGGGAGAATAACCCTTCTTCCTTCTTCCTTCAAGGGTAATGAGTTAAGAATTAGAATGACTGCTGGAGATATGTCTGTGGCAAGACTGTCAAGAGCTTTTCATGCAAGTAGACATTTTTGTAGCATGTGACTAAGTATTCGCGGTAAACGAAGTAAACGAAAGGAAATTACATTTTACAGGTGGGAGCAAATTCCTTGTATTTGAAAGATGAATTTGGAGACATGTCGTATTGGCCAAACGATTCTGGACGATTTAATGTGATTCACTTGATCGATGGATCATCTCTTCAAGTTATGGGGGAAGATATTTTGGCCGCCGCGTCAAACATCCCGCAAATTGCTGAACAACACTCAGGACGATTAAGTCAAGTGTTTTCTTACGGTGCCCCTCAAGGTGGCTCTCAAGCGAATTCTACAAGGTCACATCTTTTTGGAGGTGCGAGATGAAAAGGTGGTGCCATTGCAAAGATTGTTCACGCGAAATGAGCAAGAATGACAAGGGTCCTCCTACCTTTCAGGAGATCGGGCAAACTTATGTTAATATGAAGGAAGATACAGCTAATGTTAACTACGTTCAGTCCAAGGCAAGAGAGGCCTTCAATGATACATCTTTAGAATTGGTGACCAGTAACGGCTTGAAGATAATTGACAATGATGGTACAAGAGGTCAGTCTTTTATATAATTTTGATGTTAGCTGTTTAGTGTTCTACAGTTGGTGGTCGATCCGAAAGTTTCGGGCCAGTTTATGTGGAGAAAAATTGTCCTGGGTAGGCGGGTCAACCACCCGCCCGAGCTACCCTGGGCGAGCCAAGTTTTCATACTTTCCCTTACAAAATGCGACAAACTGTTTATATGAGAATCTCAAAGTTGGCTCGGCTAGCCGGGTCACCCTCTTTCAATGGCAGAGTTACCAGGCTGGTCGAGCCAACGTTTTCTCATATAAATAGTTTGGCCAGTTTGGCCAGGCCAACTCGGTCAACTATTGATAATCTGGGCACGCATTGGCTAGTTTATCATCAATAAACAAAATGGTGGACAGTTTTTGGCTTGGTCAGATGGGACAACTTTTTTGTCATGGGGATGCTTGGTAAAGTTGTCCCGGGTGGGCGGGTGACCCTCCTACCCGGGACAACTTTTCTCCATGTAAACAGGCCCTTAGAAACAGTGAAATTTAAAATGCCAAGCCGACTGAAAATACATTCATAGCAATTCTTTGTGGGAAACTGTTTCTTGGTTTTTCTTGGTACATGTAGTTCCTGGTGAAGGGATCACCAATAAGGTGAAAAAAAAATTAAACAATACAACACATACCAGAGCCACTCATCCTCCCCTCCCCTCCCCTCCCCTCCCCTCCCCTCCCCTCCCCTCTTATCAGTGAAAATTATAAGGCATCCCCAAAAATATAAGACCTAATGAATGAAACATTTTTCAGCCCAACTTCACTTTGTCCGCCCCCCCTTTCAAGTATCTCTTGATCTGCAACTGCAAACAATGGTAAATCCAGAAAGCAAACGTTTTACATGGAGGCAGAAACGTCCATTTATACATAGGCGATTGGACTACTGGTTTATAAGTGATATATTAGAGGATGATGTTGCTAAGGCCGACATTATAATTGCAGATCATTCAGCAGTCATCCTTGAAATAGACAGCCTCAATGACCAACCACACGGTCCGTCCTTCTGGAAACTAAATAACAGTCTCTTAGAAGACACTGATTACATTCTCCTGATGCGAGAGATGTTCCCTGAATGGAAAACAGAAATCAATTTCTGTAATGATCCAAGAATTGTGTGGGACTGTATTAAATTTAAAGTTCGCCAAGAAACCATTACTTACAGTAAACGAAAAGCCCATCAAAGAAGAGATAAATTAACAATAATTGAAAATAAACTTAAGATATGTGAAGAAGAAGTAGCGGCATCTCCAACACCCTTAAAAGTAGAGAATTTAGAAAAGGTTAAAGCGGAATATGAAAGAGAATACGACTACATTGTGTCAGGTTCGATTATCTGCTCTCGCATCACATGGTACGAAAAAGGAGAAAGAAACACTAAATTTTTTTTAAACCTCGAAAATAACAAAAAGAAAAAGAGCTCAATAAGAAAGCTGATTCAATCAAACGGTAAAGAATCTACCAACCCAAACACAATTTCAAAGGAAATCGAATTTTTCTTTGCGGATCTTTACGATGAAAAGGCAGAATTTACTTTTGATCAAATGACTTGCCCCTATGGAGCTGGAGAGGACTCACGTTGATTGGCAGAATTCAAGTCTAAATCATTTGCTATCCCAAAAACTTAATTCAATTCTGTTCTCCTTCGTATGGAAAGGTAAAGACAAAGTGAAATGAGCGGCACTGATAAACCCAATAGAAAAAGGAGGCCTGAGTACGCCTGATATTAATTCAATGATTACGACACAAAGAGTTATGTGTATAAAAAGATATCTGGATCCTTACCCAGCAGGCTGGAAAATTTTTTTGGATTCGTACCTAAAAATCGTTGGAGGGAAATTTCTCTTTCACTGCAATTTTGACTACAAAAAGCTTTCGATTACTTCCCCTATTTCTATAAGGAGTGTCTTATGTCATAGTCCTCTCTAAATGAGAATAACCCGTCCACATTTGAAGAAATTATAAATTAAGTTTTGTGGAATAACAAGAATGTTTGTATCTTAAACAAATCTGTTTTCAGCAAAAGACTAACTGAATGTGGTTTCTATAAAGTTGGCAACCTTTTCGACACTACAGGAGAGCTTGTGTTGGGAGGGGAATCGCGAAGTCTGAGTATCTCCCCCGTTGATGTCTTCCTATTATTTAGTATATATAACGCGCTTCCACTAACATGGCGCAACATCTTAAACTTAAATAGGAATTTAATTTCAATTCATACGCAACAGTTGAACCCAACAACCTTTCATCTCTTCATTAACAACGATGAATACAATCTGGAGAAGGTTAAATCCAAAACACTCTATCGCATTTTGGTCTCAAAAATTGCAAAAAATCCAACATCGGTCAAAAAATATGAAGAAACCTATAACACTGATTGTTTTCAACTAAATTGGAAAGCTATATTCCTTTTACCTATTCAAATAACCTTGAGCACTAAACTGCGCGAATTTCAATACAAAATAGTAAATAGGATCATGTATACAAATGATATGCTTTTCAAGTTTAAAAAAGTCGAATCTCCTTTGTGCTATTGGTGCAAAACAGACATCGAAACTCTTGAACACTTTCTTTTCCAATGCCCAAGAGTTAGACTATTTTGGAATGAAGTGGAAATGATATGTAAACATAAATTAAAGCTTACCAAGCATTTAGAAATTAGAGATGTTATTTTTGGAATTGATAATCTAGAAAGTAATGGCAAATTAATTAACTATATTAAATATCTCCTTCACTTCTGTAAACTTAGTAAAAAGATTTTAACTCCACAATTATTACTCGAGCGAATTAAAAATACATACCAAATAGAATACTCTATGGCGAGCGAGAGAAACAACCTTAGTTATAACTATCAAAAGTGGGAGCCCTTAATCGCTCTTATTTCTTCTTAGATTTTTGTCACCAAATATATCATTTTTTATCTCAATTCAAGCCGCTTTAATTATAAATTATACTACTTGAAGCAGTTTTTTCGTACATTTGTCATTTTTGTGTTTTTAGTTTCTTTCTCTTTCATGTACTTAGATTGTGTAAAATAATGTGTTTTAATGTTAGTTTTCTTACAAATTTAATATAGACAAAAATAAATAAAATACAAAAAAAAGTCAACCAAATCTTGTCCTTACCACTAGGGGTTGTAAAACTTATGAGATGCATTTATGTGCAATATCTGCCGTAGTACTCCTATGAAACCCCTAGTTATTGCCACAAAATGTTGTAACAGCTTCCTTGGTTGTGAGGAATGTGTAAATACCTGGTATGATGGGGCTGAAGGTCTAAGTAAGAAGTGCCCACATTGCAATGAACCAAGAGGGTATGCCTCTACATTTCAGTTTAAAGGCATGGATGAATTTCTGGTTGGGGTAAGAGATCTAGTCAAGTGTGAGGAAAATAGTCCCAACAATTAAGCCAAAAACAAGGGTCCACTTTTGTTGCGTTTTTACCAGAACTGTTTCTCATGCCTGAGCTTTAACTGTTTCAGTGTGTTGTTGTTTCAAGTAATTTTATCCACCACTTAAAGGTTCAAGTTAACATTGTTAAAACAATCACATTAAATTGTTAAGAAACTCTGATAAGCTGCCTGTTTATGGCATTAAAGGAAAAAAGCACAGTACACAAAAGAAGGTAATTTTAGCAGTTATCATTTTAATGTGAAAATGCCATGTATGTTAGTAAGAGCTCGGATTTGAAGGGTATGAGTGTCATTTCCATACCTTATTTAACTCAATGTTTTACGACTGCAATTTTATTTACATTTTTATAGAAATAAACATTGACATTCAATAGGGAAGGCACTTTGTATCATTGTGAGTATTGACATAACAGTCAGTTTGGATTTAATGATGTTGTTAGGTCAATGAAAAAAAGTAGGCCTTGTTGGAAAGGGTAATGATTGCCATTTACTAGTCTATAGAAAAAAACATCAAAGCTGGGATATACATCATTGAAGTTTTCAGAATGTAATTTCTGGAGCTCCTGGTTTCCAGTTAGGAGATCCACACCAAACACTTCAGGGGCACTAAGATGACCACCTTCACTTTCATAAGCAGCAACAGCTTCTTCACTTGTGGGAAGCAGGTGTATAGATGGGAGAACAAAAGTCTTATTATTGTCCATCATTCGTTTGTCTGGAACTCCCTTTCCTGTTTGAATATATCAAAGAAGCATAGATTGGTTTGATACCAACATTGGTTAGATGCATTATGAATACAAGACTCTACTTCTGCCAACAGTAATCAATATTCAACCTTTGCACATCTCATCATCAATTTGACAATTTTGATGAGTAGGTACAAGTCATTTTAAAATTTTTAGGGCTTCAAATTAAGGCCCAGACAGTCTTCTGAAACTGTATATTTATTCTTCTCCATTGAATAAACATGGGATTGTAAATATTGCTATTGCTTTTGTAAAAATAGTCACTGGATGCAATTTCAATAATTCTGAAGCTAGGGACAGGTCATTATTTAGAGGGGAGGGCTGGTGCAAATAGGGGAAGGTCAGTGATTTTTATGCATGGAAAATGTATGCATGCATATTGAATAGTCAATTAAGGGAGGGGTAAGGAGCGGGAGGGGGCAGCAAAAAAAATGTGCTTCATAAAGGGGGGGGGGGTCAGGAGAATTTGAATATGGCCTCACCCTCCCTCTATTTGCACCTGTCCTCCCCCCTTAAAGATGACTGGTCCCTTAAGTTCATTTTTATTTTATTCTGCCCCTTATAGGATAAATTAGACCTGTATCTCAGAAATATTTTGTGTTAGAAAAATTTACCATTTCATATCTGGTACCCAGGTGCCTTTTGGCCAAGGTAAGGCTCAGTGTCATCTTCCTTCCCAAGCTCCCTTGCACAAATATTTTTTATCTCTGGAAAACACCCAGAAAGTACTGGGTGCAAGACATTAGAGTAGTTAGTCCAATTGTTATTGCAGGGCGTCTTCCTGCACTAACCTGGAATAGTGTGGTTGTTCCAACTTGCAATAACTTGTTTTATTCCAATGTCTGCAACCCTAGATGCAAACCATGACACACAGAACTTGTTCATGTCAACATCCATATTTAGAAGGTCATCATTCACCATGCAATTTAGCACTCGCTTTATGGGGTAGTTGACACGAGTGTTAAACTCCACCCATTTTCTTCCAGCTGGATGATTCTTGAAAGGAAGAAAACATTTCTGTGTCACAAACACTGCCATACATTACCAGTTTGTCAACAAATTATGTAGCAAGGAAAATCTGTCGAAAGACACCTTTACTTGGTAGCTATACCTACCTGTTTAAATGTTGTCTGGATAAAAGGAGCTCTTCTTGTATTGGTCCTATAGGCTGACAATTTCTCTTGCATATATAAGGAGAGATAGAATTCTGTCCCATGGTCAACTCTTATTCGGTCCCAAACACCATACTGCATAATGGCAGACCTTTACAAATTTAAAAATGGAACATGAACATTCTGCCATAAGGGGATAATAATAAGGTTATGTATGGATGACCAGCTATTCCTCTAACGTTTTAAGTAATACTGCAATTCAAGTGTATAAAGGGCTATAGATGGTTTTCACTCACGTGACCTTCAGTCCTGTGGGACTCAAATGAAAAAGGCCATGGCGGCCATGTTGGTGTACAAAACAAAAGAAGTTCATTAAAATTCTTTTGTAGTTGTACACCAATATGGCCGCCGTGATGTAACGTGAAAACCATCTATTGGATGAAACATTTTTAGTTACAAAATAGAATATGGTGGAAACACAAGAGAGAGTTGGGGAGAATTTGAAAGTTTGTGAGCCTGAGCCACAATAGATGGTTTAGATAAGTATGTTCCAATTCTTCCAAACTCCCTCTAGTGTTTGTATCAACAAATAGTAAAAAAAAAACGAACAAACAGTTATGGAACAAGTCAGAGTGTATTTAATATACAACAAACTTGTAAATACATTCACGATACATTAGTAGTCATGAAAAATTACAAGGGATCAAACTGCAATTAGTAAATAGTGGATTGCTCATTTTCCCATTGAAGAAGTGAAAAAGAGAAATAATTTTACATTTGCCTTCCAATGGATCAAGACAAAACAACTTCTAGCCAATATACTGCCTTGCAGTAAGATGACATAATTACAAAAACAATTTATTACAATATTTTAGAATAGAGTGCAATTTAAAAACAACCACCTACATACCTATAAATGTTCTCATATATCAGCCGTTGTTCTTCACTGGCATTGTGGCAAAGGCTACAATCTTCCCACTATAGCCATCACATGCACTGACCTCTGTTAATCCATACATTCCCAATTTCTCATTTTGATCAAGGTGCAACTTGTGACCAAAATAGTCAGCATGGTAGGGAAAAGGATTTATCTGTCTAGCAGTGTTGGAATTCCTCTGGGCTTGGTACACAGGAGACACTACTGATAAGGCCCTACCAATGCGCTTTTCACCAGCTGTGATACCACAGCTGTTCATATATCCTTTCACCATGTTGGTCCAACCTAAAGCAGTAATTTACCACTGATTGAAAATTCTTAAGTGTATGACCAAAAAAAAAAGGCCTCTGGGAGGCTCACACAAAGGGGAGGTAAGGGCTTAATAAATACTTCCAAGTCGCCTATTTACGTTGTGAGATCAATGATGGAAGGCGATGTGAGAAAGGACAGTTCACATTGAACCCCCCATCCACCCCCTGTTATTTAGAAAGTTAAAAGAGGGAGGTTACTGTATTTCCCTGATAAGTAGATATGTAGAAGTTATGGGTGTTGCATGGTGGCCATGTTGGTGTACAAAAAGAACAGAATTTTGCACAGGTTTTGCAATAACAAAATTGAACTAGACACTGGAAGATTCAGAGGGGAGGGAAATGAAATTATGCCGGGAGTTTAAAGCTATATTGGAGACTGGACAAAGCAAAGATAAATTATAAAAATAACAGAAAGAAACGTATTAAACAAAGATAGAGGAAGCAGCAAATGAAAATATAAAGGATGCTAACAACGTAGTAGACTAGAGTTATTTAAAATATACATGAGTCTTAAGCTTACCCGAGCAACAATGTCCTTCGTACACTGTTCAAGCTCGTCATTTGACAAACGGTTTTGTAAATGTATCCCATTGTCATCACAAAACCTTTTAACTGACCTCGAACTAAGGCCTCTCTTATCAGGAAATGCTTCTTTTAGTAATGAGCAAACCTCGTCGTCCATGTTTGTGATGTTTACTCTTTCATATGAATTTCCCGCTTCTTTCTTAATTCCGTCCCAGACTCTTCCATCTTCACTTTGAAGATGGCGGCATCTTGAAAGCGGAGATGTCCCTGGGGACGAGGTTGACGGTTGACTCATGCCGCAGTGGGTTGGGGATGGGATGCCCCCGATTTACGTACTTTGATCCAAACATAACCCACCCCCACTGGAGTGCTTTTGTCACCTCAAGTGCAAACGATTTTCAATTTTAAGCTGTAAAACAAAAATTGAAAATTGATGGCAATTTTCAATTATTTGGTCTTTCGTCGAAAACGGAATAATCAGCGATGTCATAAAACTTTAACACTGGTTTCAATTGTTAGTGAAAGAATGATGTCAGTTGTTTAATTTCCTCTAAATTGTCGATGGTAAAAATGAGAAATGCATGTCCTACTTTGATTTTTTTTTTAAAGGAAAGAAGTAAAATGTTTTTGATATTGCATTTTCCTATTTCTTCTGATAAAAAAAGAAAATTCAAAACGGACATCGATTTTTAATTTTTAATTGAAATAAAACATTTAATGGACGAATGAGCCACGGAACCCTTCAATCGCAATTTGTCCAACACGTTTTTGCGTTCTTTGGAATCTGAGTAGGAGTACGCTTCTTTAATTTCTTTCATGTCTCCGTGTTTCTGTTGGTAATGTTGGGTGACTTTAAAGTGCAATTCTCCGCAATAAAAACAGGCATTCAGCTTGTCATAACTTCTTTCACCCTTCTCTCCCCTCTTTGAGCGGAAAACAACTGGAAAACAATGAAAGTATGCTAATAAGATAAACGCACAAAGCACACTACGATTTGGGTTAGGATTCTCAATACAATACAGCTCATTACAACTATCACCATCGAACGCAAAGTACAGTTCAATAACACATTTGTTAAGATGGTCTTTTAACTTGTTATTCAGTCATTGAAAAATAAAATGGAGTTGGCATGGAAACTCATATTCTCGAAGATTTTCCAAACCAAGAAGAAGTAACACTAAAACCAAAAGGCCCTTTTCCGCAAGCGCGTTTCTACTCGTAAAGCTGGGTTAACACCTATATCTACTATTGTAACATTAATTAATTATTCATGAGGGCACAAACATTACAGACACCCTCAATGAATGCAACATAAAGCATGTCCACATTGCTAGTCCACATACCGGTAACTATTTTGCCCTCCAGTTGTTATAAAATTTCAAATAGAAGAACAAATCCTTACAAAATTTTTGTTAGGGACTAAATGCATAATATAGTTCCCTAAGACCACAGTCCAAGTCACACCAAGATAAGACACACAAAACCAAAGTCCCGGCAAACGTAATCTGTTAATAAACAGAAACAGTCCCGTAAACAATGGAGATGAGGAAACAGAGCTCAGCAAGACAATAAGGCTGAAGGACCGGGGAGATATACAGTGCATGGAAAAAAGAGGGGGAAAGAGTGGGAAAATGGCATCAATTCATGATCCCAAGGTCACAGAAAGAGCCCCATGAAACAAGCCCCACAAAAACGCCACCCAACAGCTCTGCATATAAGAACAAAATGCAGTTTTACAAACCCTAGGTATGCGCAGATTCAGAACCCATAACAGAGGACTCCAATGAAACCAGGGAGACATGAAAAAATGCAAGAAGTGGATTTGAAAAAGGAAAAAGAACCTGACTATCCCTTCCAGCATCTTTTAATGAAACCCACTGAAAGTATCTTTATAGAGTTAAAGTATAGAAACTAAAAGAAACTACAAGATGGTAGGGAGATAAAGCAAGAATTTTTTATTTCCTGTATTTATTTACTGTCTGTGAGCAAAAAAGGATGTCAATTACAATATCAGTGGAACTTTGTACTGAGTAAACCAAAATTAAAAATTTTAACAATTTTAAGCCGCATGCATGTATTTTATTTCTTTCAATTTTCTCTCACAGATTTAATTCCCCTTTTAATAACCTAATTCGTACAAAAAAAAAAAAATAAACCGGAGTAGCTTAATTTTACTCATACATTTCTTTAAAACACAGCTTCAAAAGGTACATTCAATATTAGTTTTGTATTATCTTTTCAATATTTTTGATGATTTGGATAAATCTTCTTGAATTACATGTTAGTTGCACTGCAAGCTGTTTGGCTTTGATCATTTCCTGTAGTAGAACAGGGTTAATATTTTTGGAGTTCTCCTTTTTTTTGTTAGTGCATCTTTTCCTTTCCTCTTTTTTGTCTTTTTGTTTTGTTGTCCTAAACAGAGTGAGGGTTTGTGTCTTAGTGAAGATAATTAACATAAACATACACCCTTTTGCAAAAATATTGACACTTTAAAATATATATAAATATATATATGTCCTTTGTGTTTATATCGCATACGTGATGACAGGCGGCAAATAGCTTTCAAGGTGGGTAAAGTAGCATTTTACAAACTCAACTGTACCCACCTCGAGAACTATTTGCTGCCTATCGTCACGTAAAAGATATAAACACAGAGGATGAATATATATTTATATATATTTTGAAGTGTCAATATTTTTGCAAAGGGGTGTTTATATATATATATGCGACTATGCTAGGACAATGAATCTAGTAGTGAGCTCGGTACTATTATAAGATTCGAACCATGTCCTTCAATACCATGAACCATGTCCTTAGCTAACTATTAAAAATTAAAATGAAAGTAACTAAAAAGATAAATAAAATATTTACATTGTGCGCAAATTAAAGTCGGGCGGACAATAAGAATTGATTGAAATAGTTGGGTCTTTTGTTCTAATAATTTTTTTAAACTACTTATTAACCTAACTGATCTAGCATCTTTGGGTATCTTGGACCATACTTGTTCCAAAATGAACTGAAGCTGTGTGTATTTGGTATCTTTTGGCAAAAAGTGGATAGAAAGAAAGGTGAACCATATGTGCTTTTAAGTGTTGGCCCTATTTATTTAGTGGCTCGTTTGCATCCGCTGTGGACGAAAGGATTGAGAAATACTTTGAAGTGCCACAGTTGTACTTGCGCTTATGAATGAATAAATGAATGAACTTTATTAACGTGTCTAAAATGTGTCTAGCAGAGGGAAATCCTCCTGCTAATAGGGGACACCTAATTAACAATTAAAAAAGGTAACCATGAGATAACTATGTAACAACAATATAATAAAATAATATTAACTGTGACACTTATATACATCACTTATATACATAAAATGACTACGAAACCTATGCACAACAAGAACTTTACAAGTAGTGAAATCAGGCTTAAAAAAATAAAAGGGTCTAGATGTTCATCTGGTTTACTATCCAAATCAGCCTAACAAGAGCCTCCCATAAGATAAGAAATTGAGCCTTAGTCATGCCAGGCCAAAATACTGTCATACGGGCATTAGCTTTGCTTTTTACAATGCCACAGTGGCTAATATGCAATTTCTCGAGTACGTTTTTTCTCCATGCAGATGGAATGATTAGCCTGTTATCCCTGAGCAAGATTTCATCTGCAACATGAATGTCATTCCGCACATTCCAGAATGATTTTAGAGGAGGAGCTACATCACGTTTATGTTCAGGCCAACCCTTCATGGCATATCTGTGTAACATTTTCATAGTTGGATCATTGCAATTAAGTTGTCATAATTCCATTTATTTAATATCAGAAATAGGGAGATTGGTAATTACACTATGAATGAAATGCTCCATGTCTTGATGCATATCATTGTCATAGGAACACTAGACTGATCGAATGCTCTGGAGAGGGTATCAGCAATGTAAAGAAACTTCCCTGGAACATATCTGACTTTCACATGATATTTTTGCAAACAGTCTCATTCTTTGCAAGCGAGGAGGTACTTTGAAAAAAAGTTTTTTGAAAATACTTTCTAGGGGCTTATGATCCGAAAGCACTTCAATTTCTGCCCCATATGTGTACATATTAAATCTCTCACACCCAAAAACAATCGCTAATAATTCTTTTTCAATTTGGGCGTAATTGATCTCTGAATTTGTCATAGCACGTGAGGCATATGCGACTGGTTGTCCTTGTTGCATCAAACTTTTACTGGCATCAATGTGAAGCGTGGTTGGTAAGCTTGTGTCATAGAATCGTAGAACTGGTGCACTACTCAGAACTGATTTGAGTTTTGTAAGTGCAGTATCGTGCTCTGGAAACCAAGCCCAAGGTACATCACACTTAAGGAAGGATCGTAATGGGGCAGTTAATTCAGACATGTTTGGGATATACTTGGTAAGATAATTGATCATGCCCAATAACCTTTGGAGGTCTTGTTTGCTTTCCGGGGTGCGCATTTTGCACCATAGGCCGGACATTTTCCTCTGTCGTGAGACTATGCGCAGAATTTGAATTTGATTATCCTCTGTGGGTTTTCAAACTTGGATTTTTCCGTTTTTACCGGCGCCTGTGTCTTCTTTACAATGTCAATGTTACTCACTTGAACAGCTGGTGAGCTGAAGATTTTTGTTTGCTCCCTAGATTGTTCCGTGATTCTGCAAAGTTTAATTGCTTTCTTGAGTGTTAAATCCGTCTCTCACAGCAGTCGCTCTCGTAGCTTGGGATTGTTTTTGCCCACCACAATCTGATATCTTATCAGAGAATCTTTAATTGCTCCAAAATTGCAGTATTCAGCCCTTCTTCTAAGATCCGTGACAAATATGTCAAACATACGATCTTCTTGGCTGGTCATTCTGAAGACATCGCTCATAGGTGGTATTTTTCCGAGGTATGCAATACATTTCTAGCGCTGTCAAAATGCCTTCAACAGTTCTTGCTGTGATATCTTCGGGAATATCTGGTAAGGTTTTCAGCACTCGCCTTGCTTTGGTACCAAGAATACTTTGGATAGTTGCTATCTGTATGGTGTCGTCCTTTCTGTGAAGGCCACTTGATATCCGATACAATTCCCACGCTTCCTTCCATTCTTTCCACACATCTGCGAGGTTGAGACTATCGATATCTAATTTCGAGGGAGGTTTAATACGTTCCATGCCGTGGTTCTGAGTCACTAGGCTGATTTTTTAAGAGATCCTGGTACCATGTTATGAGTAAAGAAATACAGACGTGTGTATTCACCAAGAGTTTATTCTTCCAGTACTTTTACAAGACATGATCAAACGGATCACGTGATAACAACAACTCCACAGGATAACCAACTTATCATAACAAGTTTGATATACTGTTCATCATCAACAAGACTATTATTGAATTTCCAAAAGGATGGCCCGTGATTAAAATGTCTTATGCTATCAATATCTAGAGTGATTGCTGAGTGGTCAGTTTTGATAGAGATTAAAATATCGTTTTTTCCTGTCATCTTGTAATGAATTGCTTGTTAACCAAAAATCAAGTCGTCTTTGCCATCAAGGGGTGTTTCTGTCTCCAAGTGTAGCGCTTCGTAAGTGGATTTCGAACCCTCCATATGTCAGACAAGTCATTTTTCAGCATGATATTGTTTAAATTCTTTATGTAATCTTTTACAGAGGGCCTCCCACCTGAACAGTCAAGATCTGCAGTGGATCGAAAGTTTCGTTAAAATCACCACCCGCTATAATATGGACCTCTGATTGATTAATGTAATTCTCAATATGGGCATCGATTTCCTCCAAGAACTGACACTGTTCTGTTGATTTGGTGGGTGCATAGATATTTACAAGCAAGAAAGGTGAATCCTAGATCAAGGCATCGAGGATAAGAAAATATCGTAAATCGTCAACGTGTATCGACTTAACTTTGAAGTCCAAATTTTCTTGCACCAATATGAGAACTCCTCGGCTGGGATGAACCGTGTGAAAAGAACAAGTCTCCTCTCCACTGTTTCCGCCATCTGTAGTGCTATACGTTTCTTTAAGTAGGCAGTTGAAAATACACTTTCTTTTTTCAAAGGTACGAATCCCTCTTACATTCAGAGAAGGCAGTTTAAATTGAAAGTTATTACCTTCCATTTAGAAAATTAAACGAGACTTACCTGTAAGTTGAAGTTTGATTGAGATTCTATCGAGTCACCAACTGCACCAAGGGATCACATGAGATTGCCAATGCAGAAAGGTAGTCTAATACCTGAAGAACTGGACTAGCAGAGAGCTTAACAGCTGCTGTAAACAGTCCAAAAATCTGCATTAAAGAAACTATGAACTAAGCAGCCTAGCAAACATACACGTAAGGAGAGACTAGTTCAGTACTGATCGCAATTGGCCACAGTCAAATTAAACCTGGTCAGTGTTCAATACTGCCAAAGCTAAGGTACTTTCCTCCATGAGAGGCTTATCATAAAACTGGTCAAACGACCTAGATGATGACCATCCTGCAGTTCTGAGGATTTCATTAACTGGAACAGAGGCAGCTTTAGCCCTTGTTGTAGCAGTCATTCGAGTGCTGTGAGGTTTAAAGTTGTTTATGTCAATACCTGCCTGTTTCATAGTTGTTCGAATCCATCTTGAGATTGTCTCTCTTGCAACACGTTTGTGTGGCTTAACAAAACTGATGAATAGTTTAGTTTCATTTCTCCTGAGAAGTTTTGTGCGTTTCAGATATTCTGTCAAGTGCTCAAAAACACACAGTCTTGTCAATAGGGTACGCTTTAAGAAAAACTGAAGGGGTCTTAAATCCAGGTCTGCTTTGTTTCACATGTTCTGGTAGTGTAAATTCATATGATGCCTCTGTTACTTTCATGCAGCTGATATCTAACATATGCAGGCTTTGGCCCCTTTGAGCAGAAACTAGGGCAATAAGCATCAGTAGTTTCAGTGTCAATGATTTCAAATCCAAACCGTCAATGGGAGCCTGGGAAGATAGGTAAGTGAGCACCGTCTGGACATTCCAGGTTGTTTGGTATTTAGGAGAGGGTGGATTGCACTTGTAAATTCCTCTCATGAATCTTGACACCAAGGGATGGTTACCAATAGCTTGATGGTTTGTGGGAAGAACAATGGCTGAAACTGCACTTTTTGTTGTGTTTAGAGTGGAGTATTTTAAGCCTTTTTCGTGTAAAGTGACCAAAAAGTCTAACAGTGTTCCTACAGGCGGGTCGTATGGATTACTTTCCCGTCCACTACAAAACTCGAGCCATTGTCTGATATATGGTTGATATTGCTTATGAGTGCTGTCTGACCATGACTGCATGATAATTGAGGTAGCTGCATCTGAAATGCTTGTCTTGCGGATGCTTTCCCGGAGACTAGACATGCCAACAGTTTTAGTTTCTTTCCCAGTGGGTGAGAGGCCTTGCTGTGAGGCTGAGTTAGCAGATGTTTAGGGTTGGGCAGAATCAGAGGATGGTCTATCAGTGAGCGAAGTAGCACTGGAAACCATGATTGTGTAGGTCACAGGGGAACAAGAAGCACTCCTGAAGAAAGTTCTTCCTCTATTTTCTGAAGGCAAAGTGTTATCAAGCTGAAAGGGGGAAAAGCACAAAAATAATAAGGGCCCCAATTGAATGAAAAGGCATCAGTAAATGCAGCACCCGGATCGGGTCTCCATGACACGTAGTGTGGGACCTTAAAGTTAAGCCTTGAGGCAAATAAGTCTATCTGAAAAGGGCCCCAAACCTGGCAAATATTATTGTAAACTGTAGTGGACAAAGACCACTCTGTAGAGTCATTGGTGTTCCGAGACTCTTGATCAGCCTCAACATTTCTGCTTCCTGGAATGTGGGAGGCACTAAGCCACACATGTTTCTGTGAACACCAGTACCAAATTTGAAAGGCTATCTCATTACAGTCATGAGATTTAATTCCTCTCATGGCATTAAGATAAGCCACTGTTGTGGTGTTGTCAGACTGAATGCGAATATGTTTGTTACTCAAGTTGCTACATAATGATTTGAGGCCAAGGATCACAGCCTTGAAATCTAGATAATTAATGTGATGCTGCTGTTCCTCTAAATCCCAAAACCCCCGTTTTGTTGTTCAAACTCACAGCTCCCCAACCAATATTTGAGGCATCCGTCGTAAGAGTAACTTCTGGATTTTCATGAGTAATGGGCATGAATGCTGTGGTGATGTTATGTACCCACCACATCAATTCCACACGAGAATCATTAGAAACAATCACAGGCCCATCATAATTTCCTTTGCAAAGGCGAAGGGCTAACAATTTATCCTTCTCCAGCTGCCTATAGCGGAGACGGCCAAATTGTACGCTAGGAAAACTCGAAACGAGTAGGCCTTTAACGTGAGCCAAGTCTCTGATGGTAACTTTAGAATGCACAAGCAAGTTCTTACAAGCTGATTTGACATAAGCAGCTTTCGAAGGTGGGAGCCGGATAGTCATAGAAATGCTGTCTAGCAAAAACCCCAGGAACTCAATTTTTTGAGTAGGTATTAGCACTGATTTATCTGGGTGGATGACAAACCCAAGCCTAGTAAACGTCTCAACAGTGTCCTGGATGTTCTGTTGGCAGGCCCCATGAGTATATCCCACCAGAAAGGAATCATCAATATGCCCCATGCTGATATGCCCCAAAGAGTGCAAGTGAGCATAAATGGGTTTAAGGATTTTAGTGAACAGCCTGGGTGCACATGCGAAACCGTTTGGCAGGCAAGTGTACTGGTAATATTGTTCTTCCCATTTAAATCTGAGGAATTTCCTGTTTTCTAATACAATTGGGACAGAATAATAAGCATCTTTAAGGTCTACTGATGCCATAAAGCATTTAGGACATATGAGTTTTAGAGCAGTTTGAATATTGTCCATTTTAAAATGTTGGTAGGCCACAAATTCATTGAGTGATTTTAAGTTCAAAATCATTCGGTAGTTGCCATTCTTTTTAGGTCTGACAAACACATTGGATATAAATCCATCTCCCTTATGACATGTTTTTTCTATGACCCCTTTTGAGAGGAGTTTAGATATTTCTCCAGAAATGATCTCTTTTTCAGAGACAGAAGTTTGAATTTGCCTTGGTTCCTGTGCTTGCTATGGAACATCAGACTCAAACTCAATGTGGTAATGCTTTATAGCATCAAGTATATAGGGGTCAGAAGTTAGTGATTCCCAAGCTGATAAGTTATATTTCAGCTGGCCTGCTTGAAATTGTTTGACCATCAAGCGATATTTAGACACAGAAATATCTTGAAAATTTCCAGTGTCGCCTACCTGTTTACATGGAGATTCTACTGAGTTTTGCTGTCTGTGGCTGCATTCTTTCTCCGAAATGGAGTGTTTGTTGCTGAGCGGCCATGCCCCCAAAAAGGCTGGCGATTTGGCGATTTACTATTAGAATGCCGCTCCCGGTCATAAGGCTTGAACCTCCCAAATCTCCTTCTATGAGATTGTGCTGAACCCCGGTTGGGGTTGTGCGAGGAAGCCTTTTGCATCTGCTGTCCTGCTTTTCTAGCATCTGACATGTCTTTTAAATGTTTCGGAAGGTCTTCTCCAAACAGTTTTGTGGAGGGTTAGATCTCCTCTTTGCATAATTGTGTGTACGGAGGGTTGAGATCAGGTTTAATAAGCTCCCTGCGCTTCATGTTTAGCTTCCAATTTGCGTTTCCCAGCAGTGCAATGCTATCCATTACGTGATCGAGCACATGGCGAGTATCTGGCGTCTTGCCATCAGTTATATCTTTGACTAATTTGCCCACCAAAATAGTCAAGGCAGGCAATCCCTGTAATAAGGGTTCTTGAACTCGTTGGAAGGCTAAATCCACTGCTCGACTCTTTCTGGGCAACAAGTCCCAAATTTCTTCATTCACCATTGTCACCGACAAGTATTTGCAGTTCTCTGGCGGTGAATGTTTTTCCCCACGTTCCTTGACTGTTTCGGTCGATACGCCTCCAATGAGCATGTTATCAACCAGCTCGGCAATTTTGCCTTCTATTGCTGATGATTTTGTTTTGTTTGGGGTAAACGCCTGGGTCAGGCTATCTATTAATGCATTCTGCGGCCCTGGGTCAGGGCTTTTCGCAGAGGTTGTTTGCTTGGTAGCGTCGTTGTTGCTCGTGTCGAGCATTGCATCAATGGCGGAGTTTACATCAAGAATATTTCCACTCGTATTACCATTTTCTTCTGTTTCTACGCTTTCCTCATTGTCAGGTCGGAGGAGAAGATCCTCCTTTAAGCTCTGAAGAGTTTCGGTCTGAAGTTCTGAGCACTTTGCGAGCTGTGCGAGCGAAGCTTGAAGACCTTGGAGAATGCCCGCCATGTTCCCATTCAGTCCATCCTGCTCTTTTCCGGCATCATCAATATCATCAATAGACTGCTTTGCCTGATACAGCTCTCTCCCTTTCCATGAAAATGTTATTCCTGATGATTCTTTTTACCGTGCTTAAATAAAGTTATTGTATTGTGTTGTGTTGTGTTGTGGTGTTGTGCTGTGTTGTATTGTATTGTATTATATTGTATTGTAGCCTGTTCACAACGTTAGTGTCCCCCCTGGCAAAACGTTCTTGCATGTTGGCCACAGTGATGTATGGGTCTCCGAGTTGTTGATCAACAAAGTATCTGCTCTGTTCTAGCGCATGTTTCCTCTTGACCATGTTGTGCACGACAAATTTCCATGCTTTGTGCTTGGCAAACTGTCCATCTTGTTACCACAGCAAATGTTCTGCCCACTTGTGAAAACAGGTACACGTTCTTGGATGGTTTATGTGAAAATAACCCTGACCAGTTGGGAACAAGCAAGGAAAAGCCATAGAGAAGAAGTATGGTGTGGTGAACTCTAATGATGAAGTAGAGTTTGTTGTGAGCCATGGGATTACAGGGCGTTCTGCTGACCGGGTGCACTGTTATCATAAGGTGGTCCAGGATTGGTTGTTAGTTGGTTCATTGTAGACTGTATCTGTTCCTCCACATTCACTCCTGGCTCTGGTAGGAGAACTCCTGATAGAAGTGTCTACATCTCCAGGATCTACTTGATGTGGGGATGGCCCTCAGTCATCCATATGTTGAGCACTAGAAAACTTCACTGTTCTCAGATTTAGCAATTCTCATTACAAGGTAAGGCACTGACGCGAGACTTATCAATAACAATGTCAGCATAGCTGATGTTGTTTGCCTGCAACCAATGGAGTGCTTCTTCTACACGTCTCTGTCTGACTCTAAAGTCTTTATGGGCGTCATTCTGTCCTTGTCTGTAGCCTGGGTAGCAAGCGTTCCTGCACGAAAGAATTTTTCCGCATTCTGGCCCACTTGCAGGCAAACCCCACAATTTTGAAGAACCTGTTGGCCAAACAATGGAGCGTCTGAATGGAGCAGCGTGGTAGCCTTGATTGACAAGCAGTCAATCAATCAATCAATCGAAGAAGCTATTATATTTCGACCAAGGGTGATGGGGTCTAATTTACTAGTTTACTAGTTTCAGTTGTTTGTTATGATGTGCGGAGTGCGAAGTAAAAGGCAAGGAGGTACAGGCTACTCCAGTATTATTCAGTATTATTTCTCCTTTGCAAAGCCTAATTCGGGATCAAGTCGAAGAGGTAAATTGTATGGGGATGACGGCATGCGATTGAGATGAAAAACTGGACTGCTTGGACGATATACACAAGGGGAAATTCCAAAGAACGCACATATTTTAGTCAAAGTTACACAAGGATTTCCTCGGTTAAATGTAAAGGCATGGAAAGAAAACAATACGTACCTCTATTAATAACAGGCCAGGAACTGTTTTTCTTAGACTTGAGTAGACCCGTTCATTTACACTTTTGTAAAGCTGACCTTTATACCAACTTTACGCTGACGATTAAAGCTAAATAAAGACTCTTTTGTACATGATATAAAGTTGTGTAAAGCTTGTGTAAATTCCGGGTTTACTCCACCTTTAAGTTGAAGTAAGAGGCTTAGATCTGGATTAAATGGAATTTTAATGAACTTTAGACTTGAGTAAAGTTAGCATAAATAACGCTTTATGCCGAATTTATATTTGGTGTAAATACTGTGTAAATGCGAAATATACTTCTTTCAAGCCGTGTCAAATCTGCTTGTCAGCTACACTGTATGCATTAACTCCCTCTACACCATCTTTTTAAATAATTATAATTGACTACGGCTGCTGCTCGCTATGCTCGCTTCACTGCCAGCTTCACTGGGCCAACCTTGCAAACTAAACTATGCAAACAAGAGACAAATAGTTTGAGCTCTCGTCACAATGCAGTTTATTTTCTCAGCACTGAACTTTTAACATGCAATGAAGAATAGATAACAAACTTTTAAGTTAGAAATGGTGTTTTTAAAAGTGTTAAAATTGGCTAACTTTAGAAACAAAAATCGCTATCTGGTACATGGATTTCGAACTCAAGTTAACATTCTAATAAAACAGCAACTCTAGTTCTATTGAAATATGAAATAAAATTTTGGGGCAATTAAAACTGCAAAGTTTGACAGCCAAAAACATTCACGCTACTTGATCGAAATTGGAGAATGTTGACCATCAACAACAGTCGTATCGCCCGCCGATAAAATTGAATTGCCCTAGTGTTTTTGTATATTTTCTTCAAGGAGACCTTTCTCGTACCACTTTATGGCCATATTTAGCTTTTGCTGGTAAAATGCATCCTCTGTGGCTTAGAACAAGTTCTATAATCCCTTTAGTCGTTTCTCATGCAAATTAAGACAAATCGCTGTATAAATTTGTTTACAACCAAGAATTATCGCCGATAAACCCTTGTGAATCTCTTCATCTTCACTACTTTCTTAGGGCATCTTATTTGATAACATAAGACATAAGTGTTTTTGTATTTTTTTTTCAAGGAGACCTTTCTCATACCACTTTATGGCATATTTAGGTTTTCCTGGTAAAATGCATCCTCTGTGGCTTCGAAAAAGTTCTATTCCTTTAGTCGTTTCTCATGCAAATTAAGACAAATCGCTTTATACTTTGTTTACAACCAAGAATTATCGTTCATAAACCCTTGTGAATCTCTTCATCTTCACTACTTTCTTAGGGCATCTTCTTATATGATAACATGACATAAAAATAAAACAAAACGAAAGTAAAGCGGGACTCACCTTTGATTTCTTTGGGTCAAGAAAAATACAAGAACGTCGAGAAAACAAAGTCCATTCATCGCTGTGCCGAGTGTGACAGCATTGCTAAGCACCGTGACAAGTTTTACTTTGTCCCAGGTCACCAGCTCCATCACGTCAACATTTCGTACATCGAAGGTGGAAAACGAGTAGTCTCCTGAGCTACTGTCTAAACATTTATTATTTGACTGTGACATCATTTTACTTTATAAGGGAAAGAGAACACGCAAAATATCCCAGCGTATTACACAGTAGATTGCCGTATTACACAGTAGCATCTCGTTTCACAAGCTGTTATAAATACAAGAATTTCAGTCGAATAACAAATCCCTTATTCGATGGTTTAACAGAAAATACGTGTGGACATTTTACTCATTGCTCACAGTTTTTTCTCACCCCTGCGGGGCTCGAAAAAATACTACGCAACTCGTAAAATATCCGGCGTATTATCTGTTAAACCATCGAATAGGGTATTTATTAGTAAAATTCTTGGCAACGTAATTTTGTTTAAAGCACATAACATTGAATTTATTGCAATAACTGTGAGTCATTCTTAGTTACAACTGTGAGTTTTGTGCTGCTGCACTTGTCTTACAGTGATCTTACAATTCGTTTCTGGTATTGTACCCCTACAAGTTTAGGAACATATTTGTGTTGGAATTTCGTCTGCAGCTGGGGTTCTGAATATCAGAAAAAGTTGATGGGGAACCTTCTTCCAGAACAATAAAGCTCCCAACCTTCCAAAATGGTGGATTTACTGTCGGGGGGGGGGGGGGTGGGGGCTATCCAATCGGCTTTTACATAAAATTCTTCATCCACCTCTACATTCTTTCTTTCCGTTGAAACTGGCAATGATATTACACCGAGAATTCACCAGAAGAAAACTGGCTCTCAAAACGAGGTGGTTTTGAATATTATTGTAGGGAAAGGTTGAACGGATTTTAGGTCGACTTCAGATTCAAACTCAATGAAACTCAACATTTAATACTTCATAACAAATGTACTTCTGTCCGGAAAATTACATTGTTCAAGCACATGGGTTTTTCCCATGATTCCTAGTAAAGCGTGCACAAGCATGACAACATTCCAAACATCCCCCCCTGTTGACCAGTAAATGAAAATACTATACCTAGAACTTAGACTGGTCAACACTAATTCCTACATGCGAAATATAAGTATTAACAAAAAAAGTCACGAGTTAGAAAATGTTCAGTGTTCACTTCAACAAAGCAAAATTAAACAAGTTCTTCAATCCATGCTCTTCTCCTTCTCTCTGACACTACTGCGGCTGCTCTCCTCGGGTTTCTCCTTGGTTGAATTGGCTGTTGATGGTCCTCATCAGCATGGTTCACTGTAGGATTTTCATAGTTGTCCACGGCAACAGGTTCATTTTCACTTCTTATATCCAAAGGTAAAGAAAAAAACGCTGGATTCTATGAAGTGAAATAGTGATCCAGCCTCTTTTAAATTTTGCACACAAGGCCAACTAAAAAGGGCATTTTTCGCCTGTCTGAGGCCTCTGGCAAGGGTAAATATTAAAATATTGTCCTTCTTGGAATATATAAATCCAAAACAGCTGAAACCTATATTTTCTTAAATAGTTTTCTAAGGTCTTTTTTTTTTTTTTTTTTTTATTTATTTATTTATGCAAAACATTTACTTAACAAGCAATTTGAAAGGTTACAATACAAAGGAATACATGACAAGATGTTACAGCAATACACTACACTAGACATTCCGAGACTGGGTTGGCGTTGGCAATTTCAATTTTTGTTTATAGTCTGAAGCTGCACTAATCATTTGATAACTTCAATAGTTAACAGTATGTTTTAATTTATATAATACTTATGTTTTAGATTGCAGAGGGAATTTTTCTAAATGAGATCGACAGTTTAATTTAACTACAAATTCTTCTAAAGATAGATTTTTCTGTGCTAGCTTTTGGGTATAGAGGTAATATTTAGCAAAGAGAAGGGTACAGTTTAAATTATTGGTAATCATGTCAGTCTTGGAGGAGTTCGTGCCGAAGAGAATTTCCATTGGGGATAAGGAGAAAGAGGTGCCATTTTCTTTGTTAAACCACTTAATAACTTCCAAGAAAAACTCTTTAGACCACTGACAATTAGAAAAAGTGTGAATAATGGAATCATTTTCTCGACAGTAAATGCAAAGCATATCATTTTTAATACCAAATAAATGCAGTTCTCTCTTTGTAACAACTATTCTGTGCAAAAGTTTGAAGTAAAATTCTCTCAGCTTGTTTTCTCTAGAAATATATTTTACACGACTAAAAAAAGAGTCAATCCGCACCATGTCTGACTGTAAATCTCTCTCCCACTTTACGCTTGCCTTCAATACTTGCTTGTCCTTATTTATCAAAAGCCAGTAGTAATCCCTGTTTTTTAATTTAAGTAAATTTATGGTATTATCCCTAGACAGCTGAAACTCATATTCTGAAAGAAGAATAGTTTTATCTGGACATTTTATCCTTGCCTTAATGATGAGGGTCTGAGGTATTGCAGATACAACTTGCATGTATGTTAGGAAATTACAGCTCAGTTCGTATTTTTGGATGAACTCTGCGTAAGGGAGAATTTTTCCATCCGCCTTCAACAGATCGTGGATAAAAATAATATTCCTACTGAACCAACTCCGATAAAAGATGGTTTGACTATTAATTCGAATTTCTTTATTATTAAATAGGATCAATTCCTGATCAGATTTTGGATTATATAATGCTTTAAGTTCAGAGAAATATAGTAACATCTGCTTGAAGAAGTGAGGAAATTTTGCCTGCTCGAGAAACTTTTCATCATAGTTACAGTGCAATAGGAATTTTAAGCCACCATATTTATCGAAATAATGGTTTGGGATAACCTTCCAGGATTCACTGCCCATTTGGTCGTTTATTAAAAATCTCGAGATCCATGCCAATTTGAGTGATTTGGACATAGTTTCTATGCTAGGCGCACGTAGACCTCCATTGTCGTAGTCTTGAAACATGACTTTGCGTTTGATTTTGTCTTTCTTGTTTTTCCATATAAATTTAAATATCATAGAATTAACATCTTGAATGCATTTTTTAGGGATATCAAGAATCAAAGTGGAATGTACTAGCTGCGAGATGCCAAGGCTTTTAGTTATAAGACATCTTCCAAATAGTGTAAGGTTTCGAGACTGCCAGATGCCGTGAATAGTATCTATTTTTTGAACTTTTTCTTCAAAGTTGTATTGGTCATTTTTTTTTTCATCATTTTTTTCATCATAGGATATGAATATCCCTAAGGCTCTTATCGGCTCATTTGGCCATTTGAATCCGAAAGGTTTTTCTTTACAATGCCTCCAGGGCCCCAGCCACATTGCTTTTGTTTTTGATGGATTAAGTCGCAAACCTGATAGATCACCGAAATCATTCAATCGTACAATAGCTCTTTGCACAGTGTCCGTGTCCTTGCAAAAGAGAGTGGTGTCATCAGCGAATTGGCCTATTTTAAATTCTTTCCGAAAGATAGTTATACCATGTATTTCCTTGTCTTGTCTAATCTTACAAGCTAGCAGCTCAACCGCAAGAATGAATAAATAGGGGGACATCGGGCAGCCTTGCCTCACTCCTCTTGATAGCTTAAAGTAGTTGGTACAAAAGCCGTTGTTTAAAACTGCACTTTCTGAATTGGTGTAAAGAGTGGTGATCCATCGTTTGATATTGTCACCAAAATTAAATACTGTAATTGTCTTTTGGATGAAATCCCATTCAATAGTGTCAAACGCTTTACGAAAATCAAGTTGCAGAAGTAATCCCGCAATGTTTTGAAGTTTTGTTTGCTCAAGAATATCATTTATCAGCCTGACATTTTGACCTATATACCTCCCTTTTATGAAACCTGTTTGATCTGGCTTTATTAAGCGCGTCAAAACTTCTCCTGGCTACAATTTTGGACGCAATTTTGTAATCCATATTAAGTAAAGTTATCGGTCGCCAGTTTGCGAGATCAGCTAGGTCAGAGTCTTCCTTTGGGACTAGAGTAACTACACCACGCTTTTGAGAGATTGACATTTCGCCCTCTTTAAACGCTGCGTTAAAACAATCAACTAGGTCTTGTCCCAACAAATCAAAGAAACAGTTATAGAACTCCCAGGTAAATCCGTCATCTCCTGGAGATTTTCCGCTTGCGAACGTCTGCAAAACATCACTACATTCCTTAAGAGTGATATCACCCAATTCGTCTTGTTCCGTATTTTGGAGTTTCGGTATTTCAAGATTTCTGACAAAATTTTCAAATAAACTGCTTTTATCCTCTACAAGGTTTGACGTATATAAGTCTCTATAGAAATTTTCAATTTCCAATAATATGTCTTCTTCTTTGAAAATATTATCTCCATTCGGCCGTTTCAGTTCTTTAATTACTTTTCGGTTATAGTTCCGCTTTTCTAGATTAAAGAAATATTTTGTTGGTTTTTCACCTTGCTCGCTCCATCTAGCTTTAGAACGAAGAATTGAACCTTTCCCCTTGTTTTCATATAAGAGATGAAGTTCCTGTTTTAATCGAGTATATTCCTGTTGCTGAGTTCCGCTTGTATCATCTACATCGATCCTTTGGGAAAGGAGGTTGTCAAGTTTCTCTAATCGGTCTGCTAGATCTTGTTCCTTTATACGAAGCTTTTTTTGTTTGTTTTTGGAATAAGGGATTGTAAGCGCTCTTATTTCCATTTTGATAAGTTCCCATTTTAGTCTTTTGTCTTCCACATCCGAGTATTTATTTATTATGGTAGGATAATTTTCTTTTATAAGTTTTATATATTCTTCGTCTTCTACAAGAGAATTGTTGAATTTCCATAGCCCCGGCCCGCGTCTTTCTTTCGTAACAGTCAAAATGAGTTTTATTGCTTTGTGATCAGGAGCAATAGAGACTTGTTCCTATGTAAGACACACATTTAATTAAAGATTGAGCAATAAGAAAGAAATCGATTCGCGAGCTGAGATTGAGTGCTTTGGACTCATAGGTGAAACTCAGTTTGCTCGGATTTTGTTTTCTATAGATGTCAACAAGCTCAAGTTCTCTCATCATTGATATGATATTGTTTCGGTAAGTATGTGGCTTCCACGCCGCCCCACCTATTTTGTCAATGGCATAAAGAGCAACATTCCAGTCACCTCCTATAACTAGGTTCCCAATATCGGTGTTAGACATTAAATATTCATGTAAAGAATGCAAAAATTCATTTTGCTGTTGTAAGTCATTTGGAGCATAAATATTACATACAGATAAATTGCCTGCTTCAGAAGCTATGTCCACTGAGATAATTCTCCCATTTTGGTCTTTGTTAAAGTTGTTAACCGCCTGACCATATAAGGGGTTAATTAAGATACAAACACCTCTACTATGAATTGAGCCGTGTGAAAAGAAAATGTCACCTCCCCACTCACTCCTCCAAACTGTTTCATCACCTGGTTTTGAATAAACTTCTTGCAAAAAATAAAATAAGCAATTCTGGTCTTTTAAAAACCTAAAAATACTTCTTCTTTTAACCTGATTTCTTAACCCTCTGACATTTAATGACATGACACTTAAATTACCCTGGTAGACTATAGTGGCAAATATAGAGCTTTAAGCTAGGAAAAATGCAGCGAAAAATGGTACTCATTTGGTTTGATTGAATAAAAATGAAATTTTCCCCAGTGGATACAAAACAACACACACTTAAAAACAAAAACCTGGTACATATACTATGTGGTCGCGGCATTTCTAGTGCGATGGTACTAATTCAATGAGTTAGTATTGATCCAAACCTCCCTGAAAAACGAAATTTCTAGAAAAAAAAAAACAAAACTATTTTTATGGCAATATATAAGTAGGTGAAAGCTACAAAATAAGGTCGAATGTAAAACTAAACTCTTTTACAAAACCAGGATTCCATTTACATACAGTTTATCTGGCTCCGATGTGCTAAAGTAGGCCCTGCTTCCTTGCTCCTTAGCAGCTTTTAATTTTGGTAGCATTAAACGTCGTCTGTCGATGAGCTCCTTTGGCAGGTCCTCATAGATTACGAAATTTGTTCCTTTCAGTTCCTTCGCTTTTTTACGCACCCTTTCACGATCAGTAAATCGAAGAAATCTGGCCAAAATCGGGCGGGGATTATTGCTGATCTTTCTTCCATTTCTGTGCACCCTTTGAAACTCGATTTCCCTGGCGTCCTCAATGTGTAATTTTTCCTCCAGAAACTTCCACAGAACCTCACGTGTGTCTTCCGCACCTTCGCCATCAACGTCCTCGTTTAACTCCACAGGGATATTCACAAATTTGAGGTTTTCTCTTCTACTGTAGGCTTCTAAATACAACAATTTTTGATTTAATAAGCTTGTCTCAAGCTTGTATTGAGTTTTAAAATTATTTATATCCTCGTCCGCCTGTTCAACAGAGCCGTTCAAAAATTCTACACTCCTCTCTAGCTTGTGAGCGAGTTTATCGGTCTCATCGTGTTTCGCTTTAAGTTGTATGATCTCACTATTCAGAGTACTCACATTACTCTCCAGTTTGGAGACCGTTGCATTTACTTCTTGTAGTTTCACTTCGATCCCATCTAGCTTTTCAAGTTTCTTTTCTAGTGCCCCAAGTCGGGAGAGAACTTGGTCTAGTCGCTCGTTTATCTGTTCCGCCATATTCAACGTAGCTAAAGCCTCCTCCTCATCTCCTTCGATGGATTCGTTTCTTGGCTTTTTTTCGTCTGGAGAAGTGCTGCTTTCCTCTCTGAATTCACCGCTACTTTTTCTTCTCTCCTTTCGTTTGGAACTTTTATGTTTGCTAGCCATATAAAGTGAATGTAACTCAAATTTCGAAGGGAGCTCCACAAAACGTGACTACACGCTAGCCATGCGCATGCCCAATGCATGCCCAATTTCTAAGGTCTTTATTGTGGCAAAGTTTGGGCGATTTCGATTTTTGTATCTTGCACGGCTATAATTGGTATCTAGGGAAAGTCACTCTTAAAAACCTTTCACCAGGTAATTAATTGGAAAAACTTTCACACGTGAAAAAGGTCTCCGAAACCCTTAACCACTAAACATTTGTCACTAATATAATTATTTTAAACAAACACTCCTGAACAGTGATTTCTTTCCTTGATTTTAAAGTACAATAACATAGTAATAGTTTTGTTTCTTTTTCTGGAAGTAGAGTTTTTCCTGTGTGCCCGTGGATAGCCTAGGGGTACATGGTGGATTTACCAGTGAATGTCTTGCTGGTTGAAGAGGCACTGCAGCATGTTCCCTATCAGGTAAATCAGCCTCCATGGGAACAGTTGGCATGATTGGTGCTAGTCTGTGAGTGGAAGTAGGTAGTGTCACAGCCAATGGCGATGTTGACTCCTGGGCTATAACTGATGTGGGAATGGAAGTTGGTGAAGCTACCACTCGAAATGGAGTGGATGTACATGGTGATAAAGCTGGCACCGAGGTAGGTGTCCCCAATGCTCTGCCTGTTGGTAGCCTCATGTTTGGTGTCAGACCCTACAAAGCCTCATTTATACAAAGTGAACATTTTCTCACAAAAAAAATTACAAAACTACATGTATAGACTCTTTTTGTCTTTATACACTTGATACAATCCCAAATATACTTATAAGAATATTAATCTAAACTTGCTTAGTTACCCTTTCTTGCAATGATCTTATAACTGGAAAGCTTACAATGTATGTTACCTATTTTTTTAAACACAACAAAATCAGATCTATTCACTCCGTATTAAAAGACTTAATTAATTATTCTTGCAACTATATCTGATAGAATAAGGTTTGACAAGGTAGATGTAGCTTTGCTTTTCAGTTTCACTTGGCCACTGTTAAAAAGTCTGACATGTAACTGCCCAAAAGACAACAACATCAGAGCTGCACTTTTACCTGATCAGAGCTGCACACTCTGTATTTAGAAAGGCTTATTTCTTCTTGCAAATAATTATATCAGAAAGCATAACGTTTGTTCAGCTTTATGCGGCCACTGTTTACAAGTTTGACAGCAACTGCTTTGCATAAGCCATTAAAGTTTGGGAACTTTGCTAAGGATACCTTCCCTTTCACTCTTTTTAATACACCAAGAAGTTAATTTCGGCTGAGATTATCTACTTTCTTTTGTCCAGAATAAGATAAGAGCAGGACCTTTGCACTCTTGGCACTTAAATTGACAGCTGTCACTTCTTGATCACTGTTGTCTAAAATATCTGTGTCTTCACCACTCTGAAAGTCATTTTCTTCATTATCTTGATCATCACTTTCACTCTCACTGCCATCATCATCCTTAAACTTTTCCTTCGAAAGTGGAGGTGCTGGTTTAGTTTCCTGTGGGCCACTTGTTCGGCAGAATCTTTTATCTGGCTAAAATTTAATACACAACATTTTGCTACTTTAAGTAACAACAAGAGTTTGAAGAGGGTTGATTTATAATCAGATTTTGTTGTTGTGAAATGATATATATGAAATAAATCATATATGAACTGCGGAAATGAAATCAAATGAAGAATGATCCTCGCAGTTGTGAACACAATTTAGGCAATTGCGAAAAGAAGCCTGAAAAAATTCAGGACTTCAACGGGGTTCGAACCCGTGACCTCGCGATACCGGTGCGATGCTCTACCAACTGAGCTATGAAGCCACTGACGTTGGGAGCAGGTCAATTGTAGGTTCATATGTTCCCATGAAAGGAGTGAGTGTGAAAAGATATATATGAAATAAATCATATATGAATCATATGAACTGCGGAAATGAAATCAAATGAAGAATGATCCTCGCAGTTGTGAACGCAATTTAAGCAATTGCGAAAAGAAGCCTGAAAAAAAAAATTCAGGACTTCAACGGGGTTCGAACCCCTGAGGTCACGGGTTTGAACCCCGTTGAAGTCCTGAATTTTTTTCAAGCTTCTTTTCGCAATTGCTTAAATTGCGTTCACAACTGCGAGGCTCATTCTTCATTTGAGATTTTGTTGTTGTAGAAAATATCCACAGCTCCCCAGACCCCTGCAGAGAGTTTTGGTTTGAACCCTTGCCCACCGCTCTGGAAATTACAGTTTAGCTTCAGGATTTCCTTTCAAAGACGCCCTCCCCTCATAATAATTATTTCCAGTGACCCTCCATGAGGTGCTTTATGGATATTTCCTGGAACCATGTGCCCACGCACAGTCTTTTATCTGGCTGCAATGAAAATTGATAATTGATGAGTCAAGATTTTTCCGATTTAAGAGAGGTTAAGGAACCTCAAGTTGTTGAAAAAACCTCATAAACATTGGCTAATAGTAAACCAATATTTCGACTGGTTTCCTCAGGTATATGCACACAAAAAATGAATGAATCATTAAGGTGGAAAGCCTTCTAAAGTGTTTCATTTACATGTCGCGCTGTTTATGTCTTTGTTTTTCACACAAACATCCCAAGTGTCTTAACTTGTAGTCTGTTAATGTATCTTTGATTGAAGCTTAACCAACACACCAGTTGACAGCTTACATACCAAATCATAATCAACGATCTCCTTCTTTTGAGACCTTTTACTGAACACACTTTGAATATGTTTTATATATAGATGAAAACTCGCTGTTAAATTAACCCTTGGATATAAATTTTCCTTAATTTGCTTTGTACAACAGCTGTATATCCTTTCCATAAGAAGCTAGCTCTGATCTTTTCATGGCAAAGCAACAACCCTTCTATTCTCTTTCTGAACTTCACAAGTTTCCCAAAGGTTTGAAGTCCTCGTTCAGCGAATATTTCATCCACGTCGGCTTTTCTGGTCCAGCGAATCAAGCTATCTCCATTTATTTCTTGATCTGTAAATATAAGAAATGAAAGTAAGCATATAAGCTTACATTCTCAATCGAGCAGTGCAATACCTGTTTGAGGCGATAAAAATAATCAAAACGCTCATGAAGTAATAAAATTGACCAAAAGGAATTAAATCAATTAATCAATTAAAACTGTACATGGCTAACCATATGGGGTTGGGATTTTTGTTGTTGTTAGCCAGCTGATTACCTCACGATTTTGCATGCAAATTTATGCACGCATATTTTTAAAACCGTAGTTTCGTGTCATCGCATTAATAACTCACATTTAAAATATTCAAAATGGAAAGAGAAAGCTGTAAAAAAAACCCAAAGCCGCTGTAGTGGAAAAAAGGAGAGCTTTCAGCAACTAAATCTTGCTTAGAGGAAATTCATACGCTTTTATCAGTGCGGGGCTATCAAAACCGAAGGAGCAGAGTTTTAAAGAATTTTCATACAGACGAGGGACTTACCGTAAAAGAAATTACAATTTTTGGTAAGAATTTATGTTGATATCAATTTGTGATTCACTTTTTCTTTGTGTTCTGGTTAGTTTCGGAGAAATATTTATAAAACATGCTAGAATTCAATTGTAATGACATCTGATATTATGTAAACAAAATATCTAATTTCACACACGTCGCCTAATACGCAAAGATGTCTATGTATGTTTTGCAATTTTCTAATCCAAATCAGTTTCTAGGGCAATTTTCGATACAACTGGTGTATTTTATTCGAAAGTTAGTACATATTAGAAAATTAGTACCGAGTAAAAGTTTTTGTGCACGGTCACGTAGTTCTGTTATTGAGATTCGCTAAAAATAGCCCGGTCGTTTGCTGATTTCATTGCTTTTAAAAGTAATCTTTTCAAATGTAACGGAAATAAGTCTCGGTTTGGGAAATAAAAGACGAGTGTGTGTTTGATCCGGAGTCAATAAATTAAATATTCAAAGCGAGTACAGAAAACGTGTTTAAGCGTGTTATTTAGTATGTCACGCAAAATTCGTTGAGGGGGGAAGGGGTGCGTGACCCGTTCAAAACAAACCATAAAACTTTCTTACACGAGCACATAAGTTTAGGCTACAATAGTAGCCTCTTGTTATTATTTTTACTTCTCATGCCCGAAGCGGCATGAGGTAAGGTTTCGGCTCCGTTTTTCTTGTTATTTTTATTATTTTTTGTGTCACGATTTTGCATGCAAATTTATGCACGCATTTTTAAAATTGTGCACTTCCGCTTCATTGCAATTTACACTTTGTGTTTAGTGACTTCCGGCTACTCCCACTTCCGGTAAAGCAGGGTTACCGAAGTGTCAAGACAGTGTCTCCTACAACCCTACTCACATGACTAGTGTTCACATTAGGTATATATAACACTCAGAAGAATCACTGGCTTCATTGTGGTACAGTCATTTACAAAACATTCAATAGTAAACAACATGGTTTACAGGAACAATGACTGAATGAAAGGAGTAACTCTTCTCCATGTCGGACATCTTCTTATCATGTTTAAAGTATATCGTAAAACTTTCTTACTCATGCGCATGAGTATAGGCTGCTTGGAGCCTTTTGTTTTATTCATATTTTGGTCTCTTTTGAGCTGATGATTATTTTTATTGTCGCTGTAATTGAGACATATCTGGTGGACTTGATGGCAAATAGTTTCAAAACAATATCCTAAATATATGAATTCTTAACTGTTAATGCTATAGCCTTTTCGTTTATCCAGCTGTGAGAAGGCTATGGCTTACAGTTGTGATTTCATATTTTCATTTTGGATTTATCTGGGAAAATGCACTAGTAATAGTAATAAAACTTTAGATCAGCAGCTTTTAGCTAAATTGGCCAGTCCCTCTAACAAAAGAAGTGCCATCTTAAGAGCCATTGAACTCAGTTGTCACACCGCCAAAAAACTAAGAAACATTTCAAAGGATTTTAAATACATAAAAATCCCGCTAACTCAAACTCGGACAACTCGAACACCCCTGCTATAGGCTACGAGTAGTCCCTCTTTCTCAGCTCAGTCCATTGATGGAGAAATGAAAAAACATTGCCGAGCGGTAAATGGCTGCGCAAAGCACTCGATGACCTAAGCTGGGAAAGAGGGACTGCTTGTAGTCTACCCCCCTAAGGGCCTGTTTACAAGGAGGTAGGGTAACCCTACCACTACTAAGGGTTACCCTAGCAGCCAAATGAAAGTTGTCCCAGGTGTCTGGCAACAAGTAAAAGTCATCCTGGGTAGGTGAGTTATCCCTAGTGAAGCGTTTACAAGGCAGCTAGGGTCACCTTAGCACTAGGGTTACCCTAGCTGCCTTGAAAACCCATTGCTTAAAAAACTGAAGTGGGAATGTGGGAGTGCTAGGGAAACCCTTTTACTACTGAGGGTAACCCTAGCACTAGGGTTACCATCCCTCCTTGGAAACAGGCCCTAACTTTAAGACAAATATATTTACCTTGTACGGTTGTCCTCAGTCAGTTGCTATTGGATAACTAGAAACCACATGAGTTAGTGGGGTTGTACTGCATCTTCTTATTTCCTTTCACTTTAATCTGATGAACAAACTAGTTTGAAAATTAGACTTTCACTATTCACAATAATATAACTGCATATTATACAGTTCCTTGTTAGGAAAATGGTCATAACTATTGACACTGCTAAAACAGGTCCCACAGCTCAATCACAAAAAAAGATAGTGGTCTCTATGTACCACCCACTAAATTTGAAAGACAGATGGTTTGGTTGTATAGCCCCACTTCATTGACACTGTAGTAAAACAACAAAAGGAGGCATGTGGAGCCAAGCAATCTTAATGCAAACAAAACAATCTTGTCTCAAACATTTTCAGACGGGGTGTGTTGTTGCTGAGTTCCAGTGATCATGAGGGGCTGTTTGAATGAGTTTCGTTCCAGAATGAAGTTCGTACTGCATTCACATGACAAAATCAACCGGCTCAGACTAAGGAGTTCTCACTCGCATGGTTTTTGTGCCAGATCAGAAAACAAATGTGGCGCATGCACCACTCGCCCCATACTGCACAGTTTGTTGGTTTTTATCTTGGAACAAAGTTCGTTTTCAGTTTACATGATACCAGAATGAAATGTCATACCAGAACAAGAATTTCATTTGCATTGAAAACCGAAATGAACTCATTCTGAAATGACTTGTACAGAAACGAAATTTTGTCTCAGTATCATGTAAATAGATACAGAGAAATATATGGAGATAGAAGGAACTCATTCCGGTATCATGTTAACAGCCCTTTACAAAGCTATGACACTTCCCCTAGCAGCTAGAAATTAAGGAGGCCAGTGATGCCATAAGACCAGTTGTTGTTGTTCTCCTTGCAGGGTTGGCATCCGAGCATTTTTCAGCATTTGCAAGTAATGATGGAATGTTTTGCTTCACAGCTACCTGGTGGAGGATTTTTCTAAGGGAATAAATATCACTGGCTTTGTTACAAGGGGCACCATTCAGTACTTCAGGGGCAATGTGTGCATAGTTAACAGTGTACTTCTTTGCTGGAGAAAATATGCTGTCACAGGCTTTTCCAAAGTCGATAATGTTTCCACGTTTTTCACAGACAAGAACATTGTTTGACTTTAAATGGCAGTGGAGAAAGCCTTTGTAATGGATGTGCAAAAGAGCATCTGTTAAGTCATGTGTTATTATGATCAGCCAGTCTTTTTTGTCAGTGTAGTTTTAATTTTTTGTACTCCATGTTCTTTCTCTGTACAAGACAATAGCTTGCTGATTGCTGATTGTTACAGACAAGTTCTATTCACCTTGGAACTCCATTGTTAATGAAACAGGCTCCTTTTCAATTTGATATGGCTGGAATGTTTTGGTGAGTGAGGGCCTGCATAACCTGTCTCCTTCATCAACTCCTTGGTATTATTCACCAGACTGTTTTTCAACTACTTTTATGTTTAACCATGTGTACTGACATCAGCCAAAGGATCCTTCTCCCATAATTGTGTTGTCACCATTTATTGGATGAAGCTCAGAATGACCAATTAAATTAACATTGAAAAATTTGGAACATGATGGCAATGTTTTTGTATTCCTGGCAATATGCTGGAAAAAAAGGAAAATACTTTTGATAAACAGAGAATCAATATATTTTTTAAAACGAAACAAGTCAGCTTGGTATTACAGGGAGGGTTTCACAGTTCGGCGCATGTGCAAGCTATGATGTAACCCATTTATTTTCATTGTTTAGACCAATCAAAGTGAGAAGATAACTCTGGCAGGAAATTTGTCCATGAAAATGTCGCGGTCAGTCAGCTGATTGATTGGATGACTACATATCCATGTGCGCCATGAAAGCCACCAGAGTGTAGAATAAATCCTTTGGGTCAAACCTTTTATTCAGTTTTGACCTTGTCGGTGTAATCCGTTGAAATTTTCTGTGAATTTTGGTCATCCTTCGCTTTTTTTGGACCGTATCATAGTATGTGATTATTGAAGTCAATGTGAGTGTTTTTTTAACCGATAAATTGGTAGGAAAGCGAATAAAGCATTTTAATTTGTGCACTTGTGCTGAACCATGAAACTATCCCTTTAAGAGAGTGTCCACCATAGGACCAGGCAGGAGGTGATAATACTCGAATCACTGATTTCGCTCAAATTTGGCACAAAGGTTGAGAGTCATGAGTAGATGCATGTACCAAAATATAAGGTTAAAATTTTTTATTCTTTCTGAGTTGTAGGGCCCCCCGAAAATGGCCATTTGGCACAAATTCATGCATATTAATTAACTAAATTTAGTCGAGTGGTAAGACAACAAAAATAGCAGCCTGGGAATAAAAGCTACTAAATCGTTTTCTATATGATCAGTCTTGTAGCAAAATGTGTTATTGGAATCGGTTGCTTTGATTTGTTGCTTTCCCAATATCGTAAGTGAAGGGCATGTTTGGTCATTTTCACAAGACGCCAAAATTAGGCCATTTTAGATCTTAATACCTCCAATGGGCAACAAGCTAACAACGTAGTTTTAATACGAGAAGAAAGACGGATCTTTATGCTTACGAGAAATACGATAAAATTTTTGGGCAACTGAAAACGTGTTTAGTATGAAGGAATTTTTGCACCTCACTCAACCATGTATACATTTTTCTGGCGATTTCGTGAATATTCGGTAATTAGAAAAAGTGGTTTAATTTTAATGAAATTGCAAGAGAAAGACAGCAAATGCTCAGCTAAGCATCATTCTGCTTTTACAATCCTAGAATTAGCGGGAAAAGCTTTTTGAAGCACATTTCATGAAGTTTGTAAATGAGGGTTTCTGTCATACTTCATTTTCAATGCTAAAAAACAATGGAACACCTCTCTACAATAACTCTGATTTTACTTTCAGTCACAAAAAATAAGTGATACAAAAAAAGCAAAGGCTGATACATACATGCCATTTAAGTGCTTTTGGGCTCATTGTTAGGGTCCATTGTGATCAGCAAAATCCAGTAAGCTTATATTTTTAAAAAGTTTGATCTCTTGATTCAGCTTCTCATCGATATTTATCGCGCAGTTCATTGCTGTTGACTTTGCTATGAGAATATTCATTGATACTTGGACTCATTGAACTTGTTTGTTGTAATAGCTCCAATTTATGCCCGTAAGAGTGAGATAAATGTTATAAAACCACAGGAGAACAATAAACGCCATTGATCGAAAACTGACAACATAATGTCCGCCATTTTGAAGTTAAATACCAGCGGTGTGGTCAGTATGGACAACAGACTACTGAATTACCGGATCGACAGACAACTCGTTTGGGCCACGGACTACGCATAATGCACCAGTCATTTGAAACCCCTGCACCCCCCCATTCGGGCTTGAGCGGGGCATTCACTTTTTATGCAAGTGAAAGCGAGTGAAGTCCCTGGTCCCTGGTCCTCAGGACTAAAGTAAGTGGTGAATTCCCCCGTCCCTACTGTTCCACACACACATGGTACTCCCTTTGTAAAACAACTTATTATTGCCAAGTGTAATACACGGGTTAAAAGGCACTGTTGGCAGCCATGAAATAAACACATTGATTTTTGAGCGGCCAGCAAGTAACTTGCAAAGGCTCCTCAATGCACAATGAATATGTCAAAATATCTTTATTGTAGAAGTTGTTTCATTGATACTTCTAGATAAATTGACAATTAACATATCGCAATTGGAGGTTGGGTACCCGGGGATAAACCTAAGGCCGTGGTGAGAACCCAAACCCAAGATGGAAAACTGCTCGAAAGGGTGGCACTGCCCGCAACCCAGCCATGCGCCCCCCACCCATGAGCCCCCCACCCACCCCAGAGCACCCATCACACTGACCAAGTCAGTGGAACAAAAAATAATTGACTTCTCCATGCCACGTGAAACAACGATGAACGAAGGAAGAACGACACGCTATGAGCCTGACCCCAAACCCAAAGACCGCTGACCCTACGACTAATAACAAGGTAAGCCGCTGACCTGCCATATAGAAGGCACACTGCTACTGAACTCCACCCGTCTGGAAACCCACAGAGGACCCCACAATGAAGCTGCAATCACCACCGGGAACAATTCCTTGTAGGGAATGCTCAATGAGTGTAGCTAGAAGTCGTGGGTCGTGGGTAGTGGGTATTGGTTGTGGGTGTGGGTGTGGGTGTGGGTATTGGTCGTGGATCGTGGGTGTGGGTAGAGGTCGTAGGTAACGATTTTCATGAAATTATTTGATGAAATGTCAGGATTTCATGAAATGTCAACTAAATGTAAACCTGGGTAGGCTAAGGGGGTATACATGACGGAAGGGGAGGGTTAGAAGACGTATTGAGGGATGCATTGGAGACATATTGAGCCCACAATCCTCAGTGGTCACCTGACTTGCCCATGAGTGCAAGAAAAGAGGGAGGGGAGACTGAGGGATAAAATGCGCGAGGGGAGGAGTCGGTATGGTGAAAGGGTTGAAGGATAAACTTGCAAGACATCGGAAGGAGTTTCAGGTCAGGAATGGATCGTTCATTGCGTCCTTGGGGGGGGTTGAATGAATAAACTTTCAAACAAAAGAACAAAAGTTGTACCCTCCCCCACTACATTACCCCCCTCCCTGGCCCCCTTTCGTTTTTTTCTAGCTTAATGATAACCATTCATTCGATAAGCTATGGGCAGCCTAGTTGGTTGAATGGTTACATTGTCTTCAATATGGTGGTCACTAAAATATTTTATATGATATAATTATTTTAACATTTTTTTAGATTGCCATTATTACAATGATTGTACAAGGTAAACAATAATGACCGAAACGGAGCTTGTTTAAAAAAATTACCCCTCCAAAAACCATGCTCCCCCCAGGACGCAATAAACGATCTCAGTTTGAATTTTTACAGGGTTAAACTAAACAGTTTGCAGAATTTAGGTCGAGGGTAAAATAAAACTTTGAAGATCTCAAGCTTGAAAGGAATTCATCGGAATTGTCTGCAACTCGGCCTGCTATACAGACGTCATTTTTCTTTTCAGAGAGAAAAATAATGTCTGGTGGTATACGTGAGGGAAGGGGAGGCTTAGAAGACGTATTAAGGAACTTGTGTTCTCTCCCCAATCTTTTTGTTAAAACAGGCGCCAAAAAAATTGTGACCCTACCCTAAGTGTGGGTCCAATAATAATTTGGCCTTCCCCAAATGGGAGCCCTAAAAATCTTAGCCCTCCCCCTAAATTTACCTGCCCCCCTGTAATTAATGACCACTCACTTAGCATGGGAGTTGCACGCTCTAGGTAATGGGCTCCTGACAAATATACGTTCCAGGGTATGAAGTTGGTTGTTTGGTAGGCTAAACAAAACATGACTGACTTTGTACGTGAACACAACTTCTACTTTAATATCTATCAGAATCAAGATAAACAAATGTTCAAGTAGCTTTCCACTTCATCGCTAAAGAAATACTTTTTCTTTGTACGAAATAAATACAAAGACAATTTAAAAAATTGAGTAAGAAAACTGGACTCCGACTTTGCTCAAATCACTTAAATCGGTGGAGAAAATTAACTTCTAAATTGCATTGATTGATAACGTCACGCTGTCTTGGGTCAAAGGTTTGATATTTTTCGAACTGAAGGTACACTTTCCCATTAAATAACTGGTTTTTGCACTGAATGTGACTGAAATCTAAATGGTAATGGGTATTGGTGTAGTCAGGGCTATATTGAAACAGACCAGTCCGTTCATCTCTGCACATGAGCCTTCTATCGCAATGTCTTATGATAACGTTATTTGGAGAGCTCTTGTATTTTTCTGCGAATTCTGACCCACATCCATAACATTTCTTCAAATTTGGTGGCAATTCCACAAGTTCGTATTTATGGGGTGAACAACCAGAGTGCCAGCTTCCTCCCAGAGGGCCCAGCTGGGCGGGATAAGGATAGACCGCAGTATAATTCACTGGCAGTGGGGCTGATTGATGCGCCGGAATTGGTATGTTCAATGGAGCACCTATAGAGGCAGGTCTTTGTTCCTTGTTTGGCGCCTGCGAAATTGTTGAGGAGGGTTGTAACAGCGGTTGCTTCGGCATTTGACTTGGCTTGGTATTTGACTTGGTATTGCTGTTGAGATAGTGATTGGCTGAACAAAGACTGACTACCTTAAGCGAAGCTTTAGCTCGTAGTTACTAAAATGCGGAAATACCCACAACGACCCAAAACGACCCACAACGATCCACAACGACCCAAAACGACCCAGAAAATGATCCACAACGACCCACAAACACCTAGAAATTTATTTATAAATTAATGTACTTCAAACTCAAAGTGCGTTGCTACCCGGCATAGTAAATCGAAGGTTCGGAAATCGAACTCAATCGAACACCGGACTTTCAGTGAGTTCGTTTTCCGAACAAATCGAATTCAATCGAACAAACCGAAATCAATCGAACACAATTAAATGGATTGCGTCCGATTGGCTCTGGTAAACCTATACAAAGCAAGCGATTACTTTTATGCAAAAATACAATGACGTCAAAGCGGAATTCCTGGTAGCCTTTTACTACGAATTTGAAGCTTACCATCCACAGCGCATCTGCAGCCATTTCTGCGGAATTTCTTTGTTTACGAAAAACACGTGCATTACACTCCGGGCTGGAGTAACTCGAGCTTCCAAGATCTGGTTATGGATTTTCAATGCCTGTTTTACACAAATCACAAGTTCGAAAATCGAACGGTCGATTGCATTCGATTGATTTTTTTTTTCGTTTCGGTGAGTTCGATTTCGTTCGATTGCCAATCCATGAATTGAGTTATATATTACATGCTATTCTGTGTCTGACCACCCTACGAAGGAAACGAAGAAACTTTGTGGATCGTTTAGGTCATTTTGAAGGTGGTCGTGGATCGTTTTGGGTCGTTTTGGGTCGTTGTGGGTCGTTTTGGGTCGTTGTGGATCATTTTCTGGGTCGTTGTGGGTCGTTTTGGGTCGTTGTGGGTAGTTCCGCGTTTTAGTAACTACCAGCTTTAGCTACAGTGGAGCTTTCCTGTGGAATAACCTTCCAGAGGAACTAAGAACAATTCAATCACTGAGCCTTTTTAAAAAGGTATCAGTGAATTGTTTTCCCTATCAGACTATCACACGGCAAATATGTAAAACAGTGAATTGTTTTTTTATATTGTAAATACTGATATTTTTAACCGTGTATAAATAAAGATTTTGATTGATTTGATTGCCCAACCCCCTCTCCCCCCTTAAGAGGATACAATATTTGAGTTCTTTTCATTGGAGGCTGCGGGAAATTAAACCTACATTGTTTCTGAAATTTCTTTTTACATGTGAATGAATAACTATGTATCTGACGAGAAACTAATTCAGCTAATTCAGTTATTCACAGGTTTTGAATACGAGATTATGTTGTCAATAAAATTACATGCATCTTCATCTGAATCTACCCCAAACTTTGGTGCACCTTCAATCCATAAAATCATATGAATGTGCGATGAGCCACGCTGTTGAAATTCAACTCTGTAGAACCAATCTTCTATTTTGCCCAGAGGAGCACAATTACTTTGCAAAAATTTCAAAATAAATTGCTGAACTTGAAAATCAAAATGTCTAGCACATGTGACAGGATCACGTTGTATCAACCTTGATTTGTCCTCCCAAGTCATTGCATTTAATTGATCATTGGTGTATGTTTTGTTATCAATCAGTTTACCTAGAATTGTTAACAAATGATTCCACTTTGTTTCAGCGGCAGATAAACTACAGAAAAATGAGGCATACCCAAGTTGTCTAATCATGGCAAATAAATCCTTTTTAGCCTTTTCAAAGTATGGTGGAGAACCTCTGAGAGCTCTCAAAAATCTGTAGCCTTCATCTAAGTGGACCAATCGATCTAAACCTCCATCTTTTTTAGGTCACGTGCTGTAAGCGTCTTTCCTTTGGTTTTATGCTTTCTTAATGCAACCTGGCACTTGCCTAAGATTATTTTCATTTGAAGCTTTTTCAGCTTAAAGAATATATTTTCAACACAACGAGCCGCTCTACGATCAGATCTCCTTAATTCTGATTTGCAAATGCCACTAATATACAGGTACATATCGGTCCTTATTGTCTGCTCTTGCTTGAGCACAGAATATACCAGGATATGCTAGCTCTACACAATACTGGTCTTTAAAAATACTTATTGGATGGTTGCTTTCACCTGATGCAAGGTTTAAAACCTTTTCACGTTCACAATCCTCTTCAAAATCAGGGAGTGTTAGCAAAGTATCCAAAGTACCAGCACACGATTCTGATTAATCAACCTCATTCCAATTATCTTCTGTGAAAGTCAGAAGTACAATTGCCTTTAGGTGATTGGCTTAAAAGTAACTTCATTACTATCTGGGCCTCTTGCTAGATTTAGCACACCTGGTATACCCACAAATGCTTTAAGGCTAACAGGACTGGTTGATCCACAGTGACCACCCTCCAAAAGCAAAACATTTTCTGGCTCAAGGATTTTATGTCTGAAAACATTTATTATAGAAGCAATACTTACAGTGGCTGTTTGATCTATGCAGTGTAAAGATATGTCATCCTCCAGTGCTGGCAGATCATGAACAACAGTCATATGTTCTGTAAAAGCTAATTTATCTTTCTCCCAGGCACTACATACAGAACAAAAAAGACAACTTCATTACTGTTGCAGTCACCTTGATGAAAAATCGGAAGATTACTTTCCTGACAAGATCCCTCATCAATTTCTAGCTTGTGATCATGTAACATACGACTTTCTAAACTTAAGTGGTCTGTCAGAGCTTTTTCACAGTCTAGACAGACAAAAACGTCATCAAAATAAAATGAGAATAATTCAGTATTTTCTGACACAATATCTGTGGTATTCAAGGCGTTAATTGATTTTACCATTGTACAGGTCTCAGAAGTGCTGCTTGAACTACAACAAGGCTTATTGTCAGGTACACATATATCATTTGCTTGGCAAGCTGTAAACAAATTAGTCCAATCTGTATTAAGCTTAATACTTTCTTCCCAGTATAATGAACCACTTTCAGTAAGCCACCTTGCTGCTTCAAAGACTTTGGAGGGTCTTATATTTTGAGACATAACATGGTTCTTATACTTTAATTTTTTCCTAAGTTGCACTTTGATAGTGTTTGTTTCTGCTGATACCCTTGGTAATATATTAACTGTATTCACAACATCGGCAGGAACAATTTACAACATTTCCATGAATCTTGCATTGCTTTCCTCTGGCCTCTTCGTGTATCTTTTGAAAGATTAACCTGGGTGATACAAGTCTCCACTCTAGCTCAGATAAGTCTAGAAAATCAGGTTTGTTTGGAAAGCTCATTTTATTTTGGACTGCACATGGCGGAATTTTATTCTGTTTAATGTGATGATAGCATGTACGACAAACCCACTCCATTGTACAATACACCGATTCAGGCTATTACCGGAAGTTACATGAAAGCGAGGCCTAAGGGCCAATCGTAAACAAACATGGCGTACACGAGTCACAAGTTTTGCGCTGCAGCGCTATGTAACAATCGTTCTGACAATCGAAAAGATCTTATTTTTCACGCTTTTCCGCTAGACGAAAGTCGAAAGAAAATATGGGAGCTAAGAATGAAACGTGGTGACGAAAAATTTGTTTCAAACACATCACTCTTCTGCTGTTCGGAACATTTTACTGCGAAAGATTATAAAAAATCTTTAACTGGCAGAAGGCATGATCTTGTAAACAACGCTGTTCCTTCCGTTTTTGCATGGTCAGTGGATCATGATAAAAAGAGTGGGAGGTCCGAAAGAGCTAAAGTACGTGAAGGCAATAAGCTTGGAATAATAGTATCAGTTGCGGGCCCATCGGAAGTAACATATGAGAATACATGCGAATCATTGAACCCTGCAGACAACTACCCAGAGAAAGAATCAGAAGAGAAACCACAAGAGAAAGACCTAGTGTCCGAGATTTGTGATCTCAGGCAAAAGGTCTTCCTGTCAAAATTTGGCCTGGAACGGTTTAGATCCAATGATGACGACATATTCTTTTACACAGGGTTTCCGAATTACCAAGCTTTGATAGCATTTTGGAACTTTGTCAAACCGTGTGCCGAGTCGCTTCTCAGTTGGAACCAGGCACGTTCTAAAGTGAATGGAGACCTCGCAGACACTGCTTTTCCTTATTTACAAGGCCAGAAGAAAGAAAAACAACGAAAGCGAGAAATAGAGCCAATTGATCAGTTGTGGATGTTTCTGACAAGGGTGCGACTTGGATTATTTGAGCGTGACTTGGCGCATAGATTTGATGTGTCTGTAAGTACTGTCTCTGATGTTGTTGTCACCTGGGCAAACTATCTTTACATCTTGTTGGGCAGTTTGCCTGTGTGGCCTTCCAAAGAGAAGATAAAGCAGCACTTGCCAGAATCATTTAAGGGAAGATATGAAAATGTACGAGGGATTTTAGATTGTACCGAGCTGAAATGTGAACTACCCAAAGATTATCAAAAGCATTCAGAAATGTACTCAGATTATAAGTCTCATGATACATTTAAGGGATTGGTCTGCATTTCACCTAGTGGCTGGATTACCTTTGTTAGTCATCTATATCCTGGAAGAATCAGTGACAAAGAAATCATTGAAAAGAGTAATTTTTGTCAGCTAATTGAAACAGGGGATCAGTACCTTGCAGACAAAGGCTTTGAAATTCATGACCTAATCGCCCTTAGAGGAGGGAGCTTATATATTCCTCCAAAGAGATTTTCTGCATCTGACCAGTTTACGGAAAGCCAATGTTTTGAGACCATGAGTATAGCCAATGTACGAATTCATATTGAAAGAGCAATTAAGCGAATAAAAGCTTGGCATATATTTAATCAAGTTCTGCCTCTTTCTAGCTATGGATCTATAAATCAGATCTGGGCTGTGTGTGCATTGTTAGTCAACTTTCAAAATCCAATCATTTCTGTCTAGAGAAAGTCATTTTTAGTTTGTATAGATATTTACATTTAAAAAACACTGGAACAATATCAAACTGAATGCTCCTTTCTCCCCAGAGAAGGTGCAAGTTTTAAATGTTACCTTTAGACAGCAGTTAATACTACACGTGTTTAAAGAGACCCCTTTGGGCCTGCTAGGTTAGGATATGTACATCAAGGTTTCCTTCAAGTGAAGTTTAAAAATAATGTTCTGTTCTAGAGTCGTTGAGTGTTCTTATTTTTGATATATTTCTCATGAAAAGCAAGTAAACTTGGTTTAATTTCATGTTGCCATCTTGCTGATAATGCGACCTTCAGAACCAAAATGGGATATTTGTAGTTAGTTAAAATGACAAAATCAGTCCTTTGAAGTGTAGTGATTCCCATCTGCATTTGACACTGAAACCAGTATTTGTGCTTTTCTTTCACTTCATAGAAAGAGTTTGTTTCCATAAATGCAAAACTTGTTTCCTTTTGATGATCTTTTATGGCAACAGTGGGCGAGGCATCCTGCTTTGACTCGAGACATTTTATTTCTACATTTCTATGCTCAATTTTACCGTTTTGATATTCAATGGTTGCAATTCTATCAGGACTTGCTGCAAGAACTGTATTATCTTTGTCTACAATTAGGCCAACCTCTTGAAGTATGACTTCCTTCACATCTGGTAATGACAAAAGGTACTGTTTGTACAAATTGGCTGCAACTGGCTCATTTTCAATACCATAAAGCATACTCTTACTTTTATAATTTAGTTGCTTAGCTTGTAAATAACTCACCTGCTTGTAAGGTCTCCCTTTTGTTGTAATTTTTTTAATTAGACTTTCTGGTATCTTTGACCTTTGGTTATGCATATGGGAAAATACATCTTTACAGATACTGGCAGTTATCCTGTTCTGCTTTTGTTCAAACCAAACAGGGTTGACCGATTGCCCTCTTGTTGCCATTTCAATGTGATTTTGCTCATCTGTAAGTGTTTCAATAAATGTTTTTGATTGTATTGGTGGTGGTTGTTCTTGAGTAAGGGGGGGATCAGCTGTCCTATAAGAAGACGTTGACTGTAACCCTTCCTGCAGTTGGGTGTGGTTCTGGGGAATTGATATTATCTGCACATGTGGCTCACCAGTAGACTGAGCATTAAGAGATAGTTGTAGATCAGAAACATCTGGCACATCTGATTCCCTTTGCACAAGAGAGAAGGGATCAGGGGTCCCATCATTTAAATTGAGCTGTGGCTGTTCTTGCCTTTGGGTATTTAGTGTGGGATGGGTACTACTGCAGACAGGGCTCCAATTTGCTTGAACAGCACAAGGGTTGTTATTCTGAGTACAAGATGCTACTAAGTTAGGAGTAGTAAATTCTTGGAGTTGCTTGTGAATTATTGAACCTTTAGCAACTGTTCCAACTATAGTCATTACTGTTGGGACCGGCGTTTCGTCTGGTAGCATTGCTGCAAAGGGTATGACGGGATTTATGCTCTGAAGATCATGCTTCAGCTTTATCATACTATCAACATCGAGCTTCTGACATTTCGGTGGTCTAGGATCATAAAATTGGGATTGTATGCCTCTTCTCTTCCTGCCAGGAAGATCAGAGGCATGTCTTGGTTTAACCACATTTGATGCCATCACAGGATGAAACTGCACTTCTCGTCTATGCCCTTTTCCCCATTGCCTTGGCTTCGACGTGCAGGGTAGGTTGTTAGGCCTGGAATTTGTTAACTCTGACTTTCTTGTCATCTCCTCAAGTTTCCAAATTACAGCCATTACATGGCAGCAACATCCACTATTAGAGGCTGGACACTCCCTATCACACTTTGCTGCCACAATCTTAGGGGCTCCCTTTTGGCTAAGAACCAATTTTACCTTGTACTTTACATTCCTTTTGTAGGAAGCCCAACAACAAGCGCGCAAATATATCAGACTTTCCTCTGCACTGTTATATACTTGTAAATCATGCACAAAGCTCATCATGCGAAGGCCTTTGTCATTTGAGTTTATGACAACGTCTGCATTGGCAAACTTCTTAACTGATTTTCCAGAATTTTTAACTTGTTCAAAGGCGTCCATGGGTACAAATGAAGGTAAAATAGAAAAGTCTTCCGAAAATAACGTGGACTCGTCTGGCGGGAAGGTATCGAAATGTAAATTACTGGAGCTTGCTTGTTCGGGCGTGCTCTCTACTGTATCATTTGACCGCTTTAGCTTGTCAAGCTTTGCCTTCGTGTAGCTTCTATCAGGATCAGGGTCATAAACCTTGTCCCTGTAGTAAGAGATCGAGTTGAATGCTTTCACTCTGGAGAAAAAGAATTATAAAAACCAGGCTTTAGAGGTTTTATATGGAACAAAACTAGCAACAACAACCTTCCACACGACAAATTTTACGAAACTTACTTTTCGACAAGATCTTTCTTTAATCCTTGTTGGTTTAGTCTTCTACACTTGAGCCAGAATTTTAACTGTGGTATCGTCCATTTGCTGATATCCTCTACGTTTTCTACGGATGAACACGGGATATCGTTTGGTGTAAGGTTTATCTCTCGTAATACTCTTTCGTCCATGTTTTGCTACTGCAAGTTTTGAGATTCGCGCCATCTATGGCCCTTAGGCCTCGCTTTCATGCAACTTCCGGTAATAGCCTGAATAAGTGTATACTGCTCTTTTCTTGGTAAGCATTTTGAAACAACTTCATTATCAAGTAGTTTTCTTACAGTATCACCTCTAACAAGACTGTGTTTGTACCAGAGCTGATCACAGCATGCATACAAAAGTGGGACCTGTAGCAACCAGTTCATGAAATGTACCGACCAGATTATCAATACATGTTTGGTTTGCTGTCTCTTTTCTCTTTTTATAACTTACTTTGTGGTCCTTCAACCTGATTTCTCTTTGTTCTTCAGTTTCAGTCTCTCTTACTTGTCGTTTTTGCTCTCTAGATCTTTTTAACCTATTTTCTCTTTGCTCTTTATTTTCGGACTCTCTTACTTGTCGTTTTTGCTCTCTAAATCTCTTTAACCTATTTTCTATTTGCTCTTTAGTTTCAGACTCTCTTACTTGTCGTTTTTGCTCTCTAGATCTCTTTAACCAATTTTCTATTTGCTCTTTGGTTTCAGTTGTTTTAACTTTTCTCTTATGTTCTCTAGCAGTCTTCAATCTTTTTTCTTTCTGTTCACTGGATTCAGTTTCTTTCCTTTTTGGTACAATTTTAAACAGGGTATCTTTTCTTGGACGATAAACAGCCTGCGCATATGTTTTACAAACTAAACTACAGCAAAATCTTTTCGGGTTAATAAATGTCTTAAACAGGGTATCAACAATCGGAATTCTGTCTTAAACAGGGTAGGAAAATCAACGATTTTTGTCTTAAACAGGGTCAGGTATGAGGGGCCGGGCCGCACCTCCCCACCCAAGGATGATAATAATAATAATAATAATAATAATAATAATAATAATAATAATAGCATTTATTTAAACACGATCAAAATTACAGCGGAAATGATGTGGTCGTATATTAAAATACTAAGAATTAAGATAGAATTAAGATAGATCGAGTACCCCCGGGATTTCCTGTGAACATTTATAACCCATGTATGTATGTATAAATTCACATGTATAAATTCTGCTCGGAATTGTACTTACAACAAATGTCTTTCAGACTATTTTGAACTGCACTGTTTTTATGTATTTCTGGCGTTCTGTAGAGTGCAATGCCCTACGATCATATAAAATGGGGGAGATAAAAACAAGAAGGAGAACGCCAGGGTGAAGGAGCACCAGCTCGCCAAACTCGCTAGGGAATCAAACCCCACCTCACTGAGAGATTAAAAAGAAAACACCGGCACACTAACTACAGTAACTAAACTATTTAAGGTAAAACAGTAAAACAATTGGACTAAAACCCAATTGGTAAAAACTACAAAAGGTAAAAACTACGAAAAAAATACTAAGAAGACGGGCAGTACAACCACTTAAGGCAACCACCCCTCCCAATACTAAATTAAGAAGGAACCAGAAAAAGGGCCAGGGGAAGGTTCGAGCAGAACAACCAATGAAGGCGACCGCTCTAGCCTGAGGAAAAACACAACAAGGCAGTGACGAGACCCCAACAAGACAAAAAGGGTCATGCAGTACAACCACTAAAGGCGACCACGATCACCAAAAACAACAGAAATAGTTGGGAACAAGTAAAGCAAAGGAAACACACGGAGAAAGTCTTGTCACTGACAAAGCCAACTGCACCCCGAGTGCCCCACTGGCACGCAAAAAACGACGACGTCGTGGAGAACGAAAACATTTAAAGTATAAAGACAAGAAGAAAAATCGTTCCGCTGCTTCCAAACCAAAAACTTCAAACATAAGCAAATACGCAAACACAAAAGGAACACAATGGAAATCATCAGTAGAAAAACCAAACAACATAAACTTAGCATCAATAGGAGGAGCTAAGGGGGAAGCAGCGGAAAGGGCCTATTAAATCCAAGCAATACCCTGCTGGACAGAAGGGCACAGAAAGAAAAGATGCTCCAAGGATTCAAGACCACGACCACAAAAACAAGAAGGGTCAAAATCATAACCAAAAGAAATTAAATGGTCAGTCGTATAGAGGACCCCGTGGGCCACCTTCCAATTGAAGTCAAACGCATAGCGGTCAAGCGACATACAACAAAGGCTAGACCATGTGGCAACCCAGTCAAGGTTACCGTAAATAGGAGTAAACTTCACCACACACCTGAGGAAACAAACCATAGAAGAAAGATACGAAACATAAACCGCCTTGGAGGAAATGGTCTCCACAGGCATTGGTCCAGCTAAGCCAAGCTAAGCCCAAGGAAATGCCAAGCATGGAAAAGATAACCATAGAACGACGGAAAAACAGGAGAAAAGAAAGAAGGGTTAGCAAACGCAACGTAAGGATCTACACCAAAACGATCGGAACACCAGTAAGTAAGCAAAGACACCCAGCCACTGGGGAACAACGGAACCGCTTGACCCATTGCACTAACAAGGCGCACATCTTCGACCTTCAACCTCGAGAGAGATCATGGAGAGACCCCCACAAGGACGAGGGTGGATGACAATGTTTCGTGCCACATTGTCAGGCTTCCCACCCCACAGAAAAGAAAAAATCAGCTTGTCAAGCTGCAGGCGGACCCACCGGCGCATCCCAACTAATGCACCAACATACCAAACTTTAGAAAGAACAAGGAATCAGAGAATTAACTCTGTGTGTAAATTATAGTGCTAAGGTAAACCCATAAAATTCCCTGTACTGAGCGTTAGCCCTAGTAAGGAAATGAGGGACCACACTAGGGAAAGAAAAAAATCTTCGACCTCGGTGGGATTCGAACCCACGACCTCCGGATAAGATCTTCCGGAAGCCAGGGCATTGATAACAAGGACCTTGCCTTGAAAAGACAGGACACGATGACGCCGTGAATTAAGAATCTGACGCACGGCCTCAATATGAGGCAACCAATTATCCTCCTCCACATCACAATTCCCAATAAACACTCCAAGAGCTTTGATTGTACAACCGTCCACTTGAATCGCAACCGGGGCATCCATTCAACCACGCCACCCACCAAGCCACAAACCTTCACACTTTTCCAAATTTAGCTTGGCCCCAGAGCCCTCCTGGAAATCGTCGTAAACTTCAAAGACCGAAAGCAAGGCAAGGTCGGAGGTAACAATTACTGAAGTGTCATCCGCATACAAGGACAGGACCGGAAGAGGCCTAGGGACATGAGGAAGACAGAGGCCAACATAAATGGGTTGGCCCTAATGTTGGCTGCCAAAACCTCCATAGATATGACATAAAGAAGAGGAGACAGGACACCCGTCTCACACCCCGAGAAGGTTTAAAGTAGTCCGAGGTATAACCGTTAACCAACACGGCACTGGAAACATCTGTGTAAAGAAGGCGCACCCAGCGAATCAAACTCAGCCCAAAACCCATGTGCAACAAAACAGAAAACAGAAAACAAAAAATCCCAGTCGACCCAGTCGAAAGCATTCTGATCTAAGGCCAAAATCCGTTTCCTTGGCGTACTCAACAATGTCCCAAAGCAAAGCCACACTCTCCCCTATATATCGCCACCCTGACCCCAGAAGTCTGATCAGGTGCGAAAACGAGGTGCAGGACTTTCAACAAACGACCCGCCAGGGCCCTGGCATACATCTTGTAGTCAGCGTTAAGAAGACTAATGGGGCGCCAATTCTTATGCATTAGCCTGTCTCCCTTCTTGAAGATCAGGGAGATCAACGCCACACGCTGGCAAGGAGGGAGAAGCCCGGAGGCAAAGGAAACATTGAACACTACGACTAAGTCATCACCCAAAATGTCCCAGAAAGCAAGGTAGAATTCAGGGAGAAGCCCATCCAAGCCTGGGGCCTTCCCTTTAGCCATGCCCCGCAAGGCAAGCAGAACCTTATAGAACGGGACCTGACAGGGGAACCTGATCCGAGGGAAGACGAGCAGACAGATTACTCAACAAACGGTACTGAACCTCAGGATCAGTAGGGCAGGCCATGAAAAGAGTAGAATAGTAATCCTGCCACGAATCTAAAATACCATTAAGGCTCGTGACTGTACTGCCATCAGACAACCACGGCCGCTATCCAAGAGTCGGCACCCCGTTTAACCTCGGACTGTAGAAATAATTTATGGGAGAACTCCCCATCCTCGGCCCATTGCACATGGGAGCGAACTCGAGCCCCCTCAGCCGCAATTTGATCAATCTGCGCCAATTGAGCCGACTCATAAATATCCGAGAGATGAGAACCCCCATCATCAATTTGACCCTTCAAATGAACTGCCAAAGCAGAAAGCAAGGTTTTACGCTGTTTACGCTCCTTAGCCAGCTGACAGCAATGGCGGATGGCAAGACCCCGAATTTCCACCTTCCCCTGATCACACCAAGCCGCGATCGTAGAGAAGGAAGCCTTTTTTAGATGCCACCTGGACCAGAAATCCCTCACAGCAGTCTGGACAGAACAATTTCAACTTCCAACCGCCGGGGCCACGAGGAATAAAAGCAGGTGGGGAACAAACCAACACAACCGCTGAGTGATCTGAAAAGGGACAAGGGACCATGCAAGAAGACTGGGCCGAGGCCAACCAAATAATAGGACAACCAATAAGGTCAATACGACTAGAGACAGAGCCATTCCATCTCCTCCAAGAAAAGCCATGCTGGGTGGGATTAAAATGTCACCAGACGTCTGTGACACAACTTTTGTGGAAAAGAGACCTCAACGCCCCACAACTATCATGCGAGTGATCCAGGGGTTGGAGCTGCGACGGTCAACAGACCGTTTAAAAACAGCATTAAAGTCACCACACACTGCTCTGAACTTCCTTCGCCGCCATATCCAGGTCCTCAAAGGGGTAATCAAAGATATGTATCATCATCACAGGGGGGTCCACCCCCAAGAATGGGGCACCAGAGCCCAACAAGATGCACCCCGGACAACTCCTTCGCCGCCCGAAATCCCTCCTCAGAACGGAAGGTCACCCTTATAACTTCATATGCAATCTGAACACATTTGGCCCAAGGAAACACGCGGCACTTCCTTCATTATCTCTTCCTTACTCTTGCCGCTTAACTTGCGGCCACACTGTACATTCAAGGTACAGGGGAGATGCATTATGACAAAAAAAAAAAAAAACAGAAGAAAGGCGAAAAAGGCCGCCAAAAAAAAACCCGAAGGAAATGCAAAAAAGCTAAAAGAAGCCGAAAAGAGCCGGCACGAAGAACGCGAAAAATGCTGAGCAGGGCACAAAAAAAGCCGCCCGACACACCCGAAAAAAGCGAAAGCGAAAGCGAAAGGAAACCACAAGAACACAAGGCTATTGTGGAACCGAAAAAACACAACAATAACCAAAAGGTTATTGCCGTTAATTGCGAAAATTAAATATCACAACAAAAACCTGGCGCTTTTGATGTGAATACAATAAGCAGAAAGCACAAAACTGTGAGTTAAGCTACTAATTACTAATATAGACAGACAAAAGCCTAGCGCTTTTGTCTGTAATACAAAAGAGAAAAAAGAACAATAGCCAATGGCTAAAAGTGCTAATTACAAACTAAAGTCAAAACTAACCAACCCAAACAGAATATTTAATGGCCCGTACAAAATCCAAAAACCAAGAAAACCACACAAGTTGGGGCCAAAAACCCAAACAAAAACGATAGCAGGAAAGGGAAAAACTAAACCATCCCCAAACAGCGAAAAATGAACCCACAATTCGCCAAATGAATGCCGAAATCTGATGATCAAAAACCCCAACCCAACAACAAAAGGAAACAAAAGTGGATCACACCACCACTTAGAGTTACTCCGCACGAAAAAGTAAAGACCCCCAAAACGGGCAGAAAAAGCCACAATACGGCCAAGTTTCAGATAGCCTGCCATACAGACGTTATTTTTCTGTAAAAATTCAAACTGAGATCGTTTATTGCGTCCTGGGGGTGGAGGTGAGCGTGGTTCGGGAATTATTGTTTACCTTGTACAATCATTGAAATAATGGCAATCTTAAAAAAATGTTAAAATAATATATGAAATATTTCAGTGACCACCATATTGAAGACAATGTAACCATTCAATCAACTAGGCTGCCCATAACTTATCAAATGAATGAGTTATTATTAAGCTAGAAAAAACTAGAAAAAACGAGAAAAACGAGAGGGGGCCAGGGAGGGGGGTAATGTAGTGGGGGGTACAACTTTTGTTCTTTTGTTTGAAAGTTTATTCATTCACCGCTCCTCTCTACCCCTCCACCCCCCGCCCCCTAGGACGCAATGAATGATCCATCCCTGACATGAAACTCCTTCCGATGTCTTGCAAGTTTCTCCTTCAACCCTTTCACCATAACGACTCCTCCCCTCGCGCATTTCATCCCTCAGTCTCCCCTCCCTGTTTTCTTGCTCCCATGGGTAAGGCAGGTGACCACTGAGGATTGCGGGCTCAATACGTCTCCAATATATCCCTCAATATGTCTTCTTACCCTCCCCTTCCCCCATGTATACCACCCTTAGCCTACCCAGGTTTACATTTAGTTGACATTTCACGAAACCCTGACATTTCACGAAATAATTTCATGAAAATTGCGACCCACGACCCACAACCAATATCCACAACCAATATCCACACCCACGACCCATGACCCACGACCCACGACCCACGACCCACGACCAACAGATATATAGGTTGTACCCACACACAGGGGAACCCGGTGGTCCCAAAGTGATGAAATCGTCCAAGTAATGTTTTAGAAAATCAACCCCGTGATTGTGGATCGGAGACCATTCCACCAGATCAGCTATTGAGGAAAAAATGTAAGGAGCCGAGCGTAAACCAAAAGGCAACACCATGTCGACATAGAAGCTGTCCCGCCACTTCATACCCAGTAAATAACAGTCATCTGGATGGATGGCAACGTTCCGATAAGCGCTCTCTACATCAAATTTTGCCAGCAGTGAGCCTCTGCCCTGCAGCATAATCCCATCAATAAGGTCATCAACTGTGATGTACTGAACGGAGTATGTCTCTTTTGGAATACCATCATTGACGCTGTAACCATCTGGGCTTGACAAGTCCAAAATCAACCTCCATTTATCAGGTTGGTTGTTCTTTGGAATAACACAGAATCGGCTAACATGAAGGTTAGGAAATGATGGATCTGAGAATGGACCTGCAACCCTGCCTTTCAATACTTCAGTAGCCAAATACTGATCTATTACTTGCGGGTTGTGGGAGGATGAGACATGTTGCCTGAAGCTGACCTTAACACAAAAGACGAGTCAAAGCCAATCCGAAAACCACTGCACAGCCCTGAGAGGACATATGAGACTAGGGCCTTATTGGGGTGGGAGACAAGTTCTGATTGAAACTTGGCTGCATGTAAAGGTGACACCTCCGAGCTGATACCAATGTGGAAAAGCCAGGTGCCAAACTCTGGACCATCGTAGGAAGGACCAACTTGACAGAAGGACTGACTAAGTTCGATTCAACAGGGACACTAACACCAACAGAACTTTGAACAGGAACTGGAACAGGAAGCAGACTGTTCTTCCGATAAAGTTCATTACTTACACTATATACAGGTAATGATGCCTTCTGAGGGACTGAATCAGTAACGCCATGCCCTCCAAGAAGAGATGGGTGACCTGGGACGGTGGCTTTGCTCTGCAAAACGAAAGGAGCAATTGGCCGATGGGTGATCTCCCTCACAGGATTCACACAAGTGGGGATACTGGCACTTGCCAAAAGGCCAAAGACAGGGGCCCTCATTCCACGAGTGGGAAAACTGAAGAGGCCTGGATCCCACGGGTATGCAAGTGGCAGACAAGGAAGTTGGCAAGGAGTGCTGACTGGTAGTTGCGGGCAATGGAGTACGTAAATGAAAGTTGAACAAATCTAAATTCATCTTAGACCAGTCGGATAGCCCCGTAGCTGCGGTGTCATATTCCAGCCATGACCTCGTTGGATACTGGCAAGTGGTCTGCGTAATTAAAAGCTTGTTCCGAGATAAGTCTGGCCAACGATTGAGGAAGACGGAGCATAACACCAGCTGAAAAATAGTGAACGCTTCAATCCAGGTTAATATATACACAATTTGGGCTGCTTTTTTACGTGGAGTGGCTAACACCAATTTCCCCTCCAAAAAGGTATGTGGATCTGTTTCTGCTGCCCGGATGTTAGGCAAGAGTAAATCAGCCAAGTCAATAAACTGGCCCAAGGTGATTTTCAAGACATACTTGTATGGATGGGAGCATGACCTGGGCCCGCAACAAACGCCTTGTTTCAGCCTGGCAGTGCAGCAGTGGACAAGCTTGGCTGTGGACAAGCTTGGCTGTGACCAAGGACTCCCAACCTGATGGTCAAAAGGTGATGAGCCATGGGCAGGCACAGCAGTCGATGCAACAACCGAAGAAATAGTCGAAAACATGGAGATAAATGATGGGATAAGGGGCATACCTGACAACACCGCCGAGGAAGAAGCAAGTGAGGCTGTGTTTGCAATAGAAGATGAGCCGCTCTGAGTACCAAGGCGGGACGAAGAGGCTAACTTACCAGGGCAAAACCATTTCCCTGGAGGGAAGGCCGTAATGGAACCATTTGTGTCTGCACACAGCATCTCAATCACACCAAAGCATGTCGTCACTGTTCTCTGCACCACATGGACAGTATGAAGTCTCCTCTTCATCATCTGCATCATTGTCGTTGCAAGCGTTTTGTTTTTTCTCTGCTGCCATATAAATAAAGTACAAAATGCACTTTGTCACTACTTATTTTTGAAAGTCAGTTCAGTAGACAACTCACTGAAAACTAAAGCAAACGTTTGTTAGATACCTTTTTTCTTAGCTCTTGTGTCTTTGGCCTTCTTAGCCCCCTCTTTGCCCCTGTCTTTAACCAGCTGAAGATGATCAAACCACATCTTTACCTCTTCAGTTGTGAGATTTGTCGTCTGCTAATTCTGGGATCTCAAGTTCCAGATTTTTGGCTTTGCATCTTCAAAGGTCTCGTTAAGAACTATGGATGTTCCTTGATGTGCTTGAAACACAGCTGTGACGGGAAGTGACCAGCACAGGAGCCAACACATTTATCACAGCTTCCACCCCATGGTCTTGATTCATCAGGTATTGGAAGGGGTAGCAAAGAGATGGGCAAACTGTTCTCACACCAGAGAGACTCACTTTGTGGCTTTCCTTTCTGGCAGATTGCATGAATACAGCCTTCCTTAAAACAAAGGACCACAAGGAATACATATTTATCTGCAGCACTCTTTACCAAGTGGTTGTTCCTCACATCCCTTATTTCACTAAAGTACTGAAATTGAGTGGGATTTGAACTTTTCAAGTGCTCCTTGGCTTTCTTTGAACCACTTAGGAAAGTTAGCAGGTCCGGATGCCATTCCTGAAGATAAGAAGCATATTCATCATTGGCTCCTTTCAGCAGCCGGTTAGGCATATCACCACATGGTGCACCATCTACTCTATTAATATATACTTCTGTTGCAGCATTTAAGTTCTCTCGTAACTTGACTGAATCCAAGCCCTTTTCATTGTAATTGTGCCCATTGAGTGTTGATGGTATGAAGAGATGGCTGTGTGCAAGGGCTAGACACCCATTCTGCAGCTCAACAAGCTTCAAGTAACTTCCATCGCTATGATGTGTTGTAACAATTGCATGTTTTGCTATTTGCCACGTCTTTCAGTCCACAGGAACTGAATTTCCAGCCCTGCACACGCTTGAGGTGTAGTGTTGGATATGATGTGGTTTGGAGAATAGAGCTGTAGCTGTTAACCCTTGTTGTGGTTTCCATTTCCTCACAGAGTACACCACGACCTTTATGGGTAGATGTTGTGTCCAGTCAGAAACCTACTTGGTCATCCCTGTTTATCAACACTTTGTTGCGACCATCAGCTAGCTGCAAAACATCTAATGCCTTATAAAAGGCACCACTCCAGTGAGTATCAGGATTGTACTTAATGTTAAATCCTTTACACGACATCCTGCATGTCACCTTTGCGACGCCTTTGTACCTTTACGCCGATAGCTTCCTTTTATTCCTTATGGTACAAAGCTGAACCACTGTTTTTTGTCTGGTACTTCTGTTTGAGATGCTTTTGAATACGTTTGTAAGATGCCTTCGGAACTCGCTTTCTATTTCCGTCAAAAGTTACCACCAGAGATCCGGTTTGAAGGAGAAAAGTGAGAGAAGTCTAGTTGTAGTCGTGGAACCCAAACCGACGTGACTCGTACTGATTTGATTGCCATAGAATCTCGACTGCAAAACAAAGAGAGCCTTCAGAGGGATCTGTTTATGGATCAAGTGAAAAAGAGTGATAGCAGAGCTCTGCGGGCCTGCGCGGAGTGCCATGCTCATAGAACCAGAGAACCATAAAACCCATGTCAGTCATTTTTCATGGTCATGGCTAGCGGAATGTTTCGTGGGCACGTTGTGTGCCCGCCGTCGCCGCCACCGCCACCGCCACCGCCACCGCCACCACCATCGTTGCCGCTTAGGGTTAACTTGCGGGCGCGTAGACCATCGCAAAACATGCAGGTATGACGCCACCCAACAACCGGGATCTTTGCAATTTCATGTCACCTGGGAAAACACTGCTGTGTTTAGCGGAGAAAACCGTTTAAATTAAAGTCGTTATTCTCCTGAATTTTTTCGCGGTTTGCTACTCAAGACAGGGATACTAATTAAAGGATACTCAGAAGCCGCTATAGTGGATATAGAAGAGCTTTCAGAGATAAAATCTTGCTTCGAGGATGGGAGCAATGCGGGAAGATGTTTGTCACTTCGGGTTTCAGAACTGAAGAAGCGGAGTTTTAAACAATTTCCAAGCAGTGGAGGGACTTAAAGGTGAAACGAAATACATTTTTCTATGGGAATTTATGTTGATATCAATCTGTGATTGACTTTTTTGTGTTCTTGCTAGTTTCGGAGAATTGTTTATAACGCGCTCAATTAAATTGAGTTGTTTTGATTTCTTTCATCGGAGACATCTCGGCCTCGATGAGCTCTTAATGGTTCGCGTTGTGCTTTTAAACATAAAGTTTTGGAGATTTGAATAAAATTTTTCGAAAGAAGATTGTGTTGTCCATTTTTATGACTTGGATTTTATAGTTGTAAACTTCACTCGCATGGTCTTATGCAAATATGTTTGTGTATTTTTTGCAATTTTGATTTCCAGATCAGTTTCTCGGACAATTTTTATAAGCAGCAGGTGTATTTTATTTGGAAATTAGTCGTACTAATTATTCTAGAGGGAGAAAAAGTTGTTTTTGTGAACTTTTGTACGGTCTAAATGTACTATGCAAACGGTCGCGTAAGTCTGTTTTTGAGAATTGCTAGAATTAAAAGATAGCCTGGTCATCAATTTTATTCTTGTGCTTCGGACCTTTCACCTGAGTTAAGTTTATCATCGGCTTTCTGTTCAAAGAGCGACGCTGTTAGGCTCAGGCTATCTATATATATTAGATCCGTTCAGTTTTACACTGGAATTCCTTCCTTAAGTCTGCTAAATGGATTATTTGGGGTTATTTCTCCAGCAGCCCAAAAATTGAAATACCGGGTAAAAGGAGAAAGCTTTAAACACGGGAATGATTTGTGTTATAATCTGCCCCAGATTACATAAGCAATTTAGTAAACAGCATGACACAAGGTTGGGATAGTAAAAATTAAACCAAACTCCACAACTATGATAAACACTAATCAAGACCTGGACAAATTGTAGGCTTTGTTTTTGCTGCCGCAAGTTACTTATAATTATGTTTGAATTTAGCAGAATTTCATTTTAATTTGAAAACAAGTATGAAAAAGTGAAGTATGCAAGGAGTATTTTATAAGCATTCATGTTTCACGCACAGGCTCCAAGTTGGGGGCAGTCCTTGCATCAGGAAGCCAATCGACAGCTTGTGAATTTGACTATTTTAGTCAGTCACTGGGTCATGTTAAGGTGTGTGATAAAAACAATTATTTTCCAACCAATAATGCTTTTTCGAATTGAACATAAGCTTTCTGAATATAAATTTATAATTTGTTTCACAGGAAAACAAGACAAAAGAAAAAACCGGACCCAAACGGAAGCTCTCTCTCTTTCAAGAATTCATTTTGACACTGGTCAAGTTGAGGATTGGTTTGCAAGGCAGGCATTTAGGTGGCATTTTTGGAATATCAACTTCATCTTTTACAATAACATTCATAACTTGGATAAACTTGTTGTATTTTGAATTAAAGCAATTAATTTCATGGCAATCCAAAGAACTAATAAATGAGCACAGACCACAGTGACATCATCCTAAAACCAGAGTAGTGCTGGACTGCTCGGAATTTTAGGTAGAGAAACCAAAGACCCCTTCAGCACAGATCTCTACTTGGAGCGAATACAAACAGCAAAACACTTGGAAAGGCTTGTTTGGGATTTCACCGTCAGGTGCTTTTAGTTTTGTCTCCTCTTTGGAGAGGACGTATTTCAGATAAAGTGATCACCAAAGAATCAGGAATTCTTGATTTACTAGAACCAGGTGATGTCATGGCAGATGGGGTAAAACGCTATCAAAGCGAAAGTGAATTTTATTGGCCACATAAAATATTTAACGACACAAATGAAGAAAACCAGCAAAGTTTCGCCATGCATGGCTGATTGGTTGGCTGACATACAAATATCCGAAAACATGCCAAAGACGAGGTATCAAAAATACTCAATGAAGAAAGAAAGATTAAACTACTGGGTGGAAGGAGAAATCAGCCGTAAAATTAAAGGTCAGTGTTATTATTCAAAAAGGCGAGTACAAGTTTGGATTTTATGATTTGTTGATTTCGTAGTTCAGCATTTGTTATTGTTTTTTTTTTAGAAAGTGGCTTTTGGCTTAAAAAATACTGTAATTAGACAATCTTGCGCTTGTTTACAAAGTTTTTGACTCCATTTGATTCAAGTGTTCTTATTTTTCCGTTTCTTTTTTCTTCTTATCGAGATTCTGTTAATTTTTCGTTAAAAAGTCACTGAAATGAAAACCCATGAAAATCCCGTGAATTTATTCATGGTCAATTCACAGGTTTTTCAAAGGTTTTTAATGGTATTTTCATGGCCAAACATAAGGGGATTTTCATGGTTAGTCACCTTGAAAAAGGAATGAAAAAACCATTAAAAAAGCCATTAAAATCCCATTAATATTTTAAGTTTCATGGCCCATGAAAACCCTCTAATTGTTTGGCAAGTCCCTGAAATACCCGTGAAAATGCCATGAAAGTTTGGTACGAATTTTAATGGCTTTTTAATTATGTTGAAAAACCCATGAATTAAACACCATGTTTTTCATGTTGCAATTCATGGACTTTTAATGGGGCATCACTAGATTCATGGCCCATGAAAAACCCATGGTTATTCTGTTAATATTAGAATATTAATGGGGTCATGAAAATGTTCATGTCCTTTTCATGGCATTTTGAAGACCCATGAAAATTGAGTTCAGTTAATTTCATGGGGTAAATAAGTAAAAACGCGGACCATGAAAACTTCATGAAAAGGCCATGAATGGTGACGGTTTAATCAATTACATTTACATTTGGTGGCTTCAAAAATAAAATCATAATTCATTTCAAGCACCAAATAATGAAAACACTTAACACTTGTTTGATGCATATACTGCCTTGTACATACTATAGGCACACAGGACTAAATGAGGTATAAATGTTTGGTTTATAATTTATTGAGTTTATAGCACCCATTTGATGGAATCAGCTCAGAAAGCTAGCACTCCCTACTCTTTCTCATATCCTTTTATCTTTGAATGCAATAATAGTAATATAACAACATTCGATAATAAATCAAATAACACTTTAAATTATAAATTGCTATTTATGCAATAGTCTTTCCTAATTCCAGTTGAATTCACTGAATTGGATTGGTGATATCAAAATAACATTCACCCTGAAGTAAATTTGTGCTTTGGTGCACTTTGTTCTTGGGGTTCACTTGACTTTGCCAGCAACTCCTAGCTTTGAACTATAGTAACCGTCAGATCCCAGATCTAAAGTTGCATTTCTGATTTGGTGCTTGGGTATTTTACTCCTGACATAAATTCAAAGAAAATCAGTTCAATAACTTGAAATTCATTTATTTAATTTACAGTAACTTTAGAAGTGGTGGAAAGCACTTTGAAATAATAAAAGAAACATCAGAAATGTCCATGCAAAAAGGGATATCTGAATGCAAACCACATAAGACTTAACTCATTTATATTGGCACTAAATAAAAAAATAAAAATCAATTTGAGACATTAACATCACATATTTACAATGGAAACAGAACTTCCATTGCATATGATCGGGACCTACCTGTACCAAGCTTATTCACAGGACTAAGGTTTTACTAAATCGTATTTCTATAAGAATTAAAGAATAGTGATCAATTTTAAGTGTGTGTTGTCTGTTCTTGTTCCGAGAATGTTAAAGAATAAGTTCACTTATTCATGATCAATTAAATTATATTCAAGGATCGAGGAAGGCTCACAACGTAACAGAAAGCTTACATTTAGGCGAGAAAAAAAAATCATTATTGAAATACACTTACACTTGGCGTGGAAGACTTCCTTGACTTGGCAGTTATGTCCACGGACCCCGTCTCTCATGCGCTCGATTGCAAGCTGTTTAGTTCTGATCTTTCTTGCAGCAGGCGGAGGATTTTTAAATCTCCCATTTGAAACCCGCGCGACGAAGGTCCTCTTCTCTCGCCGCTTCGAGAGTCTCCATTATCATCAATCTGTGGCGATCAACACGTTAAGAAAGTCAGGACACTATAAGTTATGATGTTGAACAAGGATTGAATGATACCTATGAAAAAAAGTCGTGTTAGTATTAAGGTATTAGTACCTATTGTCGGACACTTTACATCTAATTGCTACTGCACGCAAGCTGGCACAAATAACAAGATATTTCTTGTATTGGATTGAATGTCGTCACTTTTTACGTAGTTCTAACCGAGTTTCTTTATTTTAGAAGAATATTTGCATGCGACTCGTTATTTCAAAACAATCAATGCTGAAAACCTATTGTCGTACAGCCTTACCTTGATCTCAGATGGCCTGATCTTGATCTCGGACTCAAACCTATTGTCGGACACCCACTTTTTTCAACAGAAAGTCGAATAAATCAAACAAGCTACTCCATGAAACTTGCCCTGTTTATGTACCTTGTGTAGGAGGCACGATTTGTGCTACGCCAAGTGTGTGGGGCGGGGTAGATGAAATTTATCACCATGTGCATTGCAAACCTCAGATGAAGGAGACCGGCTATTATTTAAGGGAATGACAAATAAATTGATAATTCATTAACTGCGGTGTGGAAGGTTGTTTGTTTGTGTACAGGGTACGTTTGATACTACCAGAACTGCAAAGCTCTGGGGTGGTGTAGGCGAAAAATTGGTCATCATCTGCATTTGCGACTCAGATGCAACATAAAGCGAAATTATTTTTCAATTTTTTTCAGCTACAAAGGATTTTCAGTTTTCAGTTAACTTTTTTTTGCAATGATATCTTTGTTCATTGGCCACATTGTATGCTATAGAAGGATGCAAAACTTGGGGGTAGGGTAGGGGAAAAGCTAGTGATCAGATCAAGGCAACACAAAGCAAAATTAATCTATTCTTTTACATGTCGCTGTAGGAACTTTCTGTTTCAATCCAACTTTATAAGTTTCCATTTTTTGTATGCTCTGCGATGTAAGACTTAAAATAATGTACTTAAAGCGTAAATTGTATGGTACTCAATAATAGCAGGTACCAACTTAGTACAGTTTGCAAAGTTCTCACTGCGGATTACATACAAGTAAGTCATCAATGTTACAAAGTGCACCAGAGTGCAGTTCTTTTCGATGTTTTACAAAACATCCTCATATAGGGAACAATGTCAAACATCTTTACTTGATCAAAGTCATAGAATCAGCCCGAAACATGAAAAACGCGGTTCATTTTCAGAACTACTTCATATGTCTTATATTGAGCTTAATATTCATGTAATGGATAACCTTCCAAAGCGCAAACATCGCAAGTGTAATCGATGTTGTCGCCCAAATCGTCAAGGACCGGTAGATTTGTGCACGCGACATGGAACCATTCGCTACAGTAGTCGCACTTGACCCCCGCGGTGTCTTCTGCCGATGGATCGTACTATTTGCTGCATTTGGAGCACGAGTAGCTCGCCAGCTCTTCCAGGTAGTTGTCCACAACTGCGCTTTTCTTGTGGGTCCCTTTACTCTTCTTTCCCTTTTGAGCTTTTCTTGTTTTCTCTTCTTTTTCCTTCCTTTTTTTCCTTTTTTTCCTTTTTTCTCTTCTACTTTCCGCTTCTTCTCTCCACTTCTTCTCTTCAGCCAAACGGGCTCTTTCTTTCTTTCTTCTTTTTCCTCTTTTTCTTTTCTTTTTCTCTCATTTTCTCTCAGAAAAGCGGTTCCTGTGATACACTTGTTTGCCAGATCAAGTTCTTTATTCTTCTTCCGTTTGCGCGCTGCAGAACCGGCTCTGAACTCTCTCGCTGGTCTTAGCATTATGCCGCACAGTTCCTCGTCAATATGGACATCTGACGGAGTGGAAATTATGTATGGTTGGGGAACTTGTCGGCTGGGGAGGGTTTCTGCTGGTGCAGGAATTCCATGAACACCATGGCCCATACACTCGCAGTATCCCAAGCCATTACAAGAGCATGCGCACGCTGACTTGCAAGGGCACCCTCCTTGTCTTCTCTCTACTTGGCAGACCATCTCTTTCCAGCTGTTGTATAATGCATCATCGGTCACATCAAATCCGTTTTCCATACGTTGACGAAACCTTTCTTGCCCCTCTCTCCCGATGCTCTCTTCAAGAGATATCAAAGACGTGAATACTGAGTCGTTGGCACTTGCGCGATGCGAAGGAGTCACAATTGCGTCTTGACTTGACAATGGCATAGGCTGTCGTTCATCACTCGCACTTGTTGGAAGCAAATGGGTAAATACCATGTCGTTGGCACTTGCGCGATGCGAAGGCGAAGCAACGTTAACTGCGTCTTGACTTGACGATGGCAACGGCTGTTGTTCATCGCTTGCACTTGTTGGAAGCAAAGGGGTGAATACTGAGTCGTTGACTGTACTGTGATCATGGTTCGACAATAGAGACCTTAAGATTGAGGGTTTCCCCTTAAACCGCAAACCACAAACCACAAACGTCGGCCAGCAGTTTACAGTTCGGAGTTCGCCGTATCAACATAATCTGGGCTTAAGATTGAGGGTTACGTTTTACCTATGCCTATTACCGGAGCCATCTAGGAAACAAAGTATACATTCATGCATATACATTCATTCACATATCATCAGAAGCTGGCTTTTGTTTTACTTTATTTGTCGTAGTTTCACCACAAAGTAATCCGACTGGCAAAACAGTGCCAACAACAAATAGCCGGCTGCCATGTTTGTTTTCATTCATTCGTTCACTTCTATTTTAGCTGAAAAATCGTATTCAAAATTGCGTTTATGTGAAAAGAATTCGTTAATTAATAAGTGAAAGAGTTCTAAAAAGTAGTATTTCCTCTCAAACGTGGGATTGTGATGTTTTAGGGTGCAAAAAACCTTGCGGTAAATCACTGACCTCTAGAGCGTGGTCTAGCCGTAAAAACGTGAACCTCAAACTGCAAACCTGACGGCGGCACTGGGCACGTGACTTCTTGATGTTTGCGGTTCGCGGGAAGTGCTGAAAAACCTCAATCTTAAGGTCTCTAATGGCATTGGCTGACTTCCGGGGTTTGACTGAGGTAGAGGTTGATCGATTGCACTTGTTGGAAGGGTGGTAGGCACACTAGCAGCCGTAGCAGGTATCTTGCTGTAATCAAAGGCCAATGGATTGTATGGGAAGATCCCTGACCTCCGAAAACCACCCCTGATCACCTCCGGTGTGTTGCTGGAGTTCCACGCGACATTGAAGATTTTAACGAAGTTACGCTGTGTAAGGACGGCTCAGGTTAGGTGATGGAAAGCGGCACATGCACACACCCACCCCTTTTTCAGGGCTTTGTGGCCATCAATGATTAATAACACAGGTCGCTTGGTGGGGATGAACTTCATAAACAGTTCTGAGAACCATCTCAGGTAGAGGTCTTTGTCAATCCAGACAGATTTCTGGCCCATAAAAAGAGTGCCGGTTGGCCCCCCCTCTTGGACACCATAGGGGACGTGTCCACTTTGGCTTTTAAATATAAACATAGGTGGCAGGCTTTTCCTGCCGCAGAAGAACACGCAAGGACAGTAACCTTTTCGTGCATCCCCTTTGAAATCCTCGGCATGTGTTTTGCCCCCCTTGCAGCTGTGACGATTTTATTTATTGCGTCGAACTTAAAGCCGCTTTCATCAGCGTTGAATATTAGATGCGGTTTTTCTAGCAGACATCCGTGAGCATTATTGGTTAGACTTTCCAGTAGTCGCTGATAAAACGCCTCTATCATTGGTCGTATCACCAGTGTTCGCGCGAGACCAAAGTTCTGTGAGGCCCGCAACGAAATTTGGGGATTTCTTTTCAAAAAAGCTCTCCACCATTTCTCGCTCAAGCACCCTGCTTTCAAATGTTTTCCCCGTTTTATTGCGATTGGGGAAGCCATGAAGAGGATGATCTCCTTACTCTTCCCATAGCCCTGGCGGCTGGCTTCAATCAAATAAGTGGCCAGCCTTGACTCATCCTCATGAGTCAACATGGTCTCTGGACCATTTTTTTTTCCGTGTGTGACCCGGCCACTACACCGGTTGGCCAAAGAAGATTTTGGTACATTGAATTGTACCGCAGCATTTTGTAAGGAAAGTTGTCCAGCCTGCATGGCAGCTGTAGCAGCCATCATGTCGTAATCCTTCCACAATTTCTGTTTTTTTGAACGAGGCATTTTCGGCAAGCCTAGGGGAAGATAAGTACGGTGCTATTTACAGGTGAAGTCCAAACCGGATTGCATTTGGCTGTGAAATGCCATATCCTGGAGTTTTTCAGCCTCTTTCAACAACTCGCCCTACACCCTAACCCCTACCCTCACCCCCAATCCCACAAATACAGATACATGCGATAATTGAAAACAAAGTTTTTCTGTGATGCAGTAGCCTGCGTGACCGGTGCAGAAAGCGGAGGGAGAAGAAGAATTTGCATTCGTGTCAAAACCGCGGAGCGTGCGGCAGCGCCTACTTCACGGCGCCGGCCATGCGGTCTAGTGATGTAATAATAATAATAATAATATTTAAGCAGGAAGCTCTCATCACATTATGTGGTTTTCAGTGGGGTCCTGACAAATAAATAAATGTAGTATGCATTGAAAAATTTCTGTAAAATCCTGACCCACCTGCACAACCCACCTCCCATCCCCGGCATATATACACGCATCCATACAGACCTATGGGGTGACTGCTAAATAAGCAGGGAAAAAAATTCTCTCGGGTTCTCATTCAAATTCCTGCGGGTGAAAATGATAGGGAGCACTGAACGTTTTCTGCAATTGACACAATTGTAACACCCTTAATTTTCGAAATTTATTGATTTTCCGCTGTTTGTATTTATTTAAATATTCCCCTCTTGACCCAAGAGCCAGTAGCTGATTCCCTTACAATGGAGAAATAGAAGCCAATAAAATACTTACAGGTTTCCTTGAAAACACTAAATCCAGACAACGTGGCGCCACTCTTGCGCGCGCATATTTATTTTTGACTGTCCAACAATAGGACTGAAGGCTCGTTAGTGTGCAATATGTGCTTGTCAGCGGAAAACGCAAAAAACGGGGCCGATATGCCTTTCAGGATACAAAATGGTGGTTGAAGTTTGCAAAAAGGCTGATTGAGGGAGTCACAGCTTGTTTTCCATACGCAAGGAAAATAGTTCATGGGGACACACGCCATTAAGTGCTACAGGTAAGTGACTTTTTAAATTCTTTATTTGCAGGAAGATCCAAGACTTGTTCGATGGAATCTATACATCGTGTACATTTCTTGTATTATCGTTGGTTATGTTATTTTGCCTTCATGTAGCGATGCGAAGCATATTTTTTTACTGTCCGACAATAGGTACTAATACCTTAAAATGAAACCGCTTTTAATAGCGTGCGATCTGTGGTACATTTCGTTCGACGACTGAGACAAATGTGAACGCTTCTTAAACAAGAACTTACCCTTTCCCGTCAGTAGAACTTCCAAGATGCGATCTTTGTCGGTAACTTGAACACCCAAAAAGATCTGGTTCATGGCATCAAATTGAAAGTATATTCAAGCGAATCCAAAGTTTGACTCCAAAAAAACTGCCTCTTCCTTGTCAGAAGTCACATGACACAGAGTATCCCATTAGCCCTCGCAGTCGTCCGGCATCGGCGATTATCAGAAGAAATCGTCTAATCATCGTAAACGACTCCGTAAACTAATTGGCTTTTGGGCCTGCGCATTGCGCTTGCCTGAATCTTGTTCGAGGTCACGAGGGCCGAGATTGTTGTCGATTTCAACCACAGTTCCCAAAGCGAACTTTGTCTGCCATCTCGTCTCTTTTTTTGTACTTTGTGCAAAGGTGAAGCAGAGCAATCAAGTTTATATAAGGTAAAGGAATGCCTTAAGTTAAACGGCTTGTGGGATTCGACGAAATCCATCGAAGGGCCGTCAACAGTAAAGAAATCAAGAATTAACAAAAGCAATTTGAGTACGAGTAGAGCTGCTACACTACCGTACGAGCAGTGACTCAAGCGACAGTGATCGCGACAAAGAACTTAGAGTGCATTGTTGAAGACACATATCGGGCAATGAATACTGTGATGATGATGGTCATGCCAACGAATTTATGCTGTCTGGAAAGAAGAAAAATCAACATCGGCTAAGGTACAAAGCTGTAACCTGACCTGAAACTGACCTGAAACTGACCTGAAAACCTGAAACTGACTAAATTGACTACACAGTGATTTAATATTTCACCTACTGTAAGATCAGAACTTTGGCTTATATATGTATTGTCAAATCATTTTCAAACAATGTCATCCTGTAAGAAAGATGCAGAATTTAGTCATCCTGCTGTTTCAAGTTTCTACAATTAAGCTTAATAGGAAATTATTATCCCTTTTAAAACGTCTTTTACATTTAAGCTTATGTTACTGATCGTAATCACGCTTCAAGTGACTAAATTAAACAGATTTAATTATCTTAAAATAATGTTTCATCCTTTTTTTACTTAGTTTTAATTCATGGCTTTTTCATGATTTTGCATCATGGTGAATTCCCCTTAAAGTGTTTTTATGGGATTTTCATGACCCATGAAATACATAGACAGTGAAGTATAACATTTTCATGGGTCATGAAACCTGCCAATGCATGTATGTGGAAATTTCATGACCCATGAAATCCTTTTTCAGGGCTCTAAAAATTTTTCATGGCCCATGAAAATCGATCATTTCATATTTCATGGGAAATTCATGACTTCAATAACACCATGAAATCTAAATCTCTGTTTTCATGGCCATTAAAAGTGCTTTCATGGGTTTTTCAAGGCGTTTTCATGGGATTTTCATGAAAGTAGCAATTCATAGTGTTGCTTAAATTTCTCATTTGATTCTAGTTTTGTACTAGCTTGTTGTCAAAATAAATTTTAATACACGCAATTTCATGATCGGATTTTATGAGATAATTTGGACTTTCACTACATTGCTCGGTTTGAATGCTTTTATTTCGCAGTTGTTACATTCTTTTATCTAAATGCTGTAAGTTTTCATTCAAGAAAATATGAGTTTTAAATTAGAATAGCTCAGTTTAAGCTTTCCCACTGCTATGAATGAACTACGCTCGACTTTTCTTTTTTCCAAAATTTGAAAAGTTTTTTAAGTTAATCTTCAGCTTTCCACGGCTTTGCTGTGGGCAAGAACATTTCTCTATCCTCACCAGAAGCAAACACAACAGCCGTTTATTCTACCGAGAAACATAAACTAATAGAAAGGAGTTCACTTTGCAAAGTAAGTTATTTTGTTTATGAATGAAAAAGTTGTGAAGATTACCAAGTTAATTTAGGTTTTGCACGCGTTGTGTCAGTTTTGCTTGACGCGGCGTGTAAAGACATGATTTCTTGGAAAAGCTGTACAAGTGTATCACGATTTTCTCGGCAAATCGCAGAATTGAAGTAGGACAAAATAAATAAGTTATTTACCGGCCTTGGTTGGTCCCTATAGGAAAGAACTGTGCCCTTTATCCTGAGTCAGGACTCAAGACCTCGGGCACAGTTTTTTCCTATATGGACCTCCTGGCAGGTAAATAATATATATATATTAGAGATCTCCCTAAGAAATTTTTTTTTAAAAACACTGCACAATTTGCTCCTTGATATCTTACAAAACGAAAATGACTATATTGAAACGCCTTTGATAATAAAAAATTGATTTCCAGTTTACTTCAACAACAATTATTTTATTTATTTAACTATTCATTTATTTTCTCTCAATTCTAAACTTTCTAATTGTAAAAAGTTATAACTTTCTCCGTGTACTTTTTCTTTAATCTGCCCACCTAGAATAGTCTTTGCTAAATGCGGGCAGCTAGAATGTAACTGTTTTCTTTTTTTTAAATGAAGACTTTTTGTTGTTTTGTTGTTGTTGTAATCATTCGTGATCTACTATGAGAAAGTACACTCTTAACATCCCCCCTTTTTCTTGTGGAAAGTCTCTATCAAAGTTTCAGGTGACTAAAACAAGGCAGATTGCTTCACCCAGGATCCATGTCGAGAAAACGAATGCAGTGTGTAATGAAACATCTTTTGACAAATTTGTGTTACTGGCTTTGATGTACCTCACATTTTTTCTTGTCACCTGATTCCACACGCATTTTTTTCCCAGTACATGATGTTTCATCTTTCTTTAATACCCTTATAAAGTCAAATAGCCCACCTGCTACTTGGCTACAAGGCCCATCAGCTCTGAAAATATAAGTAACAAAGCTAAGAACTAATCCTCCACACAGTTGAAAGTTGGGAATATCAAGTGACATTGGAAAGAGGACAAAAAAATTAACATACTTCTGAAACAAGGCAACCATCCAATACCCTCGAGGCCTTGCAGGTGTCAATACCATACTTACCCGCCAAACAGGCTACAGTGTCCTGCATGAATGACCCCATTGTTCTTCACAATCACCCAGCAGTCATAGAAACCTTTTCCATTCCAAGTTTTTTGCCTTCTCAGTAGGCTTTACTTTAAATTTAAAAAGGAATAGTTATAGTCCTTCAAAGGAAGATATTCAAGTCCAACCACATGTCCATCGACCATTAATTTGTGGCCTTGAAGAGCCTTGAATGCTTTCAGAGATTCATGATCATATTCGAGTTTAAATACCAGGTAATTATACACATCTACATATGACACACGGGGAGCCTGATCCCAAGAAGATTGCCAGCCATTCATAAAGTTATATAAAAGCGGCAAGGTAACATCGGCAGTTTTGTGTTTTTTCCTTTATGATATTAATTTCAGATTCTGTTATTTGTTTTCTCAAGGTGTAGTGTGAAGTCATAGAACGCCAAGGTCACGAGATCTTTCGTGTCATTTTTTATGGCATCGCTAACCTGTACTCCATGTAAGAGAAGGAATTATCTTAAGAAAGGCACCTTTTTGCTGTGAAAGTACTGTTGTGTCACTGCACTTTGATCACATTCCTCAATTTCTTGTACAGTACAGCCCAAAAATAATGCACGCGCAAGAACTTCTTTTTGCGTCCGCAAAACTGCAACTTCTTGTGGCTACTTGCGGGATGCTTGTGCTAGAGTCCTCCAAGCAGCAAAAACTTTTTGCGGTTTGAAGCTTAAAAACTGCAAGAACTTCTTTGCGCTTAGATATCTGGACCACAAGAACTTCTTTGCGGTAGCAACATTAACAAGATACAATAGCCGCGGTTACACGGAGAACGTTTACCTAGGTAAATTTGATTTACTTGGGTAAAATCAATTTACCTAGGCTTTTCGGCGACAGCAACGAGAACATGCAAAAAACAATAGGTTAAAACCTTAATTGCACAAAACAATTTGCATTTTCATTGGCATGAAATTGACAGCGAGAAAGTGCAGAAAGAAACTCGCTGTCAAAACTCGACATTTCATTGGTTGGTTTACCTGGGAAAACCAATCGACCCTACTACCTAGGTAAAATTAGTTACATGGAGGAAAAAACTTTACCTAGGTAAATTCAAATTTCAGCGTGCCACGGCTATTGTTATTTCGAATTTACCTAGGTAAAAGTTGTATCGTATAACCGCTCCTAATATGCCGCTTTTAGTGCGTGACCTACACTCGTCGAGTCGTTATTGGACATTTTGTAAAAATAACAGCAAGATCAAATGGTTCATTTCTAATCTGAAACCTGAATCGAAAACCTTGAATAAAACTAATACTGCATTGAAAATCTAAGTCTTTTGAGAGTAAAGAAAATCAATTCGTTTTCGCTGGAGAGAAAGAGCGAGAAATAAGAGCCGTAATCGTCTGCTGTCTGTCGCTTGCCATGCAACCAATTTTCGACAATGCGTAACGCGATGACTATATAAGTATCTTTCTCATCAGAACACTGCCGTTTGGAGTAGGTGATGCTTTTCCCATCTTCGGAAGTAAAAGGCACAATTTCTAGTGATAAAAATTGCCACGATGCGCCGAGTATTTCTCATTTACTTTAGTGAGCAAATTTTCATTTTAGTAAACAAAGAAGCAGGCGCCAATATGTCGGCCGCGTTGATTTGCATTAAATATCTTGGATTCTACAGCGCATATAAAGTTACAATTGAAACAGTAAAATACTCTGCCTTTGAAGGCACAATTTGTGAAAAAGTTCAATTGAATCGTCTCGAAACTCTCGATCATTTAACCGTTTTTTTTTTCGGCATGATTCTAGACTTTAATGTCAAACGATGCTTTCTTTCAAATTTGTCACACGCTTACCACAAGTTGCGTCATGTATTTTTCAAAAAGCCATGGGTATCAAATTTCGCTTGTGTGCGTTTTCAGTTTCACCGACAAATAAATTCATCACGTGAATGATCGTGAATAACTTGAATCTTGGTATTCATCTCTTTAAAAAGCCCATGATGCATAGAATTCAGAAAACCCCATGATTTTGCACGGATTTGGTTTGTCTTGTAAGAAATTTACAACGCATAATCAAACACCAACACTGCCTTAGAATATAAAACAACTTATGCGTGTCAAGTGAAAGCGCGAAACTTTGTAAAGCCGCCGTGAAGATACAAGGGGCTTTCGATGTGAAGCCTGTGAATCAAAAGTTTTTTCCCGGAAAAAGGAAAATGGTTAATGAAGATGAGGGTTGTGAAAGAGCAAAACTCTCAGCCTGCTTTTTCCCAGCGGGATAAAAGCTGACAGGCTAGGAATGAGCCGACAGTGTATTCCCAGGGGAGATATCTTTGGACCTCAAAAGCGCTCAAATCAAATATTTGCATACTGTCAAAGATTGAAACATTTTCGGGAAACTTGTTGAATAAAACTTAAGTTTTAACTTGTTGAATGAAACTTAAGTCTCAAAGAAAACGTGTATCGATAATTGAATGTTATGAAAGTGAAGATCGCTAAGGAGCAGGAAAAGAACCTTGACTATTCATGAGGTATTTGTAAACAATGCATATTTAGAAAGTTCGTAACATGACTAGCCCACGCCACTCGAACGGCTGACAATTTTTCTTGAACGGATAGCTCGAGCCATTTGAAAGACTGAAGATTTTTTTTTGAACGGATAGCTCGAGCCATTCGAACGGCTGACGATTTTTTTTTAACTGATCGGCTCGAGTTTAGTTTTGTACCCTGAAGAAGGCAGCATTGCCGAAACGTAGGTATAACCATCATGAACAGCGTCGTAATTTATCACTTTTTTCACTTTATCACTCAAGCTCGAGCAGTTCAAATTGCTGATGAATGGCTTACGAAGTCCCGATAGTGTAATTCTGATAGACACGAGTGTTTCATGTATGGCGCGTTTTCAGGGTCAAAATTAGATATGTGTAACTTCTTCCTTTTGACTTTCTAAATACAATCTTTTTGCGCATTACTACTTTAAAAACACGTCGTTCTTTGCAAAGTAACTTCTGAAACAAGTTTACAGGCTCGTGCCGACTTTTAAACCAGCTACTTTGTGCATTACTACTTTTAAAAACACACTAGTAGACTACTCTTTGTAAGATTACTTATGAAACAAGTTTGTAGGCTCGTGCCGACTTTTAAACCCGCAACTTCTCTTGTCTCATATTTGTAAAGTCGTGATGTCACGCAACACTCCATGATTTGCGAACACTCCATGATGACTTGCGAATGCTCAATGACTTGCAAAACACTTTTCGCCAGGCGTTCCTTGTCCTACTTGATACAGTCTCTCGCACATCTTCAGTTTTTAATGGCTTCAAACGTTCTCAGAGAGTGTGCTCGGCGCCTCATTGAAACTGTTGAGCAAATTACAAATTCTTCGACTAATGCTGCCGCGTCTACTACGACAACATCAACTGAAACGTGGCCGAGTATGAGTACGCCAAATCTGACAACAACCTTTACCACTATCTATGATTTTTTGACAGTGCTCCGTCCCGCTGTGACGCACGAGATTACATATGAACGCATGTGGCACAACATTACTACACGAGGATCACACTCTTGTTGTACAAGACACATAAATAATCCTATTTATTGAGGCATTTGCGAGACCACCTTGTACAACTCTACAAGAGCTATCCTTTGTGTCAAACAGTACTGTACATACCGTATTTACCCGTGTATAATGGGCGCCCATGTATAATACGCACCCCAATTTTAGACCAAATTTTGGGAAAAAAAGAAAAATAAACTCATCAAGTCAAAGGTTAAATTGTATAACATTTATTTTAATGAACTCGGCAAACTAACCGAAATATTAAATGGTTGCAACATCTTTCACTTACTTAGCTGTCAATAAATTTTACAAGATATACAATATACAAGCGCCTTTTTACGTAACGGTAATAAAATGTACCTTAGCATAAATTCGAACTTACATGTACCTGTACTTAACTTACAAAAATTAAATAACAAATAAAAATTATCTCATAGTAGCGTTTGCTTTTAAATGTCAATAAAGTTCTCGTTTCAATTGCAGCACTTGTTTCCTGTCCTTATAAATAACCTACTCACAGTTCAATTGAGTGTTCAAATGTCAAATCCTTCGAACTCGGACTCGGAGTCTGACTGAAATAGTTCTCTTGCAAACGAGTCATCAAGTTCCCCGTTGCAATCATCTTTGGCCTCGTAAACTAAGTCGTCCTCTGACCCATCAAGACTGTTAGTAATTCCGCATTTCATAAATGAAGATGCAATCATTTCTTCGGAAATGTCCCGCCATGCTCCTGCGATCCAAGAAAGAATCAGTTCCTCAGATGGTTTCTTTTGGCGGCCACTCGCTGTTAACTCATGGATTCCCTCAGCCATCCACTCCATCCACTCCATCCACCTCTTTCTAACACCACCTTTAAATGGCTTTTTGAGAGTCGGATCAAAGACACCGGCTATATCAGTGATGCCGGAAACACTTTCTCTCAAGTCTTGCATGCCGCAGACTTAGACTTTAAATCACGGCCTGAGAATTTTAACGATCCTGGCACTTTCAAGGCGATAACAAACTTTAGCCGGTAAGCATTTATCTTGCAACAAAAGTGAGCCAAAGTATGCCAATAGAGCTACAAGCAACTGCAAAAAGAATTGAGACATTGTGTACTGTAGTGCATATTTCGAGGCTAACAGGGGTTTCAGCAAGTCCCCGCCCCCTCCCCCCTTATCAATGTTGTACCAGATCAAATATGCCATTCAAACTAACAGTCATCAACATTGAAAGGGGGAGGGGGGTCAGTAGCACATGGCATTGATTTCATTTGTGTTACGCGGTCGCTTTTATGCGGAATGAACATTTTTTTTTTAGATAATCCGTCGAGATCAAAAGGTTTATATCATCGAAGAGAACAAATTCTTAACTGGATCAAAACGCGCGATCCTCTCTGAGTCTTACTGGGAAAGCTTTATACTTTAGGCTTTTAAAATAATTTTTTGTGATGAGTGGGAGTCATGTTTAGCCTGTCCTTTTTTATACCACTAAATTGACGCCATGTTTTTACATAAATAGTCTAGGAGGTAGAACCCTGAAAATTTTGAGTCGTAGCACACCCCCTACATATTTGGTTTGATATCATAAATTGACAGCAGGATACTTGTGGAACATTTTTAGGTATGATGTACTGATGTATCGTTGGGACATCTTCATGCTAGGGGCCCATTTGTGAGTGCTGGTATGGTCCCTCTAAATTATGCATATTTTTAGGACCACTATTTTATGCTGATTCAACTTGACATTACTCCCCTCAAATTGGCCTCAGACACTTCAAAATTGACTAAAGCATTAATGGCATAACTATTTCTCAATATAACATGCAAATAATTTAAAGGGGGTTTCCATAGTAACCGTTGCTATGGTAATTTTTACATGAGGGCTAATTAAGCAATATTTACCCTAACAAACCAGATAATAGTCAAAACTCTTCGAAATCACACTGATGCAGATATATTTCACTTCAATGAGTTTACAAAACCATGGTAACCATTTCTAAGGGATTTTGTATTTCAAGTAAAATCTGTTAACAGATAATGTTTTTAACAATCTTCAATTAATTCTCATATGAAAGGATCAGATTGCGTCGTTGGACTTTCCCAAAACAAAATTGCCTTTCGAATTGAAGATGATGAGCTCACTGATGCACTAGTTAAACTGTATTTCATCTCAATTTTTCACATGATCACAAAATGTTTTCATGGGAACTATTGCCATGGAAAATTTATTTCTCTTCTTTCAAAAGCAAACAGTTTGCTTGTTTTAATGTCTGAATTTAGTATGGCAAATGAGTAATTTGTGATTGATGCCAGATATATTGCATTCTCGAATTAATAGTGCCTTTCACGAATCACTGTCTAACAGCAAAACTCATAACCGTACTATGACAGTTACTTCTGTACAACTTTAGAGCCTAAACGTCAGCATCCATTAGGTCATCGTCACTGCTTTCAAGTGTTTCATCAATCGGCTTGTGAGGATTTTCGCAACTTTCATCATTCATACAAAGGCATGCTTCAGTACAGGGCATCTTATTGGCTTTGCAGGAACACAAGTCATCCCTTCTGCAGACAGATTTGCTGCATCTGCATGTCGTCAATTCAAGCAGCTCTTGTGGCGCTGGATCCTTGGACATCAACAGGGGTTCCAACACACTATCCACTTTTCTCCAGCCATTGTTGACTGGTGATGGCAGTTGTTGTGTTGCATTCAAGGAGCGTTTCCACACACATGCCTGGTAGTTAGCCCTTTCAATGTGGTGTCGTAAGCTGTTGCTTGTTGGCGGTAAACCTTCGCTTCTTTGATGCCTTTGGCAGAACATCCAGTATCTTACGTAGTCAGCTGTCACTCCTGCCTTCTTGTTGGTTGTATAAAGGGAACAAATAAACTTCTCACAGGCTTCAACAGTGCTTTCTGATGGAGGAATCTGAATGCCAAGGTTGCCAACATGCTCATGAAGACTGGAATCTTTGATGAATGCCTTCCATGCTTTCTTTTTTCCGATCTTAAACAAACCACTAGTAGTATCGCAACCAGTGAGAGCATGGAATGCAGGAATCGCAGTGCAAATATTCCTACCAAGCTTCTCAGCAACAAGATGGACAGGGATGAAGCGGACCTTATCCTTTACGCCAGTCTTAAACCACAGTTCTTCACACCGTATCATCTGGAAAGCATAGATAGCTAAGACAGCAACATCTGTATCAGGAGACTGGATGACAATAATGTCTTTAGTGGAGGAAGCGTGTGAGGCGTGGAGGATCATCCTCGTGTCAGCTTCTTCATGGTCTGATCTCAACTCTGCAAGGGGATCTGTGCATCCATAGGTTACAATAACTGCTTCTGTTGGATCTTCAAAGCCACCTCTGATTACCAGCTGTTGACCAGGAAGTAAGTGATGTTCACCCAAACCGCACCATTCTTGGCAAAGAAATCTGGAAAGGTTAACTTTGTTGTTCGGGTTGCTGATGAACTTCCCCCATTGTTTTGGAACCGGAGTATGCTTGTTTGTGATTTGGATCTCCAGTGCTCTGCTTGATCCCCTCCTCCGTCTTTCACTCTCCTTTATGGACTCTTGAACATCGTAGCGGTCAAAAACAACATCTACTCTTGTGCACTGACCTTGTCGCAGAGGTGTGAAGAGCACATTAAAGTACCTTTCAGCGAGCTCCCCGAATGTGCGGCAGCCTGAAGACTTCAACATCTGAACTAGGGCCATTCCATCAAAGATGAACGCTGCCGAATGTGCGCTTTGAGGAAGTCTTCCCTGTGCCTGACACTCTCGTTCAATCTCGGCCATAAGAGCACTTTTTGTCGTTTTCCGCAACGCACCATCAGCATGTGCCAATGCAAAGGGCACAGTGGACAGTTCGTAGCTCAGGACTTCTTTCACGTCGACATCACGACACTTGGCAGCAATCAGAAGTCTTCCGAACAAGTTGCGATTCGCTGAAATGGTGATAATCTTCTCGTCTGCGCACTTGATGTGATTAGTTTTCGCCATAGAGGCGAATGTTTTCACATTTACTTTCGAGATCTTGCTCCAAAAAGAGACCCCACCGCTGTTCATTCTTTGACTCATAAACTTCTTTGCTTCTTCTTTTCCTTTCTTAAAAGAGTCAATGAGTTGCTGGGCTGTGTCCTGAGGCATAACTACTCCAGTGGCGATGTTTCGTAATGGAACAGGATATTCTCTCGATGCCTCACTCAGATCAAAAGGGTTTGACATGGTGGTGGTAACTGTGTTTATGAGTTTCTGAACATCGGTTTCATCCCTCTTTATTCTTTGTGAACCTGCCTCCTTGTGAGTCCCAATCTTGTCACAATCTTCAAGGTTACAAAGTTGCTTGGTTGCAGCAGTTATCGAAGCTCTCTTGTGACTCGTTATAAACCACCTCTCCAGAGCAGAGGCATTTTGTGTAAAGCCAACAATACCCCCTCTAGTCTTGCTGTCCAGGTTGATGGTTTGTTCCAAGGCCATGTCGGTCCAAACCTGGCTGAAGCGTTGACTTGATCTACTCACTGGGTTGTTACCGTTTAGGAATTCGTTGTGAACTTCTGGAGCAAGAGTGGGCAGCAAATGCATATCTGCCAAGTAGATTGGGAGCCACCTGGAAATGATAGGAGCATAAGGTCGTAGTTAGGGACAAGTAAAAAGGGGGTAAATTCCGAAAATTAGAAGTGTGACATTTTTTTGCGGACAATGTTTAAAAAAGGAAACCTTTTCAACTATAAAATAATACATCTCCGAAACTGTTAGCAAGAAAACAACTACAATAATTCTGTTACTTTGTTGTCACTAAATTCATGCGTACTTCATTTCGCAAAAATGATGGAACCAAAATTCGCAAAATGGACTCAAAGGGTAGTAAATTTCACGCAAATGTCGCAAATTTTCTCTTACCATTAAAACATCCTTCACTGATTTACAACCAGAAGCGATAAAGCAGTTAATGGAAAAGGCATCAGTTAGTTGGAGCAAAACACTTACCGGTAGTTATTGGTTTCAGTCACTCTGCAAGAACAATGGCGGCACTTTTTCTCGTAGGTATTAAATTTTGCGACTTTTTTTAAATCGCGAAAATGAGAAGTCGCGAAAATAAGTGAGAATAAAGTAGAGTATAAGTTAGATAACTGCTACTGATCATTTTTGTTGTACATATCTGTCCATTCAGTTAAAACATAATTTTTATACTTGTGTTAAAGATTATCTCCCATAAATGTAACCTCTTGAGATGGTTCATAAATGAAAGAAAAAGAAGAATGTCTCTTCTGTAGCAAAAAAAGATAGTCAAGATAGTCAGACGTAATTGTCCAACTAACCTGGAATAGTTAATGCGATCCATGGAAAAGAAGTAAGGAACCATTTCTGCCACTGCATTCAGATGAAGTTCCCACGATCCCTCCCGTTCGGCCCGAATGAAGCGCAACAGCAACAGAACAACATCAATGTACATGTTCCAGAATTGGAATAGCTTAGACTGCTGACTGGCTTGTTGGCAGAAGCTTGCAAATAGTTGTTGAAGATGCGGGAGTTTGTAACACAACTTATCAAAGGAGGTTTTCAGTGAGGCTTCATCATTAATTGATCTTTGACAATTGTTTATCAATGCCAAATACTGATCTTTTGAAGACGTTGGTAGCACAATATCGGACTGTTGGTCCCCGGCTTCCATCCAGGCTCCAAACGCTTGCCACTGCAGTCTCAGCAGGGCTTCGAGAACAAGCTTATGTGCACGTACGCCTCTGTTATATGACTTGCCTTTCAGTAGCATCGATGCAGTGCTGCTTCCATATACACCAGATTCTATAAGAAGGTCTTCAATGCCACTGTCCTGGAAGATCTTTCCAATAACTGCAAGGAAGTTTAACGCTATATGGAAACCCCCCATCCAGATCACAGTGTTACTGAATTCTTCGGGTCGTCGCCACTGAATTTCTTTGGCTTTCATATAAATCGCGAGGTCAAATGTAATTACACTGTGCTTCTGGCCTAGTCCTTCCATCATTGCCTGAACGTTCTTCATTGCGGTGTAAACTGTACTGTATTCAGTCGGTGAACCGTTGATCATTGGGCAATAACCAACAGAGGTTAAGGGTGGAGGCTCACTCGCAATCTTTGCATTAAATCCGCTCCAACTTGGCAGGGGCTGATGAACTGGGCCATCGCAGCAATCTACATGTAGATCTTCAATAAACAACTTGTGCGTACACCTACGTGTTAAAAACCAACCGAGATCCTTCTGAATGGCAGCACTACGAAGAGAACTTGAAGACTGAAACCACTCTTCTTTTACTTTGTCTTTGTAAAGAGTTACTGCAGGTCGCTTTCCACAGGCACCAAACTCCAAGAGGGGTGGGTTTGCAGCTGGTATGTTTAGTGACCGCCGTTTCTCTGAATGGTCACAATGAACCACGGGTTTTGGTTTCGGCCCGTATTGCTGTCTTTGGTACAGGACAAGTGTAGTGGCATGGGTGGTTTGCTTCCCATCAAGCGTCTCCTCGTTGATGTCATTATTGTCTCCGGCGACTTGAACGAACACTCCAGGTGTAATGTTAGATGGAATTACAGCACCCAAACTCTCTGAGTTGGCTATAATTTCTAATGCCAAGCTAGTGTCAATTACTTCTATGTCATCATAGGAGCAGCAGTGACCGAACCTATTTAGCATTGTCACCAGGAGCTTTGAACCTGAAATATGCCTGACGGACATCGCCAAGCCAATGTGCTTTGGAGTCTTGATGCGACCATGCGTTGTGGCATAAACCAGGTCTTGTGCAATAGCCAGAATATGTCGCTCGTCTGCATCACTGGAAGCAGCTGGAGAGGACACATCAACTTTGTCTGGATTTGAGATCATCAAGCAGAGAAATTTGTAAAGATCTGTAGGCATAAGACTCTTTACATTACAGGCACTCAAATCCTCTACATCAACGGGTTGAATCCCTATGTTTTTGCTTTCTTTCCTTATGCTTGACCTCAATATTTGAGCGGCGTGGTATAATGTAGAGTTGACATCATTCAGGCCCTGTGTGTTTGAGGACTCATCTTCAGAAGGCGTTGAAATCTTAGTCGAATGGCAAGTTTTCTTAGCAGCTGCATTGATGACATCCTGCAAAGAAATAGAACTAGAGTAAACCAACTCCGGCTTCGAGGGGTCCGGTAGCTTCTGAAAGACAATTTCCTCTTGAAAACACTGCTGCAGTCTGCGTTTTAGCCTTTCTGTCTTGTAGCTTTTTGCCGTGTGGCAGCCAAGGTTTTCTAGAATTAACTGATAGGACTCCAGGAGCGTTTTCATGTCAAGAGCCACTCCTGATTCTAACTGTGGTTTGATGTCTTCCCTCATTTGTTGAAATGCCTGTGTGTAGACATCTTCCTCGCCGTCAACTCGAAAGTCAGCAAAAGTCAAATTTGATTTACTGACGTACTGAGATCTGCAATGTTTATGATATTTGGCCTCTGCAGCAATCAAATCAACCCCCAAAATCTTCAACAGCATGCTCTCATCACTCCTTGCTCTTGCAGCCTCTTCAATAACTTTGCAAGAATCAAATGTTGAAACGTTCATCAGCTTTGTTGTTCCTTTTGACTTTTTCTGCTGGCAGAATAGACAAAGTGACCAATCCACCGCTTCAACTTGAGATCTCGAACTTGGTCTATCAACATCACGACTGTCTTTACTTTTGACAGAACGTAATGGTTTAATGAAGCTAAGATTTCTCTTGCTTGTATAACTTTGAAAACACTTGCCATGCCAGACAACATTTAATGAATTTAAATTTTCAAAAGCAGAAGAAATCCTATGGTAAGTTTCATCTTGTCTAAGCTCCACAGCTTCTTTGAATGATCTTAATCCAGGCTCTGTAGAGCATCTTAGTTTTTCACTGCTTGTTTCTTGACAAATGATACATTTGGTGAAGTCTGTACATAGTTTGAGTTTCTTTTTTGGTGGCAAAAGTCTCACTTCTTTTTCTTCGTCGCTGCTTTCAGTACAACTATCCATTATCAAGCATCTTAAGAAAAAGTAAAAATTAATCATGTAGCATTCTATCTGATCTATTCAATAAACCTAAATTCCAGAAATGTGAAACACCAAGAAGCCCTTTGGGCTTTACATATTTTGTAATAAGTAGTCAGTAGGCCGTGATCAATAGTTCGTAGCAGGGTTTGTAGTTCTTAGTCCCTAGTTCACAGTCCAGTCCCTGGTCCAATATTTATCAGCAGCAAGATGGCGTCTCTTTACTCTCAGCTGTTCTCTTTCTTTTATTTGATTGTTTTGCGTGTTTTGAGTAATTTTTCGCTACAAAAAGACTCAGGAAGTAGATCTAAAGTAGCGAGCACCGTTAAAACACAGATATTGCGATAATTCGGGGATACATTTTACAGTTTATATGTGCAATGCTTGATCGATCGATCGATCGATCAATCGCTCGATCAATTAATCAACTGAGCGTGGTACGCGGAGAGTTGCTTACGATAAAAAGGAAAAGGAAAAAGACAACAACATGTAACACTTGTCAAAAAAAAAAACGCGACAAATAACCTTTACACAGCTTTACACTTTCAGTCATTTACATATCTTCTTGCATGTTTGATATCTTACTGTTCAAGATAAATTGGGCCATTTGTTCCACAATTTATGCATAACTTCCAATACCTTGCTCTAAAAATACGAAAGGACTTGTTTTCAAAGCAAAAAACGTTACCTTAGAATGAAAACGTTGTGACTGCGTAAATCCAAGATGACCGCACTATTGAGCCTGTAAGTACCAATTGCATTATGGGAGCTTTTCTCCCTAAGCACTGTGGGATATATTTGAATCGGCGGAGATGGCAAGGATCACTCAAAGAAAAATGTAAACACAAAAAAGACATGAAGTTACTAGATGTGCTCTATGTTAAACATCTTATTGAAAGAGAGAATTTTCAACCATTCTGTTGCTAAGGGAATTCGTAAACAATGCAATAAAGTAGATTGCAGTTGTTAAACAGAAAATGCATGTTTTGAGTAGAACAATGCTATAATGTCCAAATAATTGAAACTTATTGAAATGAATGATAACATAGTGATAAAAAATTTGACTCGCATTCGAGAGAATCTGGCAAATATTACTTAATTAGCCCTCATGTAAAAATTACCATAGCAACGGTTACTATGGAAACCCCCTTTAAATTATTTGCATGTTATATTGAGAAATAGTTATGCCATTAATGCTTTAGTCAATTTTGAAGTGTTTGAGGCCAATGTGAGGGGAGTAATGTCAAGTTGAATTAGCATAAAATAGTGGTCCTAAAAATATGCGTAATTTAGAGGGACCATACCAGTACTCACAAATGGGCCCCTAGCATGAAGATGTCCCAACGATACATCAGTACATCATACCTAAAAATGTTCCACAAGTATCCTGCTATCAATTTCTGATATCAAGCCAAATATGTAGGGGGTGTGCTACGTTTTTCATTTTCTAGGCCTTTCCTGAAAATCTCCTCTTAGTCTAAAAAAGTCGGTGCAAATTTGAAACGAGAGAAGTAGCCTGAAAATGCGCCATATTCATGTACATGTATAAACTTCTTGCTGCTGGACCCAGTAACGTTTTCTCAGATCATTGACATGAATGCTATTAACTTCTTGTGGCTGGAGCGCTGTAACTTCTTCTTTGATCATCAACACAAGCACTACATATATAAGCTTCTTGCTGCTGGACCCGGTAACTTTTTCTTCGATCATCGACACGAGCACAATAAATAACCATTACAACGACAACATCTTCCTGTACTGTAGATTCCCGAACCGAATGACTGTGCTGTTCTTGTTGTTGCTTTTCTAACCTCAGCCGCAAATTAATGAATACCAGCAAGCTTTTGAGCTCTGCAACTTCGAGGCAATTTTCACTCTCCTCCACAACAGTCACCTAAGGCTGTACCAGTTTATTTTCAGCCGAGCTACGTGAAGCTATGCGAGCACTCTCCAATTGTCGCACCAAGCGAACAGTGGCAGAAAGGCTATTAGGTTGCTTGATAAACAATTGCTTGTGGCATCCATCACTACGGCGAGCACCCTCCAAAAATCGATCCTTTGCTAATTCTTCCTTGAAACAGTAGTCAGCATCAGGGTAAGTCCAGAAGATTATCAGCATGCATTTCGATGTCCTTGTTGCTGTTTTGGTGCCGAGATTGAAGGATCAGTTTGTAATCCCCGGGGATTTGCCTGAGTCAAAGTGAACCATAATGCATTGCAAAAATTCTTCATACGAGGAGCTCTAAGGAGTTGAACAGCTCTGTATGCTGTTTGGTCCAGCAAAGTGGCCAGAAATGCTCTTTTTTTCGATCCTGGGATGTTAACCAGCTTGGAATGTTCATCGAATTGGGACAACCAGACCTTGAAATGTTGTCCAAGTGAATATGGTTTTGGCTGCTTTAAAGCGACGTTTCTGCTGATTGGATCGCTTGAACTTGATTTATCCGAAGAGCATTTGAAAGCCTCAGTCATAGCGATAATTAGCTCACTTATCGAAGCACCAGTGTCTCTGTGCCTGGTTTGATGTTGTTTCAGTTTTGACAGCGTGTCCACCGATGACATTCTTATCGTTGGTTCCTTTCGACTTCGTTTCAAAGCCACCAGTTGCTCCGTTGCTCCGTCTTTGGTTTCTTTCCACACCCTTTGAAAACCACCAGCTGACATGTTACTCATAGTTGCCTTGTCCGCTGCCACCAATTTGAAAAAAAAAAAAACGGACAAGAACCTCTGCAACTTGGAGCTGTCTAACCTATTTTTACTAGTATCAAGTGGTCACACAAAAGTGCAGACATTCCGGCGTGAGACCATGTGATGCTAATACTACAAATTTTAAAAAAAAGTTTAAACAAGCTGAAACATCGAAAAACGTTTGTAAGACCTTTCTAAAAGTCCTGACGTTTTTATCAAGTTATTACAGAATGTATAGTGGCTAGTACATGTGGTATAATGGTATAGTGGTTAGCGCATCTGCCTGCATGCATCATATTCGGTTTCCTTACATAAGTTACTTTACTCCACATTATCGTTTTTCACCGATGCCTATAAATGGATATCAGTGAACAGTTAGCTAAACCTAAAGTAAATTCTGGAGGGTAAGCCTGTGTATCCAATCCAGATTGAATAAGTAATAGTCCTAGTCGTCTGGTGCTGCAAAACTGAGTTGAGCAACAGTACTGATAAGCCACCTGGCTTGTTTAATTCCTTGGATGCCGTTAGACACGGACATTGACACCCTTATCAGCCTACAGTATTTACTCGAATTTTCGACTCTTTGATGCAGCGCTAAATCAACAGTGAGCAGTGCTTATTCGAAGGGTGGTGCCTATGGCCTATTCGGGTAATTACGGTTATACCTGTGTTGTTGTTGTTGTCGTGGGACTGCATTAAATAGATGTCTGACAACAAGGTAAGACCTGAGATAGAAATATGTGACTCGAAAACGACAGATGGGCGAACCTTCTTTGTCATCTGTAGTAACTGAGCATGCAGAAGTCAGTGAGTAATTATAAGAGGAAAAGTAAACAACAATCACGACAAAATTGACAGCAGCAGGGAGTTCGTTTGGATACAAACGTTGGTATTCTTTTGTCTAGTTTTTATCCCACTTTGAAAGGTGATCTTTATATGGTTTGTTCACTTGGCCTTCTTCCGCATAACAATACACAAGGCCATCACAACAGGTCCACCTTAATTAAAACTCGAATTTAGAGCCACCAGAACACGAAATGTTGGCAAGAGTTTCAAAAAACGTCTTATAAAACTAATATTACTAAATTTTGTCCTGATTTTACTTGCCTAAAGTGACCATTTGTATCTCAAGTGTAGTCTCCAACAATGCAACCATTACTTGGGTTATCAAACAATGCTTCTCTCCACTAGTGGAGAGAAGAGACATTGTGAAACAGTCAAGCGATTTTGAAATGTATTGATTAAAAATTCTCTGATGAGTAAATTAACAAATGCCCAATCTCTGGGCAGACCTTGAATAGCAACTACCTCCCCATGAGGAACAAGGACTTGCCAAATACCTGACAAATGCCTGGGTTTGGGCTTTGGGGGAGGAGGCAGTCACGCTTGGAATTAACTGAGCCATAACAGCAGCATGCCACCAGAACACGAAATGTTGGCAATAGTTTCAAAAAATGTCTTATAAAACTAATATTACTAAATTTTGTCCTGATTTTACTTGCCTAAAGTGACGATTTGTATCAAGTGTAGTCTCCAACAATGCAACCATTGCTTGGGTTATCAAACAATGCTTCTCTCCTATAGTGGAGAGAAGAGGAATGGTGAAACAGTCAAGCGATTTTGAAATGTATTGATTAAAAATTCTCTGATGAGTAAATTAACAAATGCCCAACCTCTGGGCAGACTTTGAATAGCAACTACCTCACCATGAGGAACAAGGACTTGCCAAATACCTGACAAATGCCTGGGTTTGGGCTTTGGGGGGGGAGGCAGTCACGCTTGGAATTAACTGAGCCATAACAGCAGCATGCGAGACTAGTAGTGAAATAAGTACTCGCTACAGGCCTAAAGCAATACATGGCTCCTTTGTTATCCGGATGCAAACGAGACCATATTGTATCACTGTTGTTTTTAAGTCATTGTATTTGAAGTCTGTATTGTTTCTTTTGTCTGTTACACGAAGCAGGAGCCCCAAAAATGTAAATAGTTACAGTGCATTTAAAGTACAGAAATATTGCATTGCATGACAAAACCTGTTGCGGACAAAATGAAACCTTCACTGAATAGCAGGTACGTGCTGGATAAACGTTTAAACATTTGCACATCACAAAAGTGGGTCAGCACCAGTGATTTTTCAGTTTGGGTGTCATTGCCTCTTATTTTATATCACCCTATATGAAAATAATTTGTGAGCAGTGCCAGGGAATAACACCTGTTATAATCACAAATCGTTTACAGGGGCAGAAATGCGGATCTTATCGCTTTTTAATGGCATCAAGTAGTGCATTTGCGCCTGTATTGCAAATTAAATGCGCCATGCACTGTCCATATGTTGCGCTTTTCAACAACAATTGATCATAAATATGACAACAACAAACGGTTCCCTGAAAAACAGGTTAAGCAAATAAAACAAAATGGATCAAAATCCACCAGTCACAGTCTTGTAATGTGACTTTTTGAACCAGTCTAAAAACATTTGATGGCAGTGTGAATAGTTTGCATGTTATTGAGAGGTGCAGTGATGCCCAGCTTGTTATTAATTGTCAAATGAAGTACTCTGTACTTAGATATTATCTTGAAAGTTGAACATTCGAAGGAAATGTTTTATCACCTAGATTACAATTGAAGGCTTCTGGGCAAGAATGTCCTCTGTGACTTTTTGGCAACTTTCACTTAAGGTACCCGCCCAGGGTATATTTGCCCTCTCTGAATATCTCCCAAAAATGTCTCAGTAAGTATCCTGATGTCGAATTTCAAAATCCAAAATTTCGGATCAATATCTTAAATCGTTCAGAAGATATGGACATTCAAAATTTGGCCTTTTGACCACTCTGATTGGTTGAATTAGGTCACATGACCCTTTGGCGGGACATTCAAAATATAGTATTTTCAAGTGTTTCTGTAGCTGAACTGAGTTGTGCTAGCAAATTCAAATGAAAAGAAACTGATTTTGAGGATTGAAAACATTTTTTAATATAATTTTGATCTGTCAAGTCAACAGGTGACACTCTAAAAGTAGATTTCTTAAAATAAGGATAACATCACTTATTTTAATGTCCCCAATTAAGGAAATGGTTTCTTGTTTTAAACTCCTTAAAACAAGTTATTCTATTCTCAAAACAAGATATTTTCGTAAAACAAGACTTTATTGAACTTTATTGAACAAGAAGTACAGAATATAAGGGAAAAAATGCATTTTTTTATCTGTACTCACCTTTCTTGAGAAGTGATGAGAGACTGAGAGAGTCATCTCCAGGCCTTTCATGTGGCATTTCATAAATGGTTTTTGCTATTTTGCCACCTTATATTCCCTGTATTTATGGGTTTGGGGAAGCAGGAAATCCCTGTGATATTCCCATAGTTGCTGTCTGCAATTTTTAATTGAAAAAATTTGAATTCCCACACCTCTTTCCTTCGAACTTAAAACAACATCTTGAATTTTCCCCAGCTAAGGGGCAATGAATCAAATTCATCTGACCATTAGTAATTCCCATATGTTCCCCTGGTTGGCTAGGCCCCTACCCCCACAGTAGTTCTGGACCACTGAACATGTATGTACAATGTATCACATTGTTATTTCAGATGACAGAATGGCATAATGCTATTGAAGAAACACAGTATGATCATGATGTACATGACAGTACTAGTGTATCAGAACAAAAGTCACTGCATGAGCTGGCAGGGCAGTATGTTGTTAAAATAAAAGAAGGGAATCGTCTGACGAATAGAGCTACTCAGAATATAGTACGTTCAACAGCCCAGTTATTCCAGACAGGATGACAATTGCTACAAGAGAGAGTACAAGATTGCCTTCCTGGGGTCAACATGGAAGTGGATGATGTTCCCGGTCTTGATGATGCGTTTCAAGAGGTGTCTCAGCCATTTGAAGGGCTTCTAACAGCATGGTTACAGGAAGAATTTTACAAAACACATCTCAAATATGTGGTAATTAAATCACTGTAACAAGTAATAATTTTATTGTTCATATTATTCTGTTTTGCTTTGCTTTGTTGAAGTTCAACATCATTGCAGAAATATTGATGCAAGCTTTGAGGCTACCACCAGAAATATTTTATTACCCTGTATCAATTAATATATAAATTATTATACAGTGTAATAAAAGATTTCTGGTTGCATGTAGCTTTAAGGCTTGCATCAACATTTCTGAAATAATATTTTAGCTTCTTTGATGGCTATAAAGTTTATCAGTACCTTTTTCTCAAATACAGGGTAGTTTTGATTGTTGTGTAATAATCGTTGTCTTGAATATGATCTATGTGTAAGAGCAAAAAACTTCAACAATCCATCTATATCACAGTTCAAATTCAGTTTATGCTTCTGTTTCTAACCAGATTCCCTTTTTTAATTTAATGTCCTGGACACAGGAAAAAAAATAATGGGTTAAATACATTTTGTATCTCATCAGGAACTAAAACGAATAGTGCTAGGGACCTCAAGGAGTTTTGCCAAGAGGAAAAACAAGAGAAGAATTGTTGAAGTTGAGGAGGCATTCTACTATATCCCACTACTTGAAAGTTTACAGGTTCAACTTTGTTCACCAAAATTGCTTGAAATAATCTTGAGCGGGCCAAGCAAATCCAATACACTAGGGACACTGAATGATTTCTGTGATGGGACATTTATGTCAGAGCACCACCCCTTGTTTTCCTGTGATAGCAAAGCTATAAATATCCTGGTGTATCATGATGATGTAAATATTGTAAATCCTCTGTCGAACAAAGCTCACTCCTTAGGTTTTTTCTATTATCAGCTGGCCAATTTACCACCTAAGTATCTTTATAAGTTGAAGTCAATTCACCTGTTAGCAATTTGTCATAAGAAATATGGCTTGAACAAGATTTTTGAACCACTAGTTGAAGATCTTAAGTCACTAGCTATAGATGACAGAGGTTATCCCTTTGCCATTGATGGTATTGGCACACTACGTTTAAGAGGAGCCATGCTATTGTTACTAGCAGATACACCAGCCAGCCAAGCTGCTGGATGTTTTAAGGAAGGCGTTGGAGGTGCCCGTCGCAAATGTCGTCACTGCATGGCAACATTTGAGACAATGCAACAATTTTTCACTGAGGAGGAGTTTGTATTGCGCAGTAAAGAAAGCCACGAGGAGCAACTCAGGAAATTAGAGCAGGCCTCCTCTCCTTTCTTAGCGGAGTTCTATTCAAAAGAGTGTGGGATAAATTCACGTTCAAAGTTGCTTGAAGGGCCTTACTTCGATGTATGTGAGCAGCTTCCTCAAGATGTTATGCATGTCTTTTTGGAAGGCATTCTAAGTTACCATCTTAAATACCTATTACAGCATTATCTATTTGAAGAAAAGGCTTTTTCACTGGAGGATCTTAATAAGGATGTGCAGAATTTTCCTTTAGGTTATTCAGAGCAAAAGGATAGGCCAGTGTCCATTTAACAGGCTGATCTTGATTTTAAGGCTAGCACTAATCTTGGACAAAGCGCAAGTAGGATGCATTTACTTGTTAGAATTCTACCATTTATTTTGGGAAAGTATGTTGACATGACCACAGACCACTGGCACTGTTTCTTGTCTGCCTTGGATGTTATGGTTTTGTTCCTTTCTTATTCAGTTACCTGTGCAGGTCTAGTATATCTAAAGAATGCTATAAGGCTGTACTTAAGATCATTTAAAGGCCTATATAATGCTAGAATAACTCCAAAATTGCATTATCTTGTGCACATGCCATCTTTAATGTTCAAGTTTGGCCCTCTGATAAGATCATGGTGTATGAGAATGGAAGCAAAGCACTCCCATTTTACAGCGGTGATTATATTGGCGTGAACACCTAAAATATGTCTGGAATGTTTATTGTGTTGCAACCAATCACAGGTGAGATCTTCACACCACAGAAACCACAGGCAACGAACGGTTTCCTATCGGTCATGGAACAAATTATTTTCGTTTTGTTTAAGGATACAAACTGCCTTATTAGGAATTTAAAACACCGCAGTTCCCCAAGAACAGTGCAGAGGACTGCATCCAGTACATCGTTCGATTTTAGAAAGAAAAGTTTTAGAAGCCAACGCGACGCGACGGCGACCAGCTTACCATGTAACAACATATCACATGAAGACAATAAGGCAAAATGAACAATCGTGATGTTTTCGTTTCTGATAGCATTATCCTTGCTAATATTTTTTTTGTAGAACAAGGGGATTCGATTTGTGTGGACTAACGTTTGAACCTTCGAACTACTGTGCTGGAAGAAGTCCCTTGATCTCAAGGTCGCAAACTGGAAAGACCGCCGACCAAATTCAACATATATGGAATGATTGGCACATCACGCAAAGTAAACAGTCCAATTTTCGGTATTCCTTCCAAAATATAATTTTGCTTTTCTCTGAAAGCATTTACGCATTTAATATCTGGGGGATTACATGCTATAGGAAGCTAGTTATGAGGGGATTTAGCCAAGAAGACTTCAAGTCCCAATTAGCACATTTTGCGCGCAAAAGAAAAATATATGATTATCTCCGATCGCAGTTCTTCTTACCAAAAGAATCCCCGTAAATGTCTGAATGCTCACATGTTACAACCCAACGGCTTTAAATTGTTTAATGCATATCTAAAAATGTATTTTTCTAGGAAGAATTCGACAAGAACAACTCTCGAATTTCAACTGTATTATATCCTTCATGACTATGCTTGCTAGTTACACATATGAGACTAGGAAACATGTACAACTTTGTAGCTGACAGAAAAAAAGTATCTGCAACACTTTCGCCTGTATCAGTGTAAAAACACGTTTATGTCCTTTGCCGATGTATCTCGGCTTCAAGTGAAAGTAACAACAACATAGTGACATACAAAACATTTCAACATATATAGCTGTTACACGCGGGTGTTATAAGCCTAAAAGAATTACAATTGATATGGGTGGAATCTTACTGACACACTTGAAGTTGAATTTGACCCGTTGTTTAAACTGAAACCATTACAAAATGAATTTTCGGGAGGATTAGCAGGCAAAGAAATGGGAAGTAACGCAGCACTTTCCTTAAAAGAACTTACTTGGCCTTGACAGTTGTCAATCAGGTAAGGTAAGCGCCAATCCTCTGATTCCAGTGGTACTTTGTTTTCAGGCGCTTTATGAAGGTAAAGCAGATCTTTATCAAGCTGTTGATGATTCAGATATTTTACTGGATTCAGACGTTTCAACCGTGGACGCATTATGGCGAAAAAATTCCCGCGCGATCGCTGAAGCTGTAACATAAATTGCTCCAGAGATTGCTTGACCGTTTCCTTATTTTTCCTTAGCACAGTTAGCATTTTTTGAGTTTCACTGATTGAATTTCTCAGTTCTGGATGTTTGTCTTTCAATTTACATTTAATTTGAGAATCACATGCAATTTCCCGGCAATTGTTCCTGTTATGGCCAGACTGATGACAGTGACTACAAATTCTTCCGCGGGAAACGGTTTGGAGCAAATCATTTTCGTCTTTAAGCTTTGCCAAGTGGTCTTCTGCACTTGAAATCTGTGCCTCCAAAAAACTGACATTTTCAACAAGCTATTGCTTACGGTGGTCTAGAGGAGAATCGATCTTGCGTGTGGTAGTACTGCTTGAGTTTGATGCAGTTGCCGTCTCTCCTTCGGCTGGCCAAGTTTGTGGTTCGTTACTGCTAAACTGCAACTACTTCGGCATTAAATGTGCAGTCCTGCCAGGTTCTTGTGATTTAAGCTTAAGTTGTCGCAGTTCGTGGTCCAGTGCTCGCTTCTTCGCGAGAAGCAGACGTTTTGGCGACGAGAATATGTAGTCGAGATCGCCATCTTGAAGATATTGTAAGGATTTGCGAGTCGAAAATCCCCGGGATTCAAATTCATCCGCCAATCGTTCTATTCCTGGTATTCCAATTGACATAAGCCACTGTTTTACTTCTGACATTTCCGTATTCTTCAGAACTCTTCTGAACACCTGCAACGTACGGTACACCTGCAACGTACGGTATTTTTAGATACGCGATAAAGGCGGGAATTAAAATTAGACTTGCTGACAGCTGTCAAAGCTCTCTGACATTTTCCTCTGTTTTTGTTTGTCTAGTCACGCAGTGTTATTTTTCCAAAGCGATCGAGTGGACTCTCTAATAAGGGAATAACATGAGCGCAAAGTTGTGATAAACAACTGTGTCATGAAAGGGCAACACGTCTACGAACATGCTGTAAGCGTGGGAGAGACTTACGAGTGCCTTCCAGAAACGAATAATTCGAACGTAGATGAATGAAATACCCTCCGCGATGGCAATTCGGGTTTCTTGCTGAGCGAAAAGGGTAAAGCGACGGAGGAAAGTTTTCAACTGGTTGAAACACAGTTCACAGGTGTTTAAGTGGGGACAATAAGCAGGCTGAAACAATATACGTACTCCATATTCATCAAACATATCCCGGAGCATACCCTCTGTAAAATGCCCATGATGAAAGCCGCAGTTGTCCATGACAACTGTATCTCCTCTCTCCAAAACAGCACTCCCGTCAGGGTTGTCCATAGTTAGGAAATCTTCAAAAAATAGAAGCAATTCATTTACGTTTGAGGGCCATCTATTATATTGTAATGGTCAACACGCAAGGCTGAATGCAGTAAATTAACCGTGTAGGTGGCATTAGAGGCGTATTTTTGATATTCAAGTGCTCTCTCTCCGAGAAACGAGTTGCCGTATTTTCGATTTCCCTCGGTTCGGATCACACTTGTTTCATCAAAGAAATGCAAGCTGCTGGGACCGAGTTGGCTGATTTCTGCAGGGAATGCGTTTTGACTGTCAACGTTTCGACCTTCAGTTGATTCTAAAGGAACCTGCGTGATTTTCTTTTAAGTCATTATGAGTTCCTTGTTGAAAAATCTTCTCACGGATGCATTTGACGGTATTTCCCCTGGTAAACTGACACCATCCAACAATAATCTCCTTTGTAGCTCGTTACTATGCGAGCTTGGCTGGCATAGCTTTTCAACTTCCAGGTAAGAGCGGGCATTTTCGGTTAGAACTGACTCCTTACGTCCACTTAGAGCCCTTCGCGGGACAGAATAATTGTTTTCATTATATTCCTTTATAACTTTCGTAATAAATCCGGTACTAACTCGTGCTTGAGCGTTTAGTTGTCTGATTGAAAAACCGTTGTTGTGAAGATCTAAAACGTTTTCCCGTATTACTTGAGGATAAGGTTTCCCCATGTCGTAGATTTGGCCATGTTGATTCTCCCTCACGCGTACATTAGCTACCAAAATAAAAAAAACAAATTACCAAAATAGTAAATCTCCCTCACCTTACAAAAAAAAGTGTTTACGCTTACTGCATTAGCTGCGAAGCGATGGAAATCGGAAAACTCTAGCGGCTTACCTTGTAACATTGTAACTTGCGATCAGGCGTAACTACAGATTTCGATCGTTACAAAAAGTTTGAAAACTCGCGCGCCAAACCGTCGCATGCATCGGCTTTGTTATTTATTTCAAAATCGCTCAAACCTGTATTCTTCGATATTATAGCAAATACTGTAAACAAATAGGAAGGAAAAGCAATTGTTTACTTGTAAAAAGACTGAATGTTAAAACAAAATGAAAATAATTTGTTCCGTGACAGATAGGAAACCGTTCGTTGCCTGTGGTTTCTGTGGTGTGATCATCTCGTCGGTGATTGGTTGCAACACAATAAACATTCCAGACATATTTTAGGTGTTCACGCCAATATAATCACCGCTGTAAGAACCTGGCAAAAATTGTAAAAAACTTTCAAAACCTTCCATATACATTTTCCACAATGTATCAAACCATGGAAGCTTCAGATCTTATTACACTAGATGATGAAACAGACCCCTGGCCTTTGTTTGCTTATGAAATTATATTTGGCAATGGAAAACATATAGATGTCAATGAATTCAGGCATGCCACAGAGTGTCTTCAGAACTTCAGAACTTCTATGGGATCCATTACCAACGACTAGATGGTATATTTCTACTGAATTCTGTAACTATCCATGGCACTCGATACAAACCAGGAGAAAATAATTATCTAGTTGTTTCAACTGAACAACCAGAATTTGGGAGGTTGATAAAAGTGTAGCAGGTGCTTGATTATGGGATTTTTTTGTTCTGCAAATGATGCATACCAAAGCCTTTAGAGAAGATCTCAATGCATTTGAAATAAGTGAGCCACAGATGGCACAAGGTAATGAAATAAGAGCTGCAAATGACCTCGTGCACCCATATGTTTATCACTCCTATTAATTTCAGCAAGAAAGGTTCATTACAAGAAGGGAATTTGATTTCGTCTGAAGTGCAAAGTATCTATGTGACACTCAGAGCAGAAAATCCCTCTAAGGAAAGACAAATTGTTGTTTTTCTTCTTGTGTTCATGATTGTGTACATGATTGTGTACATGATTGTGTATATAATATTGTAGCAGTGAGGTTGAGAAGTGTTACAATACTGGTCAGTTTAATACCTTTTCGTATTGTTTGCACTTTTGTGCTTGTTTTATTTCAATAAATTTTGGTTATCAAGTAAGTTAAGAATGTTTCAAGTTGCCATCCAAATTTCCCACATCCTGTTCCTTTTCAAATTCATACTTTTCCGAAATTTATTCATTTTACTGGCAACACTATGGGTACACATCTCTCAAAAAGTAAAGTGACAGAAAGTTGTGTGTGCAATAACTTGTTCGTTTTATGCTCCATGATTTTTAGGAAGATATTGACTTAGCATAATTTTTTGTAGTAAATGTAAATTAAAAGTAATGTCTACCATTAATACATTTGTAACAGTGTTATGTTTCTTTTTGTATTGCTAACTTGTGATAAATAAAGTGAATGATTGTGAAGTCTTGAATTAAGCCCATGTATTGTTTTAAGATTACCAGGTTCCTGATTTCAAGATTTGATAGCTTGAAATCAGAAAGTGGAGGAAACGAAAATAGGGAGCTTAAGATCCAGGACGCAACGGTTTTGAGACGCGGCCGGAAGTAATTTTTCACAGAAAAGCAGCAGTCCGCTTGCCTCGGAGTGCTGGCTCGCAGCGTCGCCGTCGCGTAGAGAACTCGAGTCAGAAGGATTTGGCGTTGTGTAGAAAACGTGAGTATTAAATGTTCTTGTTTTGAAGAAAACGGTGTATTAAGTGCCAACCCTAAACATAAATCGAAACCTTGATTCATATTGAAACTTTCTAGCGAAATTTACGCCGCAAAAATGGGAAAGCTCTGACTTTTTTAAACTTTATTTACAGGTTGACTTAGGTTAGCGGAGAATGGCTTCCACAAAATCTTCGAAGTAAGTTGTGTCTCCAAGCTTCCTCTTTTTCCCTCCTGTTTTTTACCCTTGTATTTAGCAAAATTAAGCGTTAATTTGCTAAGAACATGCAAGAAGTGATGTTTCGTGGAATTAAGCACAAAATTATTTTCAACTCAGTCTGAGCTCAAATTTAACTCGGTTTTAAAGATGTTGTTGTTTTATTTTTTCTTTTAGTTGGGTGATGTCTCAGTCGACAAACGACCACGGCATAATCCTGTGTAGGGAAGTTGCCAAGTCCACACAGAGAAGAAGCCTGTGGGAAAAAATTGCCGACTTTGAATAAATGTTCAGTTCCTAAATTTAGCGTTGATAAGTGGTTGGTTCGCGACCACGTGGGAATTCTTGTTATTAGGTACAAGAAAAACTGTGTGTTTCCAGTCGACAAGACCCGAATTTCACGCCAGTCTGTTCAAGCGCGACAATCCTGGCATAAGCATATCGCGTTGTGTGTTTTACACTAGAGAGGACGGTCACCTATTCGAGAAGAAAAAACTCTTATTTACAAGCAGGAAGGGTACCAAGAATGTTATAGCAGTCGACGATGAATGAAGAGGAGAGAGGAGAAGAGCGGGAAGATATACAACGCATTAGGGACATTTTTGACAGTCAGAGGGAAGGTAGTCACTTGAAGGCGAGCAATTATCCCCAGAGTTTGTTATTCACCGCAAAGTTGAATTATCTGCAGGACGAATTGTGGACTCAGAGTGAAGCAGAAAAGGCATCGCATTTCAACCTCGTCTCGCAAGTGTTTCTCGGAGGACAAGAACAGAACTTTATTCGTGTGACCTTACCTCTCTCGCAAGAAAGTTTTTACGGTTCTTCGCGCTGTGTTAATTTTGTACGAGCTGTTTTAAAATGTGAATGGACTTGCGGAGACGCAGTTTTCGAGTGCAGTGGGTTTAATCTAACTCTTAGGTTGCGTAATTATTTTAAAGGGTATGTAGGTCAGAGAAATTGTTTTCTTTCGCGCATCAAAGATATTCTTCCTTACAAGCTTAGTGTTTTTAACCCTCTCACTGGACGCAAGTATATGTTTTTGAACGTCGATGTTTTGAATGCAGTTCAAGAGGAAGTCTTCGCAAGTGAAAATGAATATTTTTCAGACAGTGACACTTCAGGTAGTGATTAAAAATTGTTGACATTTACTGGTATTTATTTTCTACGTCTACGCACACTTCATGTTTCATTGTTCTCCAGTAATACTTAGTTATATCGTTAAATGCACATGGTGTTCTTCCACGCTTGTATACACACATATGATTAGTTCGGCTGCAACGTGAAGGGCAGCGAAAGTTATCACAATTTATAACGCTTTCTCTACATTGTGTTACCGAAAGCGAGTTACGTTTAGTCGATCTTATCTTGTACAGCCTTTTCTTGTTTATAATAAAAACTTTTTTCTCATGATGCAATAGCAAGTGTCGTTCATGCTTCACACTAAAGTATTTGCTTCTTTCACATTCGTCGCTTATATCCCACAATTCTTCCATCAAGGCATCATTCCAATTCTTCGTATCTGTGTAAAGACTTCTACTTGGGTAACACTGTTCACTAAAGTTATCTAGCGGGGTTATTTCGAGCGCATCGTACAAAATGCTAAGTTTTTCCTTAACTTTTCTTACAGCTTCACACATGTCCGGTATTCTCTCTAAGCCTTTAAGCAACAACCTCTTTTGCTCTATAGCTTGCTCATCTTCGGCAAAAGGTAGAGCATGACAGTTTACTCGTTTAGGAAAATTAACAATTAAATATTCAATTATTTTGACTTGAGTGCTGAATGGAAAAACCCGCCAATAGTCAGATTTTACTAGCTTCATTCTTTGACGATTTTGTTCTGTAATTCTAAGGAAATAGTTTTCTGCATCCATCCTCTCTAACGAAGGTCTGCAATAATAATAATAGAGAAGGGTTTGAATAAATTACAATCTCTTTTGCAGCGAGAGACAGACCAACTTCCAAACGTGTTTTCACAACATCTCAACTGAAAAGTTGCTTGCCATTTCTCTTCTTTCTTTTCTATCTTAACAGACAAAGATTTAATTTCCCTGCATTGTGAAGTTATAAACTGCATCAGACTTAGGTCTACAGTATCTATCTGCACATTTATGACCATAGCATTCATATTATTTATAAACCTGTACTTGGACAACATCTGTTCAATTGTTTTTCTGTTATACAAAATAGCTTGTTTCACTGCTGCCATTTTGTCGATTTTTTTTACTTCACAGAAAAAAGCATTTGTCATATAACAACTAAACGAATTGTGCAGAGTTAGAAAAATTCGGTAAAATTCCTGCAGGTTACCGTATTTCTGCTGCAGTATTTCGCAGGTGTCCGCGAAGGTTACTGTTTTTTCTAGCATCATAAACAGATGTTTTTTATAAGCAGTATTTTTCTCCATTTGTCTTCTACCTAGGTTTTTATGTGTTCCTATCACTACATATTCTAGTATAAGAAGGCGGAGTTCTGTCGGCAGTCTGTTTAAATTCCATTCCAATGAGTTGTTGCTTGATGAGTTGTTACTTGCGTTTTCCATTTTCTATGAGAAAATCATAGAATTAATCTGCTGTCGATTTCTTCGTATAAAACTCAATTTAGAACTAACTCACCTCTTGAATTATCTTCCTTCCACTTGTATTATTCGGCTTTCTGTTTCACGCAACTGTAAGAAAAAAAAAAAGATAATTAATTTTAAAAAAATAGACTTATTTTTACCATAGCAGACTATTGTGTAGATTCTCTTACCTTCTCTGCTTTATCGTTCCTTTCTAACTAGTCGCAAAAGTTTGCTGAGCAATTTTATTACTTCTATAAACAAAGCATCTTTTTTTGTCTTTTAATTTTCTTCTCACATTTAATTTGCATTGTTTTTTTTAGCGTCTAGCTCCAATCACGCTGTTTTCGAAAAGGCACGTAATCTCTAGCTATTTCTACAAATTTCAAGAGAAAAATGGAGACATGGGAGTCAGAAAGAAATGAAAAGTTTAATTTGTGTCCGGATTTTGTCAGGTATGATAATAGATATAAAAATCAGTGTGTGCAGTTAATTAGTATGTAGTATTTATCTCTGTTCATATTTTATTATAGGTGGAGGCATTCCGAGATGTTCTGAAACCTAATTGACGCAGGTTGGAGGAAAGAAATAAACAATTCTTAGTTTTTATTTTCGGCGAAGAGGGGAGGATGTTGTTCAAAGAGATAGCGAGACTAGTTGACGGCGTCTTTTCTAATGCAAATATTTTTTTTTTGCAGTGATTTGCATTTTCTGCGCGTCGACACGTAAGCATGGCGTCCGAGGGTTTCCTAGCTATAGCAACGGTTGCAAACTCTGATGAAAATTCTACCAACTACGCCGGCAATATGGATAGCATGTCTTTGCTAGAATCGGTGGAAGCTTTGAACGGAGATGGGAGAAGAGTTCGATCTTGAAGCGCTCCGTCAGATAACCGACGCCATTTTCGCAACGCCGCTTGTGAACAATGAAGGCATGACAAACAATGCTAACAACGCGGGTTCTACTTCAACTTCAAATTCTAAGAGAGGAAAAGCAGGTAGAGGTAAAAATTCTAAGAAAGCGGCGCGGCAAGTAACTGTACAAGAGAACACTCACACCCCTGCTCCGCTAGCTGAAAACAGGCAACCTATTCCTGTAACTATGGAGTACGTGCCTTCTCAAAACATGGATTTTATTCAGAACAATACTGGCAGCAGTTTTACACCCACTTCTCAAATGCAAATAATCACTAACAATCCGCAGTTGGGATTAAACGTGCCTGCAAATCAACCTCGGGCATTGTTTTCACCCACAAACGTGCAGCTCAACGCCGTGACCCCTTCACAGGTGCTTTCACCTGCTCAGTCGTGTCATTCAATTAGCGGGGGTCAAATGGCGGAGATGATGTTTGCTGCAAGGCCTGTGGATGACAATAGAAAGAATGCACTTAAACCTAATTATCTCAATCAGTGCAAAAACAGATTACGCAAGTACCAGACAGAAGTCACGAGGGATTTGGTTGATTTAATATACGCCCCATTCGCACACGAAACAAGTTTTGAGAGTTTGGAAGGAGCAGCGTACGAATTTGCTTTCAGAAAGAAAGTTTTCGATTGCATGGAAACTCTCGACAAGCATGCCTCTGCAGTTTGGGAGTTAGAAAAAACCATTTACTCTTCCGTGCTGCCTTTGAAAGAGAAAGTAGGCGGTACTTTGCCTGACAACCACAATTTCAATAGCGTCACTCCCACCCGCATAAACAATGCGCTGAAGAGAAAGAGGCAAGAGGAGCTGGAAAACCTGCGTGATAAAACAATAAGTTCAGAAGTAATTGAGCAGCTGAGACCTCCAAAGTCGTATTGTTTGAAACAATGGCCAAGCCTTTCGTCAGCTCAGCAATTTGAAAAATTGCAGCCTTTGTTCGAGGCCTTTCAACTTATGCGGCAGGATCGCGAGTTGAAACTGCATACCTACACGTACGTGCAGAGTATTGAGCAATTCAAAGGGCTTTTGTTTAGTTTGAAAGAAAAAGAGCCCCGATATTACGAAGAGCTTACACGCTACCTTGTGACAGCTGGAAAATCAAGACTGCGTTGGTACAGAGAGTTCACAAGCGGGAAAATGGATGAAATGACATACGTCGAATTATGTAAAAAACAAAATAGCCAGAAAGCGCCAAGCAACATTTTGCGTTGCGTTTGAAGTTTCTTTTTGTCAATCAATCATACTCGCTATTGTTTACACTCACACCCTGCTCTGCTAGCTGAAAGTAGACAGACTATTCCTCTATCTATGCAGTACGTACCTTCTCAAAAACATGGATTTTATTCAGAACAATACCGGCAGCAGTTTTACACCCACTTATCAAATGCAAATAATCATTAACAATCCGCAGATGGGATCCTGCAAATCAACCTCGGACATTGTTTTCACCCACAAACGTGCAGCTCAACGCCGTGACCCTTTCACAGGTGCTTTCACCTGCTCAGTCGTGTCATTCAATTAGCGGGGTCAAATGGCGGAGATGATGTTTGCTGCAAGGCCTGTGGGTGACAATAGAAAGAATGCACTTAAACCTAATTATCTCAATCAGTGCAAAAAACAGATTACGCAAGTACCAGACAGAAGTCACGAGGGATTTGGTCGATTTAATATACACCCCATTCGCGCACGAAACAAGTTTTGAGAGTTTGGAAGGAGCAGCGTGCGAATTTGCTTTCAGAAAGAAAGTTTTCGATTGCATGGAAACTCTCGACAAGCATGCCTCTGCAGTTTGGGAGTTAGAAAAAACCATTTACTCTTCCGTGCTGCCTTTGAAAGAGAAAGTAGGCGGTACTTTGCCTGACAACCACAATTTCAATAGCGTCACTCCCACCCGCATAAACAATGCGCTGAAGAGAAAGAGGCAAGAGGAGCTGGAAAACCTGCGTGATAAAACAATAAGTTCAGAAGTAATTGAGCAGCTGAGACCTCCAAAGTCGTATTGTTTGAAACAATGGCCAAGCCTTTCGTCAGCTCAGCAATTTGAAAAATTGCAGCCTTTGTTCGAGGCCTTTCAACTTATGCGGCAGGATCGCGAGTTGAAACTGCATACCTACACGTACGTGCAGAGTATTGAGCAATTCAAAGGGCTTTTGTTTAGTTTGAAAGAAAAAGAGCCCCGATATTACGAAGAGCTTACACGCTACCTTGTGACAGCTGGAAAATCAAGACTGCGTTGGTACAGAGAGTTCACAAGCGGGAAAATGGATGAAATGACATACGTCGAATTATGTAAAAAACAAAATAGCCAGAAAGCGCCAAGCAACATTTTGCGTTGCGTTTGAAGTTTCTTTTTGTCAATCAATCATACTCGCTATTGTTTACACTCACACCCTGCTCTGCTAGCTGAAAGTAGACAGACTATTCCTCTATCTATGCAGTACGTACCTTCTCAAAAACATGGATTTTATTCAGAACAATACCGGCAGCAGTTTTACACCCACTTATCAAATGCAAATAATCATTAACAATCCGCAGATGGGATCCTGCAAATCAACCTCGGACATTGTTTTCACCCACAAACGTGCAGCTCAACGCCGTGACCCTTTCACAGGTGCTTTCACCTGCTCAGTCGTGTCATTCAATTAGCGGGGTCAAATGGCGGAGATGATGTTTGCTGCAAGGCCTGTGGGTGACAATAGAAAGAATGCACTTAAACCTAATTATCTCAATCAGTGCAAAAAACAGATTACGCAAGTACCAGACAGAAGTCACGAGGGATTTGGTCGATTTAATATACACCCCATTCGCGCACGAAACAAGTTTTGAGAGTTTGGAAGGAGCAGCGTGCGAATTTGCTTTCAGAAAGAAAGTTTTCGATTGCATGGAAACTCTCGACAAGCATGCCTCTGCAGTTTGGGAGTTAGAAAAAACCATTTACTCTTCCGTGCTGCCTTTGAAAGAGAAAGTAGGCGGTACTTTGCCTGACAACCACAATTTCAATAGCGTCACTCCCACCCGCATAAACAATGCGCTGAAGAGAAAGAGGCAAGAGGAGCTGGAAAACCTGCGTGATAAAACAATAAGTTCAGAAGTAATTGAGCAGCTGAGACCTCCAAAGTCGTATTGTTTGAAACAATGGCCAAGCTTTTCGTCAGCTCAGCAATTTGAAAAATTGCAGCCTTTGTTCGAGGCCTTTCAACTTATGCGGCAGGATCGCGAGTTGAAACTGCTTACCTACACGTACGTGCAGAGTATTGAGCAATTCAAAGGCTTTTGTTTAGTTTGAAAGAAAAAGAGCCCCGATATTACGAAGAGCTTACACGCTACCTTATGACAGCTGGAAAATCAAGACTGCGTTGTTTCAGAGAGTTCACAAGCGGGAAAATGGATAAAATGACATACGTCGAATTATGTAAAAAACAAAATAGCCAGAAAGCGCCAAGCAACATTTTGCGTTGCGTTTGAAGTTTCTTTTTGTCAATCAATCATACTCGCTATTGTTTACACTCACACCCTGCTCTGCTAGCTGAAAGTAGACAGACTATTCCTCTATCTATGCAGTACGTACCTTCTCAAAAACATGGATTTTATTCAGAACAATACCGGCAGCAGTTTTACACCCACTTATCAAATGCAAATAATCATTAACAATCCGCAGATGGGATCCTGCAAATCAACCTCGGACATTGTTTTCACCCACAAACGTGCAGCTCAACGCCGTGACCCTTTCACAGGTGCTTTCACCTGCTCAGTCGTGTCATTCAATTAGCGGGGTCAAATGGCGGAGATGATGTTTGCTGCAAGGCCTGTGGGTGACAATAGAAAGAATGCACTTAAACCTAATTATCTCAATCAGTGCAAAAAACAGATTACGCAAGTACCAGACAGAAGTCACGAGGGATTTGGTCGATTTAATATACACCCCATTCGCGCACGAAACAAGTTTTGAGAGTTTGGAAGGAGCAGCGTGCGAATTTGCTTTCAGAAAGAAAGTTTTCGATTGCATGGAAACTCTCGACAAGCATGCCTCTGCAGTTTGGGAGTTAGAAAAAACCATTTACTCTTCCGTGCTGCCTTTGAAAGAGAAAGTAGGCGGTACTTTGCCTGACAACCACAATTTCAATAGCGTCACTCCCACCCGCATAAACAATGCGCTGAAGAGAAAGAGGCAAGAGGAGCTGGAAAACCTGCGTGATAAAACAATAAGTTCAGAAGTAATTGAGCAGCTGAGACCTCCAAAGTCGTATTGTTTGAAACAATGGCCAAGCCTTTCGTCAGCTCAGCAATTTGAAAAATTGCAGCCTTTGTTCGAGGCCTTTCAACTTATGCGGCAGGATCGCGAGTTGAAACTGCTTACCTACACGTACGTGCAGAGTATTGAGCAATTCAAAGGCTTTTGTTTAGTTTGAAAGAAAAAGAGCCCCGATATTACGAAGAGCTTACACGCTACCTTATGACAGCTGGAAAATCAAGACTGCGTTGTTTCAGAGAGTTCACAAGCGGGAAAATGGATAAAATAACATACATCGAATTATGTAAAAAACAAAATAGCCAAAAAGCGCCAAGCAACATTTTGCGTTGTGTTTGAAGTTTCTTTTTGTTAACCAAACACACTCGCTATTGTTTTTTTTTTCATTGAATACAGACTTATATAATTGAAGTGGCGTATAGAGTGTAGATTAATTTGCATTTTTTCTCTAGTGTAAATTAACTCTAGTTTTGTAGTATGTAGTTGTTTTTCTTTGTATTTTTATCTGTAAATAAAAAAAGCTTGCTTTTATCTTTTCGATTTATGGATAAAAAATTGCTTTTCTCATATGGATAACCAAAAAAAAGGGGTTCATGTTAAATTGCGTTGTATGTTTTCTTATTTATAAATAAAAAAATTTTTCTTAAGTTTGCCTTTTTTCTATTCTTTTTTTAATGAATCACACGCTCAACACACTCGCTGTCCAAGATAAAACAACATCATTTAAAGCAACACTAGTTTATTTAACACACAATTAAAAAAAATACAAGATGAAAAAAACTGAGGCTTATCCGTCATACAAATACGCTATTGGTTTTAACATCAGGAAAACTGCTCAAATCCTAAGCCACTGTCTTTTTAACTCTATGGGTCGTAATTGTAACGCACTGTCCGTTTACTCTACAACTGCGTTTTTCTTGCGAGTTTTTCTTTTTTCTTTTTAAGTGCAGCTTGCACTCCTAACTCGTAACTGTTCTCGTTTGCTTTCCTGTTGTCCTCGGCGAACGTAGTTATCTTTTCATTTCTGTTCTTGTACAGCGTTTCCAGAAATTCCGCCTCAACACTAGTTTATTTAACACACAATTAACAAAAAATACAAGATTAAAAAACTGAGGCTTATCCGTCATACAAATACGCTATTGGTTTTAACATCAGGAAAACTGCTCAAATGCTAAGGCACTGTCTTTTTAACTCTATGGGTCGTAATTGTAACGCACTGTCCGTTTACTCTACAACTGCGTTTTTCTTGCGAGTTTTTCTTTTTTCTTTTTAAGTGCAGCTTGCACTCCTAACTCGTAACTGTTCTCATTTGCCTTCCTGTTGTCCTCGGCGAACTTAGTTATTTTTTCATTTCTGTTCTTGTACAGCGTTTCCAGAAATTCCGCCTCGAGCTCGTCCTCCTCCTCGGCCGCCACCACGAAGTTGCAACGTCCATCGGCTACTTTCCGCGGGCAAACGAAAAACAGCACATCTCTTAGCTCAGCTCTCACTTTATCGTTGTTGGCCATATGAGTTAATGCCGCAGTTTCGCTGTGCTTACAGTCTGGAGGGCGGTTCGGGTTGACAAATTTTGAGCTGACGCGGGCTGAGAGTTCACCCAAGTATCGCGCCTTCTCGTTGCTTGCCTTGTACGGGAGGGCACATCTGTTTGGACACCAAAGGTGAGTTTCACCAGCTTCGCTGGTGGATTCGCTCATTTGAGCGTGACACAAAGGGCAGCGCACACGGCGAGCTACGAAGTTTCCTTCCTCTATAGCTCTTGATTCTTTTTTCGCCTCTTTCAACTTGCGGAGCAGTTCTTTACGCCTTTCCACCTCCGCATCCTCCTCGTCTTCTCTTTCACCATCCTCGCCGCTCTCGGGTTCGCTTTTATCGCTCGAAGTCGAAGGTGCAGGTTCTTCTGCTTTTTTCACTTTCTTTCTCCGGGAAGCCTCGAGAGCGCGGTGACTGCGCGCGCTCCCGTCCACGTAGGGCGAGTCGTTCGTCCAGTTTGTCAAATCAACCATTTCTTTTTCGGCGATGAAATTTTCTGAAACTGGTTCAGGGGTGACGGGACCGTCTACTTCTGCTTCCTCTTGGATATAAACTCTCTTGCCGACTTTCTTGGTGTTAGGCATTTTCTTAGCGAAGTGTAAGCGGGAAAAGTTGAGGGTGAAACTGCACTCAGACACTGCTCACAGCTGAACTGAAATGAATTGCGCGCAAGCAAGTCTGTCCTAAATAGCAAATTTTACGCAAATTTATGCAAATATAAAATGATCATTTATCTGAGTCACACAATACTCAAAACCTAATCAAAACCCTAATAAACAATAACGAGGGGCAAAATGTCAATCAAACACACCTATTTATACACACGAGTGTTCTTTGAGCAATGTCAATCAAGGTCTGCCTCACTGAATGAACGCTTCAGTGATTTGTTCCTGGTGCACGTGAAACATAACTTGTAGCGACTAAGTGCTCTTTTGTCACCTGCGTTATAATCTTTGTAGACTTGTTCTCTTAAAACAATTTTGCACTAGTTACATTTTTCTCTAACTTCGCCTATCTGCTGCAAGCTGCGCACCCCCTCACAGTCCATTTCTATGCATGAGAAAAGATTTCTGTAGGCTGTTGCCAAGTCTTCAATCCTCTCGCGTAATTGCTCTGAGATCTCGTACTCTTGGTCTTTTCTTGTCAAACCTGCCGTGTTTTCAGCTATATTTTCTAAAATATCGTGTGCAAACTCCTGGTCCATCTTCACGGGCTCCTGTTCGAAAAAATTCTCAGGGTTTAAGAGAATTTTGTTTATCTTCATGTCTCCCGCTGTTGTGTATGCAATTTCCGTCTCGTCTATGAAGGCAATAATTTTCTCGCCATAATCCACTCCTTTTCTCACAATAGCTTTACGCACCAGCACGTCAACGCCTATTCGTTGTCGTCTTTCTTTTTCGAGCGTAAAGTAAGGGCAAACAGTTACAACGGCCTGCACATCTTGCGGGGTTACAGCCGTTAGGATGTTTTTGCGTTCGAAAATCAGACTGGTCGAAACCTTGTTCGTTTTCTAAATTGCATAGAAAACTTGCCGCCACGTGGTAAATCCCGCTTTTCAGGAATTGTTTCGGCAGTATAGCGTTAGTGTCCACTTCGTAACATCCTTTTTCCAACTCTAGTTCGACTTTTCTGCTTTTGAAATCCATAACGACTTTCGCTAGTCAATTACTGCCTAAGTGCGTTAACGAAAAAGTTCTTTCAGCTTTAATATAGCATATTTAATTATTGTAAACAATAGCAGTGTTTAAGAGCGCGAATTTCTATTCTTTTGAAAAGCATCTCTTTTGAAATTAGAGCAATGAATTAGCATAAAGTAACTAACGTGTTGTTCGCGCGGAATAACGACAGATATCGGGTCTTAGGGTGAGCGAAAATGGCTTCTTGTTTCGGGTATTCTAGCAGCGAAGACGAAGACGAGGACGGTTTAGATTCTGTGATAGCGGCGCTTTACGCGGAAGTCATAGCGAGAGAGGAGTGTGGCGCGCACCGGGTTATTTTTCAGCAAGAACAGTTGCCCGAGCAGAGCCCCACTGCCAGATCGGCTGCATTACCCGTTGCGGAGCTAGAGGAAGAGCTAGGTGAGAGCTTTAAAGAGTGGGACGAGGAAAGTGATGACGAGGAAGAGGTCGAGAACGTCTTGCGGGCCATCTACGGCGCTGTGGATCAAGAAGGTGGTCGTATGCTGGCGGAAGAGGCGCCGCGCGCGCGAGGACGGGTGTCACTACACGCCGAAGCGTCGCAGGAAATGGCGAGAGAAGTGGGCGCAGAGACGTTCGAAGCTGATGAAGAAACTGCGCAAAGGCACGTCGAGGCGAGCCCTCCACCGCTAGGTCTTCGAGAGGATGGGGAAGTGAATTTGAACGTTCAAGTAAGCAATTTTCTTTATTTGCACCACACGCGCAGCTTTTTCAATAACAAATTTAACGTGCGCGGGAAAATGTATACCGTTCGAGTAGATGACAGGCCTGAAGTTGGCGAGCGTTTGGATGCTTTCAATGCAATTTTAAGCGATTTGGAGACAGCCATGCTGCGTGACATACCTGCCGAAGATTACGTTCAGCTTAGATTCATGTCGAACGATTTGAACAACCCCTTCATAGTGCCCATTGTTAAGAGGGGATTGTTCGATCCGCGCATGGCCAGCGAGATGTTCGCGCGTATTCTACCCAGCAACGCAGAAGTCGATGTAGGTAGAGGCGATTTCACAATAGACGTTTACCACACCCACATTCCACAAGGCGGAGGTTTAGTACGGGAGTTTGGCAAGACAATCGACAAACTTTTCAAGTCAGCTAAGAGCGTAATTAGAATTCCTAAAGAAGTAGCACCCCACTGCCTCGTTATAGCCATGAAAACAGCCGTTCTAGCCTTAGAGAAAAAGCATAAGAATTTTCTGCAAGTTTCCAGTAAGCGACAATTGTACAAGCTTATAGAGTACGCCAGGCGAGTGAGAAAGGATTGCGGTTTGCCTGTGCAGGGCGAGCTGAAAGTTACAGACATAGCCAAGCTGGTGGAACACGGTGACTTCTGCGAGCACGCCGTCACAGTTTTTTCCCGCAAGAACGAATATTCGCCCATTTTCTAGGCCAACAGGTGGGCCGCCGGTGAAGCCATCGCTTTACTCTGGTCGGATAACCACTTCGACTGTCTGCGCTCGGTGCCAGCTTTCATGCGCAAAGCGCGCGGGCTCTTCTGCCACAGATGTCAGAAATACGACAGAAAGAAACGTCACCAATGCGACGCCCAGGCCTGCTCGATGTGCAAGGGATTCTGCGGAGGCGTTGATGCGAGCAATCCTTTCGAACAAGTCCGCTGTGCAGATTGCGGGCGAGGATTTTTGAACAAACGATGCTACGACTTGCATAAACAACCTTTCTCTGCAGCGGTTGACAACAGACCCACTTGTTCCCGCATATACGCCTGCCAGAAGTGTAACCGAGATCTGAAAATAGTGAAAGGCATGCGTACGCAGAAAAACCAGTGGAACGGGAAGAACCACGAATGTTACAAGAGCTACTGCAATATCTGCAAGCAGAACGTTAACAAGTTCGACCACTTGTGTTTTCTACGCCCTTTCAAACTCGAAGAAGTTTTAAAAGAACAGGAGGAAAAGAGAGGGCTTTTTCTCTTTCTGGATATGGAGTGCCTGCGAGAGGACAGCGGTCGACTCGTAGTAAATCTCATAGTCGTACAAGACGAACTGGGTGACGAGTGGGTTTTCGAAGGCTTAGAAGCACTGCCGCAGTTCTGCCATTCGCTCTTCAGCGAAGAGGGGAAACTCCACCGCCAAACCTTAGGAATTTCCAAGTTTGTGCGCGTTTTCGCGCACAACGGTTCACGCTTCGACTACTACCCCATAATAACGGAGCTGGGGAAATACACGGGCAAAGACCCCAAAGTTGTCTTCGACGGCGGCGCCATTGTACAGATAAAAACCTTCGACGGGCGTCTGATCTTCATGGACTCGCTGCGGTTTTTGACAATGAGATTGAAGGACATGCCTAAAACTTTCGGCGTGCAGGAAGTGAAGAAAGGATTTTTCCCCTACAGGTTAAACAACCCTCTCTACTGGGACAAGGTGGTGGCTCTGCCTACAAAAGAAGATTTTGAAGTGCAGTTCATGAGCGCGAAAGACAAAGAAGAATTCGACGTCTGGTACCAGAAAAACATCTTCGAGGTTTACATGCAGGTACAGCAAGAGTATGAGAATGGAGTGCGCGAAGACGATCTTTGGTACGACGTGTTTGAAGAGAACTTGGCCTACTGCAGAGACGACGTGCGCGTTCTCCGCCTTTGTTTCATGAAGTTTTTCGACGCTTGCGAGGCCACGACGCAGATAATGCCGGGAGTGGGAAACATGACGATAGCGTCGTATTGTAACAAGGCGTGGCGTGCGCATTTCCTGGAAAAAGACACTGTGGGCTTAGTTCCTCACAGAGGATACGTGCAGAAAGACGTGCAAAGCAAGATGGCGAAGACATGGCTCGCCTTCCTAGACATTTGCCACCACGAAGGCAAACTCCTCTACGCAGGCAAGGACAGCGGCGAGAAAAAGATTTGCATCATTGGCGGTCTTTACAAAGTCGACGGGTTTCTACCGGATGAGAATATAGTCTTTGAGTTTCTCGGGTGTTATTTTCACGGCTGCCCTCTGTGCACTAGTCCCACAGCAAAGTCCATAGGCGCCGGAGTGCAGATGGGTGACCTTTTCACCTCCACTATGAACAGACTGGCTGTCATACGTTCTGCAGGCTACGAGGTGCGCTACATATGGGAGTGCGAATGGAAACGCGAGCTGCGCGAAGACCTTGAAACCAAGACCATGTACGAATTTTACGTGAGCAAAGACCTGAAGGGGTTCAGAGAGCCGATGGACCCGAGAGAAGCTCTATTCGGTGGGCGGGTGGACTGCTACCAGCTCTTTTGGAAGAGCTTCAAAGCTGGCATTCTCGCTGCTTCTCCTGATGTCACACAACGCTTGCGCAAACTGCACGTGAAATACAAAGACTTCACCTCCCTCTATCCGTACATAAACAAGAACGGCGTCTATCCTGTCGGTCACCCCGTAATAATGCAAAACAGAGGGTTTTTAAAAAAACCGCCCTGGCCTTATTACGGGCTTATTCACTGTAGAATTCTACCGCCTCAGCACCTGTTCCATCCAGTTCTGCCTACAAGAGTTAAACCAGAAGGCTGTGCAGCTCCGAAGCTCGTGTTCACGCTGTGCCGTAGCTGCGCCTGCGAGGCTAATTTCGTCATCAACGGGTGCGAACACAGCGACGAAGAAAGAGCATTGGAGGGGAAATGGACGACTCCGGAATTAGAACTCGCCGTAGAAGAAGGCTACGAGATCCTAGAAGTGTTTGAAGTTTGGAACTACATGCGCAGGAAAAAAGGCCTCTTTGCTGATTACATAAAGACCTTTCAGAAGGGCAAGCAAGAAGCTGCAGGCTGGCCAAAAGACTGGGACACCCCCGAAAAAAAGGCGCTCTACGTAGAAAGATACCGACAAGTCGAAGATGTGCAGTTAGACCCTGATAAAATAAACGACAGGAAAAACCCCACCCTCTACGATCTCAACAAACGCTGCATGAACAGCTTCTGGGGAAAGTGGGCCGAAAGACAAGACACGCTTCAGAGCACATTAACTCACAGTGCGGAAGCTTTCTACAAATTTCTCGAGAACCCGAATCTAAAGGACAAGAAATTCGCTCTGGTGAACGAAGAAAGCATCGTACTAAACTGGAGGGACGAAGCTTTCGCCATCAGCGGTAGCTCGAAAGGAAGTCTGGTGCACGCCATATTCACCACCTCGCTGGCTAGAATAAAGCTTTACAGGGAGCTTCTGAAACCTCTGGGAAAGCGAGTATTATACTGCGACACTGACTCCGCTGTTTTCCTCTCGGGCGAAGGCTTAGAAGACCCTCCCAACGGCGATTTCCTGGGCGAACTCACAGACGAACTCGACCCTTCAGGAGAGGTTGTTATAGGCGAGTGGGTTTGCGGCGGTGCTAAACATTACGGCTACAAGAGCTTCGACCTGCGCGAAGACAGATTCGATGAGGACTTCACAAAAGTGAAATTCAAATGTAAAGGGGTAGTCAACAGTAGAGCTAGCGAGCGAGAAGTGAACTTCTACAGTCTTAACGAGCTGATGCTGCAGTCCTTCTGCAGTGAAGCCGAACCTTCAGAGAAAGACCTTCGCAACTGTATGCCTGTAACTCAGACGATAGCCTACCCAAAGTTCGAGATCCGCAGAGGAACAGGCCGCGAAGGTGTGTGGCAGAAAAAATTCGAGTTGACGTCTGAAGTTGTGGAGAAGAAGTACCGACTGTACTTCGACAAGCGCGTGGTATCGGACAGAAATTTCTGCACCTACCCCTTCGGATATCGCGGGGAGTTGGTTGAGAGAGACCCCAACATTTCATAAAAGAGGTGAGCTTTTAGTTTTTACATTCATTTAGAGAGATGGCTCTAGCTAGTGAAACTCTTCTTGCAAGCGGGTGTTTTTCAGCTATTTGGCTGCGCATAAAAAGAGCGTTAGGTTGTATAGAGGAACAGAACAGAAACGAGGAAGTGGATAGTCACTGCAACAACCAGTTGCGCGTAGCAAATCTCATAACTTGTTGTGGGGGAAGGACGTTTAACTTCAGAACTGCTGAACCCTTCAATCGTAGAGAATTTATAACTTCTGAGGATGAGAGTATAGAAGTACAAATGCATTCACGGAGAATAGAGTAAGTTATTATAGATACTTTTTAATTAAAAAGAAAAATACATACTTATACTTATGTGTATGCATATTTTATATATTTCAGAGAAACAACTGATTTTCGAGTGGCCGTTAAAGAGACTACGCTTACTTTCATGGATGAACTCCTACAGAGCCAGACTTTCAGAGAGAAGCTTAAAGATCTCTGCAATGAATTAGTCATAGAAGATAGGATAAGAGACATTTGCACTGAAGTGGTTTTGAACGAAGCAGCCGGCAGTTTTTCTGATTGTGAATACCAAACTTGCGATGAACTTTCGAGCAAAACGGAAAGTGCGGAAACTGTTGCAGGAAGTTTTCTCATTCCTCAAAACTACTATAGAGAGTGACTTTTGAAGAGTACTTTTAACTTTTAATACTTTATTTACTTTCATAACCAGAATTAACGTAAGCTTAAGTGTTTTTTTTTTATTTGAGTGTTTCTTAGCGAAAAAAAAAAGAAAAGAGAATTGTATTTTTAAGTCTTAAATAAAACAGCAGTTTGAAAAGACCAGTTATTTTGAGAGACGTTAATGCGATTGTGCGGAGTTATCGTGTGGGGATATGGATAGAGAAGCTATTTTGAGAGAAGTATTTTTGAACGACGAGAAAAGTCCTGTAGCCCACGCCGCGCCCAAGATAATATACGATTACCTCAAGCGAGAGGTGCCCGAAGCCGCGTTTACCTTGAAGGAAGTGAGAGAGTTCGAGCAGAAACACGCGCTAGGCAGTCAGCTCTTGCGGAACGCGAAGGAAGGCAGCGCGAAAAGCGCACCTACCCTGTCTTACGGTCTCAACGAACTTTGGCAAATTGACTTGGCAGATACGCACGATAAACACTACGTTTTGGCACGCATAGACGTGACGAGTAGACAAGGCGATTTAATTTGGGTTTCCAACAAGTCAGCGCGCAAAGTGTTAGAAGCTTTCCGCAAGCTGATTTTCCGCAACGCGGGTGTTTTTCCGCACAGACTGCAGACAGACAGAGGCATAGAATTTTTCAATACGCAGTTTTCTTCTTACGTTAAAGAAAACGAAGTAAATCACTTCGCTAGTTACGGAGACAAAAAAGCAGCAGTTGTAGAGCGTTTCAACAGCACCTGGCAGCGGTTTTATTACAAAGGTCTCAAATACAGAAAGTATCAACGTGACAAGCAGAAACTTTTGGACATAGTCGCGCACAATTACAACCGCAGACCTCACAGTGCCCTCAAAGGCCTAGCACCCATAGAAGTGGATATAGACAGAGGCAATGCGCTAGTTTCAGCTAGATTAGACAAAACTTATGGAAAAGAGAAGTTAAAGAAACTGCCTCGCGATATAAGGAAAGGCGACGCTGTGCGCATAACTAGAGCAAGGAGCACCTTTTTCACACAATATAGAGGAAACTTCAGTAACGAGGCTTTTATAGTTTCCAAAGTGTACAGACAGCCAGGCGCGCCCAACACTGTCTTGTACAAACTGCGCGACTTGCTAGGAGAAGAGATAAGGGGCATTTTCTACAGGCCTCAACTACAAAAAGTCTTGCTGCCGCCTAAACCTGTCATCAGCAGAGTTGTGCGCAAAGCCAAAGGTAAAGGGTATCTGGTCGAGTTTCTCAATTACCCTAAAGATCACAGAGTGTGGTTGCGGAAAAAAGAGATAAGAGATGGCTACACCCTCGGAGAGAATGTTCGCCTTACCTCTTAACACTCTAGCAGGCGACGACGATTTCACCTACACTGCACTATCCAACGATGTAGCTAACAGAAGAACAGGCCAAAGCATTCGCACAAGTTTTGAAAGCAAGCTGCCAGGCTACTTGAATTTCGGCAACACTAGAAAAAGAGGGAGACAGGATGGCGATGAAGAAAATTTTGAAACTGAGTGGCGCGTCGCTCTGCACAAGGCTCTAATAAACAACTACCCAGAAAACTCGCCCATAATGAAAGTTCTGCGCGACGACGGTTCCCTCGTTTTCTCTAAACCTCTACCAGAGGGCTACTACGCCAACTGGAACGCAGTGCTACGACAGACCTACGACACAGTGCAGGAAAACTTGCTGCAAGTGAAAGTGCCTAAATACAACATATCGTTTCGAGAGCAGTATATCTTTCACTACACGTGGAGTGGCACCAACGTGACAGAAAAAGCTTGCCTGCGAGATTTTAACAACGTGAACAACAGAACTTTGGAGACGCACCAAGAGTACATGCTCACTCACTACCGAGCAAACTCTGCTGTGGGAGACGTGCTGAAGGTCCTTGTAGGAACAATGTCGAATGGCACTACTGTTTACGGGTTCAAAGAAAAAAAGAGCACTTTGCGCAACAAGTACAAAGCCGTCGAAAAGAATGGCTCCACTTTTAAATCCGGCTACGGTTACTTTTTTTCCGGAGGTCAGTACGAATTGCGTCCTTACAATTGGGTTGGTATTTCCGACAGCCTTTTCTGTTTTTCAGAAGCCTTGGCAATTCTGCTAGGCTTGCACGACAGCACCAACTACTCACTCATAAACAGAGCTTCGGTAGCAAGGCACGCAAACGGCACTTACGCCGTTAAGTTCCCATCGGCAAGCTCGCGCTTAAAGTGGACATCGCATTCCCTCGTCAAAAAATACGCCTCAGCTTTAAAAAATGTGGAAACTAAGGTGACCCCTGCTTTCTCGCTGGCAATAGACATCGTCAACAAAACTGTAACCCTTGAGACTAGCGGAAACATGCGTCTCCTTCTGGAGAACAAGGAAGGTTTACTTGACACAATTGCGCGACGGTGATAAAATGGCTTTCAGCGAGTTTTTTGCAGACAACTTGTACAGAGACTACTTACAGAGTGAGGCACTGCGGATAAACACACCCAACCTGCAGTTCTTAAATAGACTTCAAGGCACGAGTGATAATCTCAGCTCCTTACTGCACCCTTTAATTCCGGTGCCAATGGAAGAGCGAGTAGTGGCTTTCTACCCGCGAGCTGAGAGACATCCGCGCAAGTTGGCAAAAAGGCAGCACATAGAGACATTGCAGATAAACTTGAGGGACTCTTGGGAGTGGAAGAAGGAACCTATATTCTACACTGGAGCGAACGTTTTCGTTTTGACTTTCTACAGAAAAGGACTAGACTGGTACTGAAATGAATTCTCTTTTCGGTAAGCCCGAGAGCATATGCATAGAGGCGACTACAGACTTGGAGGGGAAGTATACATTTTCTAAGCTGAACAGAGGCTTCATCAAAATAGACAGAGGCGATGAAGTTTGCGTGACTAATTTAGGAATGAACAACCACCAGATTTTGAACGTGCAAGAAGGACAGATTTATTTGCATCACGTTTCCACGAAGATTTTTTTTCCAGCCTGCCGTATAGTGAGCGTGCAGAATCTGTGTGATCAACTAGTGAAACTTACTAACCAGACAGAACCGCCTGCCGACTGGAAAATGCAATTTACCGATAGAACGACGTGCATGCTTTCGCCTAAAAGCATTTCTGCGCGAGAGCTTTTAATGCCTGCCAGAATGGGCTTCTCTCCAGGACTGTGCGACCTGCAAGGCAACCCTAGTTCCTTCGCGTTGCTCATGAACTTGGCTTACAACCCAGGCAGCAGTATAACTCTGAACAGGCATGAAGATAAGGAAGGCGGTCGCTGGCTTTCTTTCCAAGTTTCTGCTGCAGCAGTAAAAGAGCAGTTCGCCTTACGAAAGGGAGTGCCTGTGTGCAGACCTCTTCAGGAGAACATATGGATGTACATTTCAGAAAACTCCTTCGCTACACTTTTTGTCCACGCAGACTTCATAAACGACAGCTACGTAGGAAGAGAACGCGTGCAGGCGATGGACGTCTTCGAGTACAACACTTTCAAAACAGGCCAGTGGGCTAACTACGCACCTGCAAATGTTCAGTGGAAAAGAGTTAAAACCTCTTCTCCAGAAGAACTTATTTTCGAGTTTACGACTGAAAGAAACAAACCTCTTTCCAAAGTGGATTTTATTCTGTATTTAAACTTCAGAAAGAAAAACGTGTACTAAAAAAGTGCAAACAGTATTATATTCCCTTAAGAAATACAAAAGCTAGTTAAAAATTATGTGCATTCATTCTTAACTCAGCTATGAGGAGAAGAGACGGTTTCGTGCGAGCAGTAGAGATATCTAGAGCACCAGGTCTTCACCGTTACAGACGCAAACTACGCTACTTGCAAAGTCTGCACAAAATAAAAGCAAGATCTGCGCTACTATCTGCAAAGGAAAAGAGGCGAGAAAAGCAAAGGTGAAATCAAACAGGAAGGAAGATTTGTTTTTTCTTTTGGTGCAAGAAAATCTACCAACAGACAGAAAAGCTAGCTAACGCAAGAAAAAGGAGGGGAGAAGGTGATGTGAAATGTGTTCCAATTCGGAAAACCAAGCCAACCAAGCCAGTTCCTTCAGAAGACAGAAAAAGGCTGTGAAATTCGTACAACTACTCGTGGCAAAAAAAAACAAGCAGGAACATAAAACAATACAAGAAGTATAAGAAAGCACTAGTTTTAGGTCGCGGGCATTTCTAAGCTACAACCGACAATGCACGGAACTGCTAGACGAGACTTGCTACATTTTCAGAGAGGCGCAGGCTATGCTAGTGGTCTGGACCCCTTTCAAGGTGGAGGCAGTAAGAAAAAGGGAAAAAAGAAAAAGACTTTGCACGAAATATACTGCAGTAAAAATCTTCACGCGCGGAAAAGCAAGGCAAAGAAAAAGAATGCGGGCGAAACAGTTGTGCCACGGAGAAGCAATAGAGTGCGTAAGCCGAAAATGCGAGGAAGCGGGAAAAAGCGAAGTCAAAAAGAAGGATTTGGTTTTCTCGCAGGAATTGCAAATGGCGTAGTAAACGGATTGGCCAACAGGGTTGTAGGCGGATTGGCAGGCGCGGTGGGCGGTTTTTCTAAAGGCATTGCAGGGCAACAAGGCAGAGGAAAAACAAGGAAAAATGTTCGAGTACTTTACAACTGCATAAAGTCAGCAATACCGAAAAGAAGACAAAAGGGGTCTGGTAAAAAAGGAATAGCTTTTCTAGGAAAATTGAAAAAGCTGGCATCCAAAGTAGTGAGAAATCCGCAAGTACGTCAAATGGCTAAAACTCTCATTAAGAAAGCAGCTAACAAGGGAATAGACATGGTGGCCAACAGAGCACCGCAGATAAAGATGGTTAAAGATCTGATGACACCTACTGACGTCAGCAAAGTCAAAGCAGTTGTTGGAAGACAAATAGATAACATTTGAAAAAAAAAATTAGATTACGCAAACTTGCACAAACTTGCAAAAAATGTTTTTAGATTGAAAAGTCTTTTTGTAGTTTTTCTTTACTATACACAATAAAATGATAACTGTGTAAAGAGTCTGACTATTTTAGTATAAAAAGATTGCAATGCGCGTAAAAAGCTTAGTTATGGATGAGACACGGAGAAGAAACAGATGCTTGCTAGAAAGAGCTACCAAGAAAAACACAAAGAACACAAAGAAAGATCTGCGCAAACTACTTGTAGAGTTTTTTTCCAAAAACGGAATTTCATGTTCCTGGTTACAACTACCTAGGTCCAGGAACTAAACTAAAAGAAAGATTACACAGATGAGACAGACCTGTAAACAGGTTAGACGCGGTCGCTAGAGAACACGACATAGCTTACGGGCAGGCTACTAGTAGTCTTGCCGAGAAACACAATGCAGACTTGGTGATAATGGAGACTATAACTTCGGAAAGTAAACACTCTTTGAAAAGCTCGTGAGTTACCTACTTAGACTCAAAATACTTTAAGATCTCTAAGAGTGAAGATGCCTCTTCTCAAGTACTGGCCTGTGCAGATATCGCAAAACGTACGTTTGCTTGAAACAGCTCTCGACCCCAAGCGAGTTACTGCTGCAGCACCTTCAAGCAGTGTTAGGGCTCTAACTACAGAAGAAAAAGAAACTAAAAAACTAGCTGTAGAACAGCAAAAATTGCAGAAAAAAATACGAGCCACTAGGGAGAAAACTGCTGCTTCTTCGAGTAGTGTCCGTTATGAAGCGAGAGGGAGAGGAGAAAGAGAGGAAGAAGATGAGACAATGAGCAAGAACAGCGAAGAAGACTCTTGCAGTGACGGAGAATTTGACTCTGAAGAAGAAATACGGACGGCGCCCTCACTCACGAAGGCACAGATAAGGACAGAAGAAAAGCTGCAACAGTTCAACAGTATTAACCGCGACTTACAGAAAACAGCCTGCAGAACTCGCGTGATAAACAGAATTAAAGCGCAGCGCGAGAGAAGAAAACAGGAAGTTTTGCAAAAACATAATTCGGCACTGAAGATGGCTTTACTTGAAAAAGATAAAAAGAAAGCTACACAGCGAAAAAAAAAGACCGAAGGCAGAGAAAAGCTTCTCTTAGAAAAGAAGAATTGCAGGAAAGCCGCATGAGCAATATAGAAAACATCTTGCAGAACATGCTGGAAGAAAAGCAAAACACAAAGACAGAGAAAAACGGAAAGAAAAGCAAGGCAGTGAAAGAGAGAGACTCGTCTTCGGAAGAAAGCAGCTCAAGTTCGTCAGAAGCAGAAAGCGAGGAAAATACCACCGATAAGAAAAAAAGAAAGCAAGCTCAAAGTAAACAATCAACCAAAAAGAGCAAAAAAGAAAAATCCGGGCAAGAAAAGTACAACTACGGTTCTCTAGGCAACTTCATAAAATCTATAAACAAGTAAACAAGAAGTCATTAACAAGTAAAACACTGCACCTACAACATGGCTACAGCTAAGAGAGAGCTTGACGACTTAGACGCTGAGGAGTTGGACTCCTCGGCACTTAAAGAAATGATAGAAATTCAAGCAGTTAAACAACCTCTGGCGAAAAAAAGTAAAGTTAATATGCAGGTAGATACAACCTTTGTGCGTGGGAGAACTATGCGCGTTTTCGCGGAGAAGGGAACAGCACCGGCAAACGGGTGGGTTAGCAGAGAAGGGTTGAACGCCAACCTCACTTTCAGAAAGGAACCTCCTGACGCCTCTGTTTTCAAACCCTACGACGTTTCTTTCCACACTGAATTGAAAATAGAGAGGTTGCACAGAGGTCAGTGGATAGCTTTCGATTACGACGATGTTTACAGAAATGGTCACTTCAGCGCCGTTAACAACCACATCCGCGACGCAGCAGACACGATGCCCGGAAACCCGCCAGTTCCGCAAGCAAACGGGAACCACCTTGCTCTTGCCGCCAGAGCACGTTTTTCATCTCCTCTACCTGTTATGCATAACGTGGAAGTACGTATGAACACTGTGGACAGCCTCAACGCGCCAACAGAGTACGATGCCATAAAGGAATACGTTCGCTGGCTGATGAACACAACAGACGAGGAAAAACGAGACCTGGAAACAATGAGAGATAAAAATTATTGGTACGATCAAACAGCCTACAACTTTGGCAGTTTTCACTGCGCTGAAGACCGAGACTGCATAGGATTGTATCGGACTGATGCAGAACTGAACGCTAATGGAGGAGCACTGAGAGAAAAGTTCAAAAACATTATAGCTATGGATAAAGCTCTGCAAGCCACAGGTGGTATTAAAAACTACACAAGCAGCATACCACACGGATTTTTTGAGAGAGTGGAAAACCAACCTGGCTGGCAAAACTTCGACATGAACATAAAACTTTCCAAGGACAACTTGCTTGTTGTGGCCCGCACCGCTGCAGTTGATGGGAAGGGTGCTGTGTTGCCCGAAAATTCAGTACGAGTGATGTACAATTTGAACGAAACGTACGTAGAGTATCAGTACCTGGAAACTGACAAGAGTGAGGGAATGGAGACTCTGGTTGAAGACAATCAAGTTTTCATCACTGCTGAACAGATGAACCTTCTCATAAGCGAGCCTATAACGAACCCCTTCACGCACCAAGACGGACAGATTTTGGACAAGCTAGGCGACCCAGACTTGGGCGATATTTTTCCCAAGAAAGCCTACTTTTTCATACACCTGCAGTCTGAAATGCGAGGAGAAGGCAGTTTGGGCAGGGATGCTTACGGGTTTAAACCCTGGCACATTACAGGCATTGAACCCAGACAAGGAGACAGACCTATATGGGACGAAAAGTCCACTATACCCTGGCGACCCCATCATTACGATGGAAATGGGGCTCTTGTAAAGGACCCACACGTGCAGAACATGGTTTACAAAATGCAACTGGATGCAGATAAACCCGTGCACATGAAACCTAGAGAACAGAGAGGAAGCGGACATCCCGAGCGCATACACTTGGGAGGCTACATTGGGTACTGGTGCGTAGAACTGGAAAATCTCGGCATGAACGGTTTTGTTGTGAAGCAGCGCGTGAAACCGAAAATACGTATAACTGCAGACAACTCGGGCAACGCAGATCCAGACAAACCGCCCGGTCCTCTAGTTTTCGTAATAGCTTATTCCGAACCGAAAAAACTCGTCAACACAGACAACGCTGCTAACAGATGGGACGCCATAAAAAAGCTAGAGCAAGATTTCGAACCAGACAGCAACTCATACTCGCGCTGGGGAGGCAATCCTAAAAGAGTGAGCTAAGCAAAGATGCCGCACGATACTGTAGAACTACAAAAAGCCTTGGAAAGAGATGAATATACAAGTAACTTTAGACCTATGGTGACGAGTGCTGACCAAGCTGTTACTTTTATCATAAATAACGATAGTAAACATCTAGTAATAGCTAACACCGATCCTAGCGGTCTGCCAGGAACTCACTGGGTGCTCTTTTTCCGTCGCGACGGTTCCCATCCTGCCATTTTTTTCGACTCCTATGGGAAAAAACCGAGCTACTACTATAGAGGCTGGCAGCAGTTTGACGTTAGACGCAGCAACAAGGAAAACCTTCAACAAGATGATAGAGAAGAGAACGCTCTGCACACGGTGACAGTAACTTCACACCACAATAACATTTTTCTTATTCTGACACAACAATGTCTACACCCAAGAGGAAAAAATGCTGTGCAACTAAGACAAAACTTCCACTACAAAGTTTTGTTTCCCTATCCTGCAGATAAACAAACTGTGAAACGTTTTCTCAGCAACAACGAAACTGGAGAACAGCTCAGGTGGCTGTACGAGTACTACATCTTATGCTGCGAGGAGTACAACAGATACTTTATAATAGCCGCACATCCTGAAGAGGAGAACAGACTGGCAACATACAGAACGAACGTGTTGCAGGGTGAAGAGCCGCAACGTATTTTGGTGGATAAACAAAGGTTGAAAAATTTCAAAAACAAAACAAAAGCTGTTAAGCGCTTAAAGAATGGAGCGAAAAGTTTCGGTTAATCGCACAAAGCATAAGTACACTGCGGAAAAAACCGGAAAGCTGCAGGCTGTGCGAGTGGCAGAAGATTTATATACTCCACCGCACAGGCAAGGTCTCGCATTCGTCAACAAGTCCACAAACAAAGTCGTTGTACCTACAAACTACGTGGACTCTCTCAAACTGAAGAAACAGATGAAGGATAAGCGATGAGCGAAAGGCTCTACGACAAGTATTCAGCAGTTAAAGACTTTGTTAACAAAGGCAAATTACCAAAGACAAAAGAAGAAACTTTGGCGATAGCAGATGTATTTTTCAACCTTAGAGAAAACGCAAACGTGAAAAATGCTTGTAAATATGCTGAAGAAGTAACTCTTTTAATAGCAGAAACTCACCCCTGGAAAGAAAGAAGGGAAACGCTGCGCGAACACAGAGAACTGTGTAGAGAAGTATTGCGTAGACTTATGCAACCCAATTTAACTAGGATAAAGAAAAGAGATCTGAAGAAGCTGCAGAAAGAATGAGTGACAACAACATGTTAAACAATAAGTACTTTCAGGAGTACATGATAGTGAGTACTAAGGAGTGGAATAGAACGCAAGCTCAAGAAAAGGAGAAAGAAAACCAAGAAGGCGCAGGAGAGTTAGACCAAGATCTAGCGCGTGTAAACCACTCAGCGCGTTCCACATTGATATACCAAGTGCATAGACTGCGACAAATCGAAAAAATTATTCAAGCAATAATCGATGGCAAGCTCGAGCAAGAAGAACTGCCCGATGGCGTTACACTAGCAGGACTGCTAGCTAAGAAGCAGAAGTTACTAAACAGATACCGCAATAGGATTATGAGTATGGGCATTCCTCCAGCAACTTACTTTCACACACAGCAGCTGCAACAACTACAGGAAAAACAACTGGAAGCAGCCAGAGCAAACACGCAAGCAAACAGAGAGACGAGAAATGTGCAACGGAGCCTTTTAGAGGAACAGAGGAAAAACAACGCCAAATTACAAGAAATTTTAGCAGAAAAAGAAAAAGCAGCAGTTCCCCCTCCTTTAAACTTGTACGACGAGAGCGATGAAGATATGGAATTTAAAGACGGATTGGTCGATGAAAAAGACCAGAACGAAGACAAGAAAGAAATGCAGAGCTTTATTTCAAAAATGAGGAGTTTTGTTACTCCCAGCAAATCGCCTAACAAAAACCCAACTGTGAGTTTTGACGCAGATGACGGGAAGGTACACGTGCAAGCGCCTTAAGCACACCAGAAACAAACACGCGGGACACATTCGATGAAAACACGATCGCAAGATACTCCAAAACAAGGAGGAAACGGGAGTGAAAAACCGCTGCTAAAAAAACCTAAACTTTACGACTATCTACCCGAAGACTCTCCGGACTACATAACTAGACCTTTCTACAAAGAGAAATGGATAAATACTAAATGACGAAAAAGTTTTATTCTACCTCGAAAGTTATTACATGTATTCATGAAAATATTTCATCTGCTTTTGTTAGAGTTAATGGCATAAGCATTGTATTGTATTTCTGCATGCGTATTGTATTTTATAACGTATTTAGCAAAACGTGACTGTATGTTAATTAAAAAACAAAAACAAAAAACAAAAACAAAAAAAAAAACGAAAGTTAATAAAATATAATTACCATAAATGCTCGAATAGTCTGCATAAAGATGGGTAGAAGAGATCTAGTTTTCAAAACTCCGCGACTTCAACAAGATAAAAAGATCAAACCCAAAATGAAGCACAAGAAAATAACGGACAGTCTGACTAAATTCAGAAAACGCAGTTTTGGCCCTTTGAGAGAATTTCTTAAGAAAGAGCTTTTTGAAAGAGAAGAACTGTACAGCCGAGAAACAGGCGGGAACCCGCAAAACCTATTTCAGCTGCAGAACAACGGCGAATACGGTTTGTTGGCCAAATTACTCGAGCTAGTGAGACGCAGGGAATTTCGTGCCTGTCTGGTACTGTTGGCCACGTGCAATCGCGAGAGTAGAGATTACATTATAGAAAGCTGGAAAATATCTAAGGCCGGAAGCAGCTACTTCGCTTTGTTCCCGCGCAGCCAGGCAGACGCCGAAACACTACCGCACGAGATATGGCAGTTATATAAACCGCCGGGATGCTTACTGAAGCTAGAAAATCTCGGGGAAAACAGCCACTTCGACTTCTTCTCGACTCAGAAGGAGAAGGAAAAATACCTACGATTGTATGGCATAGAAGGTCGCCTTCAACCAGAACCCGCTTTTTTCCTGCAAACAGAAAACAGGGAAACATTCGTCTACGAGAGCGGCCTGTTTTACGGGCAGATAGCTGAAGAAATGGGGACATTTCAAGAAAAACCAGAAAGTCTATTCTTCTCGTGTGAGCTGTCAGACGATGAACTTTTGGAAGCTTATGACAAAACCGTTGCTGAAATGTAAAGTTAAACAACACATGTTTTTGTTGCAATAAAACATTTTAATTACAATTCACTCTGCGTCTAATTCTATTTCTACATCAGGTTTAGAAACTAGCTCTTTACACTCATCGCAGTATCCTCTAGCACCATATCTATCGACACAATTGTTTCGCCAATAGACAGAATCGGTCATTACAGAGTAAAAATTGTCCTTCACATACTGCTCCACATTTAAAGCGTAAACAAAGTTAGCATAGTCCTCGCAACGCTTGGCCTGATTCTTGCTCAAAGTTCTGGTCTGCAAGCCATCGATAGTGAGCTTGTATCCCCAAACTTTTCCCCAGCAGTCCACGTCCCTCTGCACTTTAGTTACTTTTTTACGAGCACACTTCTGAAGGGCGATCTTGCGGAGCAGTGACCTGCGCTCTTTCGGGAAGAACATCGTTCTCCTCAACGCACACCCTTGCGAGACGAGTAAGCCCAACGGTCGAACACCCACCGCATTAATCTGTGCCTTTTCCGACTGAGGGTTAACCACGCATTCAAGGTACTCTGCGAAGATCTTTCTCCTGAGGTTTGGGAATTTTCCTTGCGTCGTACGTCTTCTGAAGGCATGCTTTTTTGCGGGAGCGAAAGTCAACTTCTCGAGAAACTCTAAAGTCATCTTTGACAGTAAACTAATTTCATGCAATGTGCTACAACGGCAACTTTTTATACGTTCGAAAATGAATAAAAGACAAAAGAAAAATACTAAATAATAATTTTACTTTCGTAAACAACAATCGCTTTATGGTATTAGTTAATTATTTACGGTCGCCATCGTTCTCAATGCGTTATCTTTTTACCCGCTTATATCATTATTAAAATATCATTATCATTATTCCATTTTCCTAAACAATTCTATTATTTTCCGCCATCTTGTCTGCATAGCGACTACGCGTATGCTAATGAGATCACATTAGTCACGCATGAGAGTCAACATTCTAAGCCAAAACTGCCCTATTCACAACATTTATATTTTAATTTGTACATTTTATTGAACAAAAGAACCAAGTTACAAATATATATATATATATATATTCTGAATACTTGAGTAGAAAAAATTTTCCGAGAGCGCTCTACTTTTCAGGAGCGGTAACTATTATGTAGTGAATGTAGTTCCAGGCTTCAGATGTTATTCATCGCTTTATTGCTACAGTCCTGTTAAAGAGACGATTAAAGATTACAGTCGGACCTCTATTAAGCGGCCACCCTCGGGACTTTGAAAACTGGCCGCTTAATAGAGGTTGGCCGTTTAATAGAGGTACAGTATAAATTGGATAGAAATGGCAGTCAACGTAATTTTATTGCCTCTATATAGCAAAAGGCTTGTTGAAAAGTGAACATATGTGAAGATAAATGCAAAAATCATTGAAACAAAAATTAAGTGCCCTGTATTTGCGCATTTCAAGTCCGTGCAAAGTTCTTGTTCTAACACAGAGAGCATGTAGTCGATAAGTACAGTATTTTTTGGTGTTGAGTAGGTACAGAAAAATATGCAAATCCATGTAACAAAACATCAACTTTCTTAGGCCTTTTTTGCACCAATAGTCTGTAAAAATTTAAGCTCAAAATATTTCACGGACGATTTATTTAAAATAATCCGTCACTGCTGTTTGCCGTACATGGAGCTTGGAGTTGTAACGAGAAGATCAAGTCATTTGCCTTTCCGATAGATAGGGCAAGGTCCTGGTAACCGTGAAACTGGGCAAGTGGAGACGAAATTGCAGTTTTTATTGTTATCAGTTATCACCTTCATATTATCTGTCACCATTTCGCTTGAAAAGATGATTTGCTGGCCGCTTAATAGAGGTAAAAATACAGTAAATACTAAACTTGCAACAGCAAAAAGGTGGCCGCGGCCGCTTAATAGAGGCGGCCGCTTAATAGAGGTGGCCGTTGAATAGAGGTATCGAATACAGCACTTTACTGACAAATAATTTGGGACTTTGGAAAGTGGCCGCTTAATGGAGGGTGGCCGCTTAATAGGTGGCCGCTTAATAGAGGTCCGACTGTATTAGATGAGCAACACCTTTGCAAGAAACTCAAAGACTTCAACATACAGTTCAGAGCTACCCAACACCAGAGGTTATTAAAGAGTATGAGATTATTAAAAACAAATTAGAAAATATTTCCTTTGACCGAACTCGTGGTGCGTGCATCCGTTCAAAAGCCCGTTGGTATGAATTTGGTGAACGAAGTTCCAAGTATTTTTTCAATCTTGAGAAGAGAAATTATGAGAATAAATGTATTACTAGTCTGGTTAAAAAAGACGAAGCCATCATAACAGATCCAAAAGAAATCCTAGACGAGCAAAGAAGTTACTATCAAAATTTATACTCGTCACAAAACCCACAAGTAAGCGACTCTAAATTTAATTTATTTTTCGAAAATGACATGATCAAGAAGCTTGATAATGACCAAAAAATGCCATGCGAAGGCTTACTAACTGACAACGAGTGCCAAAAAGTATTAAAAGATTTTCAAATAAATAAAACGCCCGGAAATGACAGTCTAACAGCTGAGTTTTATGTGTTCTTTTGGGATAAGCTGAGCAAGATCATGGTAGACAGTTTTAATTACGGATTTCAAAAGGGCGAATTATCAATAACACAACGGCAAGGCATCATACGACTTATTCCAAAAAAAGATAAAAATCTACAATACCTTAATAATTGGAGACCGATTTCACTCTTGAATGTGGATTATAAGATCGCCACAAAAGCCTTGGCTTTGAGATTAAAAAAATGTTTTACCAGCTATTATTAATAACACACAAACTGGATATTTAGAAAGAAGATTTATTGGCGAAAATATTCGACTTATATCTGATATCCTTCACTATACAGCAGACCAAAATTTAGAAGGTATTGCTCTGTTTATAGATTTTGAAAAAGCTTTCGACAGTTTAGAATGGGAGTATCTGCTGAAAACCTTAGATACCTTCAATTTCGGATTTGATTTTAATACTTGGATAAAAAATATTTATACAAACATTTCTAGTTGTACAATAAATAATGGTTTTGCTTCTAGCCCTTTTGAATTAAAGCGTGGGGTCAGGCAAGATTGCTTTTTATCGGGACTGCTTTTTGTTTTAGCTGTGGAATTATTATCTTGTTCTATAAGAGCTAGCACTGATATAAAAGGAATCCAAATAGCTAACAAGGAAATAAAACTCTCTCAGTATGCCGACGATACAACCGCCTTCTGCAGGGACGGATTTTCGCTCGGGAAACTGCTTGAATTATTGGACTTGTTTAAAAACTGTATAGTGGACTTAAACTTAACTCATCCAAATCAGAGGCTATATGGCTAGGGAAAAATGCTAACACAAAAGATACGTTATTCGATATTCAGTGGCCACAAAGGCCTGTGATTGCGCAAGGGACTTCTTTCTCATACAATTACAAACTTTGTGAACAAGAGAATTTCTTGCATAAGATGAACAAGGTACAGAACCTGTTTAACATATGGTCACAAAGAGATCTGTCTCTGTATGGTAAAATAACGATAGTTAAGACTTTGGGTTTGTCAAAGCTTATTTGCATGTATCCACACACCGCCTTATGTTATGGATGCTGTGGACAAATTAGTGGCCAATTTTGTTTGGAACGGCAAGAAACCCAAAATAAAACGAGATACTCTTATTGGGCCAAAAGAAAAAGGAGGTTTAGATTTACCAGAATTTGGGATAATTTCCAAATCATTACAATGAGCTTGGGTAAAGAGAATGAGAGAAAGTTTAAAGGATGATTGGATGATAATACCTTCTTTTTACTTGGAAAATGTTGGGGAAATTCTTATTTTTGATTGCAATTATGATTTAAAGCTTTTGGATCTCAAAAATATGCCCGCTTTCTATATGGATATACTTGCAGCATGGATAGAAATCCAAGAGCTTAAATCTAATTCTCACCGCCAAAGTAATTTTAGAGGGATCATTATTTGGAATAACAAAAACATTACCATAGATGGCAAATCAGTATACTGGAGAGACTGGCATGCTGCTGGAATTTTTAGAATAAAAGACTTATTAGATGAGAACAACAGGTTTTATCATATTATGATTTTTGTAGGAAAACTGGTCTTAATACACCATTCACTAAGCTTTGTGGTTTGATATCCACAATACCAGCGAAGTGGAGGCGTGATTTAAGGACAGTTCCCAATGCAAATGGCCAACAGGATAAGACAGTACAGCAAGAAACTGATGAAATTACTTGTAAATTTGCTCGCAAATTGTTAATTCAGGCAAAATTTAAAGAACCTTTAGCTAGCTTTAGATTAAGCAGGTTAGGTGTGACTGATACGAGGCTAAATGCGATTTACAGACTGCCATTTATAATAACTCGAGAAACAAAATTAAGTATATTCCAGTATAAGATCATTCATAATATTTTACCACATAGAAATTGGTTACACAAAATGAAGATTTCAGATTCTCCTTTTTGTAAACATTGCAATGCAATAGAAACGTTGCCACATATGTTAATTAGTTAACTGTAGCATTATACAGGATTTCTGGATTCTAGTGCTAAGCTGGTGGAATAATCAAAATAACGATAACTATTTACTAGATGAATTAGGAATATTGTGTGGTTATGATCCTGAAAAGTCGCAAACTCGTATCTTCAAATACTTTATACTTCTTGCTAAAAGGCATATTTTTGTACAAAAGGTAGAGTCTAAAACTCCTAACCCTGCCCTGTTTTTTGAGTTTGTAAAAACACAAATTACAGTGCAAAAATCAATATTATTTTCCAAAGGTAAAACAATAACTTTTTATTCTGTGTGGAAACCACTATTGTCATTACTGTAAAGTGTAGTTAAACAATGTACAAGATGTAAGATATGTTTGTGAGTGTTAGTTGGTGTAGTTGTAACGTTTCTAAAATGTTTTGCACAATAAAAAAAAAATAAATAAAAAAAAAAGAGCAAGCCATATCCAATTATTGGCAAATTCCTTTTAACGCAGTTACACAACTTTTTTTGAAATGATAGCGTTAATGCAATAACATAAGCTCCAGTAACAAAAGTAGACCTTTATCTTTGGGCTTCAATTATTGATGCAAAGAAATTTCTTAGCTTTAATGGTAACCTGTATAGCATGACACTGCCTCTTTAAAGCATTATTGTGGAAAATTTACTACTCTTGATTAGCATTAATTTCTCAAAATTTAGTTTCAATATCGTATAATTATTTAAACAAAGAAAAATGTTTATATACTTATATGGGTTCACTCAGTTGCTGGAGTGGAGTTTAAATTCAAGGAGGGCAGTTGGAGCAATCTTACTTCTGCTTGGCTCCTTATTGTTTCTGTTAAAAATGGCACATAATCATGACCATATCATGTTACTATTAGTGAAATTAAAATGTGTGGTTCCAGAAAATATCTACACTCACCCCATGAATGGCCATTGGAAATTCGAGGGGTATTTGGGGGTCTCAAAAGCCAACACTTTTTTAAGGAAAGCATGAAGCTGAAAAGGAATCTCCAGAGGGGTGTGTGTGTGTTGGGGGGGGGGGGGGTCCAACCAAAAAACTCATCTTTGGGGGAGGTACAGATAATTTCTGAAACAACACAATTTTCAATTAAGGTTATTGATGTCAAATAATATTATTGATTTTTATAAGCTGATAGCTGTTCTTTTGGAATACAGTTTCTGATTTTGAAAGAAAGTGATATATTCTCACCGGGGCTACCAACTAACAATGCCTCAGGATGTAATATTAAGATATGGGATAGGCCAGCCTGAGGCGGTAGTGAGTAGGTAGCTCCCTGGAGCGTGCGCTATCATCGCTGCAGGGAGGAGGGAGGGGCGTACTTAACCAATCCTCCCCGAGCGCCATGAAAGGACTTTTGAGGATATGAAGGACTGATCGCACCAGAATAAGATTATATAGCCAACAATGTGCCAGAGGTTGCGCAACCCATTCCCACGCTACTATTCTTGGGGTTTAAAGTTACGTAATATGTTGAACTTCGCCATTGTTTGAAGGAATCCCCGGTGAGAATAGTGATATATTCTTACTGGGGCTACCAACTAACAATGCCTCAGGATGTAATATTAAGATATGGGATAGGCCAGCCCTTCGGCTAAAGCTCCCTGGCAACTCACCGGAAGCAGAGTGTGCTAGGAAAAACCAGAGTGGAAGCACCTAAATGTAGACTTTCCTCCCAAAACTCAGAAATAGGGTAAGCATGAAGCAGAAGATCATGAAGATAATGTGTCCTCCTCCCATAACTCAGAAAATCCTCCCTCCTTGTAGGTAGACTTGCCGCAAACTAAAACCAGCAAAACGGACTTGGAGAAGGTCAGCTATCCTTGTGGTAGCACTGAATTAATGGAAGGGAGCCTTATAATAAGAAAACAGGACAGAAAAATAGTAACCGCGCTGTAAGCCACATTTGAGTACTAATGGCTACCACTGCTACAAGGGCACAGGAAGTAAAGAGTACTGTAACTGTAACTGTAAGGCAACAGCCCTAGTTAGGATAACGTTGTAGAATCTTTTTCCCACCCCTGGACGTCGCAAGTCTGACTGTGAATGTCTGACTACCTCCAAAAACAAAAGAAACAACAAAAAGGTTTTGGTTTCCAAAAAGTACCGTGTTAGCCAAGACTGTAACCAATAACATGGAAACTTGATGCAATGGGGCACCGAGGCCGCTGCGCTTTTGGGTAGCCCTACATAATACCAGCAAGCAGACAAAACGTAGGCGCACAGCCTAATTCTGAGCATTGAGGGAAAAACATAAAAAAAAAACACCGCTAAGAGATGGGTATAACCCCAAAGCGAAGCAACCCCGAAATACCCCGTCCAGGGACAGAGCAATGAAGGATATTAGACAATCCTTTCGAGGAAGCTTCGCAAAAAAGGTCACCCACGGAAACAGACAGAATACAAACTATAGACGGACACTAAAAGATAACACAGCATTAAAAAACAGACTAGAATTGAAGTTCACTAAGGTAGGCCTGGAAGAGCTCCACAGGCAAACGTGTTGCTGGCGGGAAATTCCATATAGCAGCGCAAAACACAACTCCAATTAACAGCTAAAACAAAGCAGCCGTGAAAAATTGCGAAAGGCCGCGCAAATAAAAAGTACCTTGCCAAATTATGTAGTGAAAGGGTCCATTCCACAGCGCAAACATGTGCTTGCGAAAAATTCCATGACCAGCGCAAACAAATCCGTTAGTGAAAATGTCCCTTTAACAGCGTAAACACACTAGTTCGCGAGAGCTCCATAGACCCGCGAGACAAATTTGCTAATGAAAAAAATCCGTTAAACAGCGCAAACATATTCGCTCGTGGGCAATCCAATTAGCAAGGAAAGCATATATGTTCGTGGAAATTCGCTTGACCAGCGCAAATAAATTTTTCTAGTGTGAAAAAGTCCGTAAAACGGCGCAGAACATATTCGCCAAGGGAAAACATGATACAACCGCGTAAACACATTCGCTTGTAAGAAGAGGTCCATTTACCAGCGCAAACAATGTTGCCAGAGAAAAAAGTCCATATAACAGCGTAAACAAGAGAAACACATATAACACCATATAACAGCGCGAGCGTATTCGCTAGTGCAAATTCCGTTAAACATTGTAAACGTATTAGCTCATGAAAGACCATCTAATGGCGCAAACATATTCGCTCATGAAAATTCCATTAAACAGCGTAAACGGACTCGCCGGCCCGTGAAAAATTCCATCTAACAACGTAAACATATTCGCTCGTGAAAGTTCCATACATATAACATATAACAGCGCAAGCATATTCGCCCGGGAAGGTTCGGTATAACAGCGTAAACATAGTCGCTCGTGAAAGTTCCATTAAACATTGTAAACATATTCGCTCGTGATAATTCCATCTAACAGCGCAAACATTCGCACGTGAAAGTTCCATACAACAGCATAAACATACTCGCTCGTGGAAGTTTTGTATAACAGCGTAAACATTCGCTCGTGAAAATTCCATTAAACAGTGCAAACATATTCGCTCGAAAAAAATTTATGATGAAAAGTACCATATAACAGCGAAAAACATATTCGCTCGTGAAAGTTTAATATAACAGCGTAAACATATTCGCTCGTGAAAATTCCATCTAACAGCGTAAACATATTCGCTTGCGAAAGTTCTAATTAAACAGCGTAAACAAATTCGCTCGTGAAAATTCCATCCAACAGCGTAAACATATTCGCTCGTGAAAGTTCCATGTAACAGCGTAAACATATTCGCTCGTGGAAATTCCGTATAACAGCGTAAACATATTCGCTCGTGAAAATTCCATCTAACAGCGTAAACATATTCACTCATGAAAATTTTATCTAGCAGCGTAAACGTATTCGCTCGAGAAAGTTCCTTACAACAGCGTAAACATATTCGCTAGTGGAAGTTCCATTAAACAGCGGAAACATATTTGCTCGTGAAAGTTCCATATAACAGCGCAAACATATTCGCTCATGGAAGTTCCATCTAACAGCGAAAACATATTCGCTTGCGAAAATTCTAATAAAGAGCGAAAATAAAGAGCGAAAACAATACCTCTGCACATGCATTTTTATATTGTTATTGCTAGTAAAAATTCAATAACAACGCAAACACATTTGCTCAGTGAAAAAATTCCATTACACAGCGTGAACATATGAGCTAATGAAAAAAATTGTACCAAACAAGGCCAAAAGTAAGAAGCTACAGGAATGCGAGCGAAAAACTCCAAGCTAGTAACAAACTTAAAGGCTTGCGGACCACAAGGGAAAGTACAATTCCCGACCCAACATAGAGAAAAGCGAACGGCACACTTACCGGGAATGACTGGGACATGTGCCATGGTGAAAACAAAACAAAAACCGTGGCGCAGCGATGATACAGGACTGAGGGCTTAAACGTACTTAACTAATCCTCCCTGAGCACCATGAAAGGACTTTTGAGGTTACAAAGGACTGATCGCACCAGAATAAGATTATATAGCCAACAACGTGCCGGAGGTTGCGCAACCCATTCCCACGCTACTATTCTTGGGGTTTAAAGTTACGTAATATGTTGAACTTCGCCATTGTTTGAAGGAATCCCCGGTGAGAATAGTGACCCATCACTACCAAGTGTTTTGGTAAATCAAAGAATGTTGTTCAAAATGGTGAAACTTTCTTCTAAAATAAAGTCAACAAGTAAATTAATTTTAGACAAAAATAGTCAAATAAAGTTGACTACAGTAATCTGCATGATGAATCTAACAAGTAAATCACTTACAAGTTGGGGTAAATAAAAACAATTATTGTATTATGTGAACAACCAATCAAGTGAGAGAAAAATAAACCTGGTTATAATGGTAATAATTATTATTATTGTTAATTTTGTTTTAGAGTTTCATCCAGCATATGTTTGGCAACAACTACATACCCCATCTCCAGGAAGTTGATAGTTTGTTCATAAGTATAAACTTGCTATCACTTGAGAACTGTTTTGCACCCAAGCAGAATACGTTTGCGCAAGTAGAATGCACAGCTACACAAACCAATTCAATCTTACTTGTTCCTTAAACAATGTCTGGAATGCTTCATTCTCACTTAGATAAAGAATAACTTTCCTTCTAACTTGCTGCAATGTTTTTGGATGAATGCTTGCATTATCAACTAGTTGTTGAAATTGCACGTGAATAGTGGTAATGTCAATGTCAGTACTAGGTAACTGTGCCTGAAGCAGTTGAGCAAGAACAAGTTCCTCAAAAATGGTCGATGGAAAAACAATGCCTTGACATGGTCTCTTCTTCATGAACTCACTTCCTGACATGCTCTCTGATGTCATCTGTGCTGGTCTCCTTTTCCTTGTACCTGTGCTTGATATAGTTTTCTGTTCTTGATAAATCTTTTTTCCATACGGGTTTTCACAGCCCAGGCATTGACACCTGTCTGCAACTTCTGACGCCTTGGAAGCACTTGCATCGTTTTTTAAATTGGTCACATGAGACAATGTCTTTCTCATTCTTTTTTACCCCCTGCCCACATCGACAAAACTCATGTTTGTTCTTCAGTTCATCAGTTTTTTCAACTTCACAGGATGGCTCCGAGTGTGTTATTTGAGTAGCAGCATCATAATGCCCCACACCTGATTGGTGTAAGGCAACGAAAATTGGCATGCATTGAATACAGTCCCTTGGGCTAATAGGCAAGACTGGTAAATTTTCCATCTGTGTGAAAACAACAATTGGGAGCCACAGTACATTTGCCATTGCCAGAGGCATTGAATTGCCTAAATCAGTTGCAAAGCGCCCGTCAATTAAAAATGCCTTTGCTTCATCTTCAAATGTCTGGCTGCCAGTAAGAAATGGACTGTAGGAGGCAGAATGTGCTAACCACTCTTCGACAATAAGCTTTCTCAGTCTTGCACATATACCATTTATGTCACCGCTGTTTATCAACCCCAGTGCATCAAGATGTTTGATAACATAACTTGAGGTAGAATTATTTGAGACGATGCTATTTTTTAAAGCATGGGCTACTGAGAGAAAGAAACAGTTACCGTTGGGTGCGGAACCAATTCTAGCCATGTTGTAATTTGCTAAAACATTGTCTAGAACAGAAGATTCTCTTTGGTTTGGTAGATCAGAGTTTAGAATTGCTAATGAACTATGTGCAAACAATACAACGTTTGGCCGGAATTTTTCAAATTGGCCAACTGACTGTATATATGTACAAAGTTCCTCCATAGTTTTCGAAGAGCTTAACACTCTGGCTCTGTGGCTCTCACTGAACGAGACTTGTGGATGGGTGAAGCTATCTTCCTCATTGCAGCACTCATTTTCATCTGATGAGGAGTCAGAACAATGATCAACATTTAAAGTGTTAACCCTTGCAGCCATATCAGCCGTTGAGTTCTCTTGGCCTACATCTGAATTAATCTTTTCCATATTATCAATTTCGGACAAGTTAAAATGGTCTACAATTCCAAACACTTCATTGCAACCCTCCAAACTCTTTCCCATCGATGTAGTGTTCCCATACTCAACGATTAACATGCCTGCATATTAGCGTAAAATCTTCTTCGTTTTAATAGCACATCTTAATCTTCTCTCGCCATGCGGCCCAACAACAACTTAATTAATCACATTTCATAGTCACGTGACAATCACGGTCACGGTCTATGACCAGGATACTACATCCCTTCCTTTCATAACAAAACAAGTAAAATAGTATAAAAACGTAACTTTGCTTAATGTCACTTTAAATGTCTGTAGCCAGCTAAAATAAGAAACAGTTCTACAAAGTTCACTTTGGCTTGTCCATGACAAAGTCCTTGAATCTCTCAGGTAGCCTAGTTGTTCTAGCAGGTCTACCAGGAGCTACATAAGTTTCCGCGTCACTCAGTGTTGGTTGTTCCTCATTTTCGGTAGCAGCTTCTGCTGGGGGTTTGTAGGGCTTCACAAATGAACTGTCCCTCCTATATGTGACTCCGTCTTCAGATTCTACCATCACCTCATTTCCTTCTTTAGTGACGACCGTGTATGGCTCGCTCTCGAAATTCGCTGCCAGCTTTCCTGATGTCTTTGTGTTCCTTAAAAGCACCTTGTCTCCTGGCGCAATCGGGCTGCTGGCCGCCCCACGCCTATCATCTGCATAATTCTTCTGTGTCAACTTATTCTTCCAATCGTAATCCCTTGTACTCTCATCAAGTAAGGTTTTCTCCCCCCTCAGCTCTGGAAGTTTAGTTCTCAATTCTCTCCCGAACATTAAGAAGGCCGGCGTTGCTCCCGTGGTCACTTGTGGAGTGGAACGATAAGCTAGCAAAAACTTTGGTAGCTCTTTCCTCCAGTTCTTGCCCTCCACTTCAGACACCTTCAGCATCTTTAACAGTGTACGGTTCTGACGCTCCACTTCCCCATTTGCCTGTGGCCAAAGCGGGGGTGAAGTTCTATGTTCAATTCCACTGTCATTCAGAAATCGTGTAAACTCCTCACTAACAAACTGTGGCCCATTATCCGACTTTAAGGAGTGCGGAAATCCAAATCTCGCGAAGATATCAGTCAATACACCAACTATCTTCTGGGTGGTGGTTGAGTGCATCACAGCAACTTCATAGTAGCGACTGTAGTAATCAACTACCACTAACAAGCTCTCTCCCGTTGGCATCGGCCCCATGAGATCTATCGCGATGTCTTGCCATGGCCCAGAAGGGGGCTCAGTCCGTTTCATTGGTTCAGGGACACTAAACTGCCCAACCACCTGACATCCGTGACAGGATTTACACACACGCTCCGCCTCACTGTCCATCTTGGGCCACCAGACCTTTGTCCTTAGTCTGCTCTTTGTTTTCACTATGCCTTGATGTCCCTCATGGGCAGTCTCTAAAACTCGGTTCCGTAAAGTCTGGGGAATAACAATCCTATCCCCTCGCATTACGAGCTTTCCAACCGTGCAAAGCTCATTCTTTACGCACAAATACGCAGTTAACTTGCATTTGGACCAATCTCCGGACTCAATGTAATGCCGCACGCTTTGCAGTTCGGGGTCAGTTTCAGACTCACGCTCGATTTCCTTTGTAGTCAAAGCAACAGGTGTTGCCTCCATAGCAACCAATCTGACAATGTCTTCTGTTTCACTGCTAATGTCCTTTGGACTCTTCTGATTGAGCCTAGACAAAGCATCCGCGATGTTTGTCTTCCCGGGCCGGTAAACAACCTTATAGTTGTGGACCTGAAGTCGCAGTACCCATCTCTCGATTCTTGCCGATGGCTTCGATGTCTTGCCGAAAATACACTCCAGTGGTTTATGGTCGGTCTCCAATTCAAACTCACGCCCATACACGTAAATATTGAAACGTTCACAAGCCCAAACGAGGGCTAGTGCCTCCTTTTCTGTTTGAGCGTATCGTCTTTCCACATCCGAGAGATTTCTTGAAGCGTACGACACAGCCCTCCATTGGTCTCCCTGCAGTTGTAACAATACTGCACCGATACCCTCCGGTCCAGCATCTGCCACGATCCTCGTCTTACAATCATTCTGGAAGTAAGCCAGTGCCTTAGCGGTAGTCATAAGTTCCTTTAGCTTGTCAAATGCATCCTGTTGTTCTGCTTCCCAGACAAATGATTGACCCTTCCTGAGTACCCGTCGCAACGGCTCTGCAATCTGCGAAAAATTCGGAATGAATTTTGCTGAGTATTGTACCAGCTGTACGAATGATCTGACTTCCGACACATTCTGTGGTGGTCTCGCATTCACAACGGCCGCAATCTTCTCTTCGCTCGGCGCAACTCCTTGGGCACTCAGCTCGTGTCCAAAAAAAGTCAACTTGGTTAGCCTGAACTGACACTTGTCTCCATTTACTGTTAGACCTTTCTCTTGCAGTCGTGCTAACACGTTATGCAAATTCGAGTCATGTTCCATCAGATCACCTCCGTAAACAATAAGATCGTCCGCGATGTTCGCAACACCACTACACCCGGCTAAAACATCAGAGACAATTTTCTGGTATTGCTCTGGGGCCGACGTTATCCCAAACATCAATCTTCGGTACCGGTACAACCCTCTGTGAGTCACAAAGGTTGTTATGTCCCTTGAGTCCTCCTCCAATTCGATTTGATGAAAGCCCCACTTCAGATCAATTTTACTGAACACGGTAGCTCCGTTAACATCGTACATCACTTCCTCTATTGTTGGAATGGGATGTCTCTCCCGTTCAATCGCCTCGTTCGCCCGTCTCATATCGACACACACGCGTATGTCCTTTCCATCAGCCTTGGGAACAACCACCAGCGGGGAAACCCATCTCGTTGGTGTCGCTTCCGGTACCTCCTCAATAATTCCTTTCTCTAGCAACTCATCCAGTTTGTCATCTACTTTATCCCTCAATCCGAAAGGCAACCTCCGAACCTGTTGTGCAACTGGCTTAACCTTCTCATCTATGTGCAGTTTCAACTGATAATCCTTGAGCTTTCCTACTCCAGTAAAAATATCAGAATACTGTTCGCGAATATCTGAATCACTGCCCTCTTCCGTTACAGTATACACAGTCTCTTTTCTCTCAGGCCCAACTCGTAGAACTTTCAGTATTTCAGCCGTCTTCTTTCCCAGCAAAGGTTTTCCGTTGCCCTTCATAACTGTAAACTCGTCCGTGCACTTCTCCCCATTAGCCTCACACACTATCTCTGTGACGAAAGTTCCGGCTACATCAATCGGTTCCTTTTGTCCGTACGCAAACAATTTCTTGTCGGATTGTTTGGAAGCACACTCGACACGATTCTGTTTGAGATAAACCCACGTCTTGTAGTCGATCAAATTACACGTAGCCCCGGAGTCAATTAGAACGCCATCTAATGCTACTCCTCCGATCGTTAGATTGACTTCTCCTTCATTGCCCTGCTGTTGTTGTTCGACAACAAATGCATAATCGTCACTTTCTGGACGTTCCGTCTCCTCCGATACGTGGTACGCATTACCCTTTTTCCTGCCCAGCTGCCCTGGCTGTTTGCCATTACAACACGCAGCGAAATGACCTCTAATACCGCATTGATTACATCTTTGGGTTCTTGCTGGGCAAACTGAATCTCTCGCAAAATGTCCAGTTCGACTGCAGTTATAGCAGCGCTGTCTGTTGTCATCTCCGGGTCGTTTCGGGGCAGGGTTTCGGTTATTCCAATATGCGTTTTCTCCACGCGCGTTCTGGTTGAGTGCGTTTACCGTATGCGGGCTCTCCATAGATTTTAGCTGTTCCTCCACTGCCTCGTAAACTCGAGCAACACTCTGCAAATCCTTCAGAGTTGCGTTTGACCGTTCTAAAAACTTCCGTCGCAGTTTTGAATCCAAACACTTCTCGATGAGCTGGTCGCGAATAGCCTCATCAACACTGTGGAATTCGCACGTGGTCGCTTTCTGCCGCAAACGAGACACAAACTGGTCGACTTTCTCGCTCGGCGCCTGACTCATCTGCCTGAACTGGTGCCTCTCAAAAGGCAAATTGACCTTCGGAACGAAGTACTGATCCAAAACACCGACACACTCTGTAAAAGACGTCTCGTCCTCCTCGTTCACCAGGGTAAAATACAATTCCTGCAGTTCTAAACCCCCTGTATGGAGTAACAAAGCCACTTTCTGCTGATCATTCGTTACTCCTTTTGCAATCAAAAACAAGTTGAATGATCGCTTCCATCTCTTCCACCGTATCGCTAAATTTGTCGGATCTTCCCTGGGGTTGAAGCAGGGAATCCCTCTGACATCAGTCGCTAACCAACATGAACTCGCCTGACCGCTGCTTCCACTCGAACTTGCTTGACCGCCGCTTGCACTTGAACTCGCCTGGCCGCCGCTTCCACTCGAACTTGCTTGACCGCCTTCGCTATCATCCATGTTGTCGTCCCGAAAATTACACTTCGAACGCCGAAATAAACCCAAAAAAAATCCCGCTCAGCCGTTAAAGTAATCCCGTCCTCGTCGCCAATGTAGTGTTCCCATACTCAACGATTAACATGCCTGCATATTAGCGTAAAATCTTCTTCGTTTTAATAGCACATCTTAATCTTCTCTCGCCATGCGGCCCAACAA
>JAJGOT010000690.1:210000-212500 GCA_022457155.1 Cladopsammia gracilis
GCTGAATAATGAACTTGGATATAAATTCAGATGTAACCATTTTCCTTTGCATGGTTTTGCATGCGTAGTGGTACTGTTTTGCATATAACAGAAGAAGAGGCAAGTCCTTCATCTGATTACTGGATATATAGATTGTTAGTTAATGTTGGTAGGTTGAGAAAAAACTGTAGCAGGGTGAGACTGATGTTAGTTTTGTGTACATAATTAAACCACTAAAGGGATTCATCGCATAGTTTCATAAAAGACTGACATTCAAAGAATGCATGTTCAGTAGAGTCGTTCTCACCACACATTGAGCATTTCACACAATCAGTTATCCTAAAGCGTTTGAGTTCTTTATTGGTGACCACTATTCTGTGAAGTAGTTTGAAATAAAATTGCCTTAACTTATTATCCCGAGTAATTTTACAGTTGTTTTGCATGTGGTACATCCACTTATCAGCAACTTCAAGACAATGTTTCCGCCATGATTTAATGGCGGTTGGTTCAATGTCGATTTTCTCTGCAAACAGTTTATAAAACTGTTTGCAGGAGGTTTTCTTTAAATTTAGAGTGATATCTTCAGCTAAATGGAAATCAAGATTTTCACCAATTGAGCTGAGATGCCCAAGGTCTCTATGAACTGATGCACTGCTTTTGAGATGTTCGGGAATGGCTGAGATGATCTAGTAGTATTGCAAAAAGTTAGCTTTGATGTTGTATTTGTCATTGAGTTCTTGTGGTGAAAGGTAATTGCCTTGATCATTCAGCAAATCTTGTATAAAAATAATATTCTTGTCTCGCCAGGACTTCCAATAAATCGATTTGTTTTCAATATTTATGTCTCTGTTATTCCACAAAATAAATTCACGTTTTAATGGATCTTCGTAGTTCCTACGCAGTTGTTGAAAGTAATCAAAGAATTCTCGATGAAATAGAGGGATTTTCCTGTCTAGTTTCTCGACACTGTAATTACAGTTAAGTAGAAACAAGAGCCCGCCACATTTTTCAAAGTGGTAATTAGGGATTGCCGTCCAATGATCTTTGGTGTTGCTTAAAAGTCTTCTTATCCAACTAAGACGTAACGCTTTAACGGTAATCCTGAAGCAAGGGAAACTTAAACCACCCTTGGATAACGGACGGAACAAAACCTGTCTTTTGATCTTATCAGTTTTATTTTTCCAAAGAAAAGCAAATAGTTTCTTTTGCGTCTGTTGAATTACTGCTTCTGGAACGGAAAGCATGGAAGCAGTGTAGATTAACTGAGATAAACCTAGAGATTTTGCCAGCAAGGTTCTTCCAAAGAGCGTTACGTCCCACGACAGCCATATATTAAGCTTCGTTTCCATCTTCCTTATTTTGATATAAAAATTATTTTTGTCGTTACCAACTGCATCATGTGAGAGAGAGGTTCCAAGAAATTTAATGGGATCTTTTGGACACTTAAATTCTAAAGGTTCTGTCTTATTTTTTCTCAAAGTACCAATCCACAGCGCCTTTGTTTTCTTTATGTTAGCTGCAAGCCGGACAGTACTCCAAATGAGTTCACTATGTTCATCGCATTTCTCAGTGACTTAGCATCTTGAGAAATGAGTGGTGTCATCCGCGAACTGTGAGATTTTTGCGTTTTTCCATTCGGGAGTTCAATACCCTGGCAGGATTGATCTTGGCGTATTTTGAGGGCTAGCATTTCAAACGCTAAGACAAATAGAAGAGGACTCAAAGGGCACCCTTGTCATACACCTCGGGAGACTTTAAAGTAATTAGTCATAAAACCCGCATTCATCACGCCGCTTTCGACGTTGTTATAGAGAATGAATATTCATTTCCTAATTATGTTTGGACTGAAGTTGTAAAGTTCGATACACTTGTGAATAAAATTCCACTCAATAGTGTCAAAGGCCTTGCGAAAATCAATAAAGAGTAGAATGCCTGGGAGGTTTTTAGCTTCTGTATATTCCATAATGTCATTTAAAAGCCGATCGTGTTGTCCAATAAATCTTCCCTTAATGTAAGCCCGTTTGATCAAAGTGAATGAGCGAAAAGAGTATTGTCTCAATTCTTTGGCCAATAGCTTTTGTCAAAATTTTATAATCAACGTTTAGGAGGGTTAATGGTCGCCAGTTAGACAACTCAATAAGGCAAGAATCGTCTTTTGGTATCAAACAAATAACTCCACGCCTCTGAGATATTGATAATTGTCCGTTGTTGAAAGCTTCATTATATGAATTGAGGAGGTGTATGCCAATTTGATCAAAAGTTTCATAAAATTCTTTAGAAAAGCCATCCTCACCAGGGGATTTGTTGTTTTGAAATGATTTCAAAACATTTTTTAACTCATCAAGTGTCAGATTGGATTCAAGGGCCATTTATTCCTCAGGCGATAATTGAGGAGTGTCTATGTCCTCGACAAAAGCGTCGAAGTCCTCATTGAAGTCAGCGAAATTTGATAAATTTGTTTCAAGTAGATTGCTATAAAATGATTCTATCTCCTTACTAATTTGTTTCATGTCTGAAATAA